>OY292316.1:13424342-13850814 GCA_958496155.1 Sisyra nigra | reverse complement strand
ATGAGAGATGCCTACAACTGTTTTATTTAAACAACTGCTTACCTTATATAGAGTAGCTCCGATAAGAAAATTATAATTTAATTTTAAATTATATAATACAAGGTGGTCTTAACAAATAAGGAGTTCTTATCTATATATACTAAAATATAAAGCTGATTCTTTGAACGTACTAAACTCAATTACTAAAATTTGTAACTTTATAAATACTATTTTTTGGCCATTTTACTGATACTGACTAGGTTTTAGGCTATTTAAAAGTTAACTATTAGGTACTAGTCGTTCTGGGGCGCCTACGGCGCCCTATTTTTAAAAAAAAAGCCCAAGTTTCTTACGTGAAAATTATTGAATGCGTTTGTATCAGTGTGTTTGACAACCAAAAGTTATGAATAAGTTCAATAAAAAGAATGAATAATTTATTTTTAATTCATGAATGCTTTATTTGTTTATAAAATTTCTTGATACACAACATTGCGAGTGAAATTACGATTATCGTTGAGTAAATGTCCTTGTTGTGGGGTTGGCTCAATAGTAGTAGGCATAGTATAGGCAACATAGCAGGCATTGAGCGTTACAGAATGAGTGAGTGAGTGAGTGAATCAATGACCTGGGCTTTTATATTATCTTATTATTATTGGAAGAATATCGAAAAAAAGTTCTCATTTCAATTATTTTAACTCTGATCACTTGTAATTGAGTTTTTTTTTATTATAATTAATTTATCTACTTATTTAAAATTGTTTATACTTGTTTTTCCACTAAACTTGGTCATTTAAGACCGAAAAAATATTTGAAGTTATCTATTTTTTTTAGTTAAAATTTAACCGTATATAACATAGCTTTCTTTGTATGAGTAGAGGAATCTTATTGAGGTCTTAGGGACGTCCTTTAATTAAGGGAAAGTTGCCAAATTCGTACCACTTAATTTCGAAGTTCGTTTACATATTCTTAAGTAGGAATTTTAGTAAATATTATGTTTTACATCTATGCAATAACTATTGAAGTTGCAATTTATTGAGATTTTTTAAATATTTATTGATAAATCATTGTGATATGAACACTTTTGTATCAATCAATCAATCAGCTGGTTTCCAAAATTGTACCTACCCCATATTTTAAATGAAAAACATACAAAAAAATCCTAAGAGAAACTATATTTTGAGTTCAATTTAAGTTTGATATACAATTAAACATAAAAAGAAAATTCAATATTACAATACTTAACTAAAATACAATTAGTACAATAATAAATATTTTCTTCTTTCAAAAATCCTACATTAGCTTTCTGTACTCCCACTTTTGGCATTTTTAGCATTGGATTATGGTGTGGTACGATTTAGGAAAAAGACATCCCACCAAATAATTGAAACTAACTTTAATACTTGGTCAGCATCAAACTAAATGTCTAAATAGAAATAAATAAATTAAAATATCTAGTTTTTAAAAATATATAAGACTACCTCAGAAACTATAAATTTATTTTAAATTCAGCCGATTAAAATCGTTAAAAAATAACATCAGACTTGCCAGATTTCTTTGTGCTTCTGTTATTTAAAAAATAACATTTCATGCGATTGACTTTTTGATCCTACTTTATCGAGATAAATAAAAGTTCATATCTTTACCACCAAGAGACAACAAATTGCATTAATTTTTAAATAAAAGATCTGGTATGATTTAGGTGACTAGTACGCATTTGGCAACTATTTCCTACGTGAAAAAAATATTATCTGGAACAAATCTATAACCTATTTAGTTGCTTCAATAGTAGTGTGAAAATTCTTAATCGTCCTTAACTCACAATCAGACCGTGATCATCAAACATAGTGATGATGGACCTCTAAAAAAATTATTTTTAATCTCCTATTTTATCTATTTACAAGAAGATAAAAACTAAGACAACATTGTTCCTTATTTAAAAGAAAATAGTTTATATATTTATCGAATTGAAAGTCTTTCTATGAAATGACATTTTTTAAAAAATCTTTAACAATTAACCTTTAAAAAAAGTAATCAAGCAAATATATTTTAATGCTATTTTTAGTTTCCCAAATTCATTTTTATCTTAAAGCAATATGCAAATTTTAAGTATGTTTAAATGATAAAATATTAATAACTTAACAGCTATAATCCACGTTCCGACACTTGAATTTTCATAAGAGTCTTATGCATTTAAATTAATTAAAACCCCGCCCGTATGCTCGTAATTATGATGTTAAAACGTTTTAAAAGTCGCCAAGATTTATCTCATCTTATATAAAACAGATTTAAGTGAAATACAATGACTTGACAAGAATACGACAGCTAAAAAATAATTTGTTAGCATTTATATCTATTAAAGAGAAGCTGCCGTAGCCGAGGGAAGTAGCGATACGTTCTTTCAAATTTCAACTATGTAATAATGATGGACTTAATCTAATTACAATATGTGTGGAAGTCTGGTATGTAGTTGTCCAATAAAATGTAGCGTGAAGTATTAAGAAAATTTAGCGTGAAATAGACTCGGAATTATACAACTTCTTAGCTTGAATCTGGTTTCTGGTTTTGATACGAGGTCTTATTATTTCAATAATGTTATTATTTTAATTATATGTACATTGCAATAGATATAATTTAATATTTTGTTAGAAGAATGTACCTATAGGTATTGTCTTGTTGAAGACATAATGATTGGTTTGGAAATTAGATTTAAATAAAATGTATTTTTTGGCCGAAGGCTGTTTTTTGAGTTGAAATATGTTAATAGATTTTGTATGTCGGATTTTATTATTTAAAGGCTCAAATTTTGTTTCCACCCTTCAAATTTCAAATTATAAACTTAGAACCACTTTCCCCCAATAATTACAACGCATTTAAATTTTGTCTTTGGTAGATTAAAATGCCGCTAGTTGTTCAAAAAGTTTTGAACTTCATCTTTTTCTTTTTCGTTTGAACAAAATGATCTTTTAAATGTTTTTCTTCTTAAGGTAGAAGTCACTGAATGTCAAGTTTATACTAGGTTTGTTCCAATCGATACGTCTTGGTCGTGTACGATAGCGTGTAAAAGAACCGAAAAGAACTGTAATACAATATAAAACAGTTCCATGATTGATAGACGAAGGGTAACCACTAAATGTAAAAACGTGAAATTTGAAAGTGTTATTGCTTAGAGGCCTATAACTTCCATTAAAGAGGGTTTAAGTGGTTCTAAAAGAAGATTGAAAAGTTTACATTTTTTGAGTCCTACTCCTTTATTATTAACTTCCTCAAATACTAACTTTTAATTGCGACTCTAAATGCAAATGTACAGATTTTTGTTGTTTCTTAAGTAGTCCATTTAAATGTTGAAAAAAATATTTTAAGGTTACTGCTATTAACTGAGTAAATCATCAGTTAACCTTAAAAAGAAAATTGTTCTTTTTTATAGATAAATATTTATATGTTGGCATAAAAAAGTTAAATTTCACGTGAACAAAGTCACGGGTAACCACTAGTTTTCCATAAGTAATTAGTTTGAAAAGGATCGACAAGAAGCTAGCACAGGTGTTAAAATCGATTTGGATTTAATTAAGCATGAAAATTAATTAAGATTTATAGTCAAATAAAAATTAAATTTCAAACAAATTGATTACACTTTAACGTTTAAATAAAAAAAATTTTACACGAAATTTGGTGAAAACTTACCTTTTAATGTCCGAAACAAACTGTATTATTTTTTATTTAAAATATTAATTTTTTCACCTTATAATGACTTAATATTGAAAAAGCACCCTAATTTTCAATCAAAAATTCTCACGTCAAAACATATTATTTTTTAAAAAGTCGGTGAGCTTTTTGTTCGTTGAAACCTCTACTTTCTGATGGTGCAAAAAATATTTACATACATAAAAATGCAATTATTCAAGTGTAAATTTTAATAAACTGTTCAAAATTGTGTTATGTACAATTATACTATGTACAATTTGGAGCAATTTATTAAAATTTACACTTTAACTATTGCATTTTCTGAGAACATATTGCACTATCAGAAAGTAGAGGTTTCAACAAACAAATAACTCACCGACGTTATAAAAAAATTAGATGTTTTGACTTGAGAATTTTTGATTGAAAATTACGGTGCTTTTTCGATATCAAGTCATTATAAGGTGAAAAAATTAATATTTTAAATAAAAAAATACAGTGTATTTCGGACATTAAAAGGTAAGTTTTCACCAAATTTCGTGTAATTTTTTTTTTTTGTAAAAGATAATTAAAAACCAAAAACTTGGTAATTTGAATTTTTCACATAAATTTTGAGCTTATGTGAAAAAGTGGTTCGAACAAGAGTCATAGATCTACTTATTATTTACAACTTTGCTATTTAACTTTTTTCCATAGGACTTGTAGTTTTGTCGGAAATCGAGATAAACCGTTTATACTCTAAACGCTCCCCTTTTCCACTTCCCTACCGTAGATCGACCGAAATTTATTTTTCCTTTCATTTTTGTTATATTCTCTTCCTTTTCCAATGGGTTTCATCCTACTATTTTTTTTTTTTTCACTTTTTACCATTTTCAAAGGCTAAAAGCACTGGTCTATTTGGGCTTTTAAACACTACAATGGAGTACCATTATGCAAAAATAGAGCTTTACGGTTTTTCGATAAACAAATTTTTCGAGTTTAGTGTATTCCAAATTTTTTTCCAATTTTTATAATAACAAAAAAGTAATTATTGTTGATTGCAATTCGAACCTCCATTTTGCAAAAACATCACAAGAAAACAAAAACTTTTGTTGTTCATTTGAAACGTAATAAAAATATTATTGAAAACAACATCGTTTAATTTTTGTGACGTCATTCCTATATTACGTTATTTAAGGGAATTAATTTGAGATCCTTAAGGATAATTTCAATCAGTTACGATTTAATTCTAATAGCTATTAGCTCTGAAAAAATCTATTAATTCAGGAATAAAAATGGCAGGAATAAACAAATCCAACCTTAAACTTGCTGCTACATGACGTAGATGGTGCATCCCAATATTCCATTCCCACAAACTAGAGAAGACTGGAAAATTATTCAAAGAGTCCGTAAAACACTTCACACTTTCTCACATTTAAAATTAACTTGCAAAAACCAAATTAACTCAATCATTATCGGGATTTAAGTCACAAAAATGTCGAACACGTCACCGCACTGAAACAAAATATAACACTGATTTTAACATTGTTTTGCAAATCGTGAAAAACAAATGAAGAAAGACAAAAACAAAAATGGAACAATTATAAGATTTGATATCAATCAAAAGACTACAACATTAAAATCATGCATAAAATTTTGAATCGAATATTTAAGCCGTGTTCAAGGCTATTTTTAATCTGGTTAAAATTGAAGAAATGTTCAACTCTCAAGATTATTTTGATCGATATTTTAGTCATCAAATGAATTTTAGTATTTTTTTCAATAATGTAGGTATTTAAAAAAAAACCTATAGTGAATAACTTTTATAACAAAAACGCTTAAGGGGGTATTCTAGTCTAGAGGCAAATACAAATATCGCTATTGCATGAACTTCCAAAACTGAAGAAAAAATGTTTTTCATAAAATGGCGGCTACTCAAAAATTAAAGGTCGATTTTTTCACTTATTTTTTAACTTTGTCGAATTTTTAAAAATATTACAAATTTAAAATTTTCATTTTTTGTTGGTTATGCAATAGAGAGATGTTTAAAAAATATTCATGCAAAATTTCAAATAAATCGGCTGATTAGAACTTGAGATATTGTGGCGACCGCATCGAAAAAAGTAGTTTCGAGATAAACGCGTTTAAAGTTTTACGTTAAGGCTCAACCGGTCCAGTTGCCGCGTCACTAAAACGGCTATTACTTCGAAAATAATTTGAATTTTGAAAAATCCTTTTAAGGAGATATTTTTGAATATATAAACTATCGGATTATGAAAGAAAAAATTTTTTGATTTTTTCAAAATTCTAGACTAGAATACCCCCTTAAAAAGAAATTCAGTTAACACGAAATAAAACTGTCGCCCCAACTAGCAACTTGATAAATAATGTTATTAGTGGTAACATTAATTTTCCTTCAACACGAAACTAAAATCGGTTAACACGAAAAAAAATAAAAATTTCCAAAAACACCCTTAAAATGATTTTATCCCAAAAAAAATTGTAGTATTATTTTTTTAGTTATAAATTTTATTGGCCGTTTTTGAATCGGATGTACAATACTTTTCTCTAACAAAATTTATTACAACCTTTAAAACGAGATATATAGTATGTAGTTCCTTGTCTTCTAATTGTGTAGATTTGGATGCAGTAATATTATTTAAAGTTTTTTTACTTTCTTTTACTACTATATAGTACCTAAAGGAAGTATGATTTCGAGCTTTCACCGAAAATACATCTTTTAAGGTCCCCTGAATCCCAAAAAGTGGTTTTCAGAAACATGTCTGTGTGTGACAGCGATTTCGTATAGAAAGCTTTATCCAAAGGCTCTAGCCCAATAGCCATAAGAAAAGTGCCCCATGCGGTTTTTGAAAAATGCTTCCGTGTGCTGATTCCTCTTCATGAAAAACTTATTGTCACACAATTTTTACCCGCTACCCCCACTTGTATTGGAGTTACGGTGGAAACTACCCCAGACGTTAAATTTTTTTTTTTTAGAAAACTATTGAATATTTTTTCATGAAATTAAAACTGTACGTAGATATGGATAAAACGCATAATATATATTTTTTCAGAATTTTTGTAAACATATAAATGATGAAAAATATTATTTTTATTTTTTAAGGGTGGTTTTTTACATCAACCCTTAAAGTGACACCTTTTTTTAAAAATGCGATTAGAGCATTTATTATCCATCTTTCATTTAAAAATAGTCGCTTTAAGAAATTAGTTGTCGCTCACCACCAAAATGAGGTCATCCAGGGACAGGTTTGTAATAGACAGCGCATTTCGTAAATGCATTTATTGCTTTATGACTTGTATATATATGCCATAATATGGTTTTCGTCAAGAAAAAAGGTCCTGAGAGATAAATTAATTTTTGAAATTTTTTATAGGCCTATTAACAATATAGTGCAGGAATCTTTTATCCATTCTTTTACTAATAATAAATTCAAAGAAAGTTTGATAAATAATACCTACTTGTAATTATTTTCTATCTCAGATTACCTACATACATACTCAAATATTGTTAGTATTACTATTTGAATCAAGTAATATTTTATTTGTTATATATAAAAATATATATTATGCGTTTTATCCATATCTACGTACAGTTTTAATTTCATGAAAAAATATTCAATAGTTTTCTAGAAAAAAAAAATTTAACGTCTGGGGTAGTTTCCACCGTAACTCCAATACAAGTGAAGGTAGCGGGTAAAAATTGTGTGACAATAAGTTTTTCATGAAGAGGAATCAGCACACGGAAGCTTTTTTCAAAAACCGCCTGGGGCACTTTTCTTATGGCTATTGGTCTAGAGCCTTTTACCAAACTCGGAATCTTGCCTTCATATTTCATCTAATTGTGTCGTGAAGTTTTTGGTTGCAATCGGTTGGCCGAAAGCGCTACTTTATAAAGCTATCCCAAAGATTTTTGAGCTTTTTCAAATTTTTCCAATAGCGGCTCTAACTTTCTAATTTTCTTTAAATTTGCTACAGTTCTTAGACGCATCAATGCCTACAACTTTTATTTGAAACTTTTTCTAGGGAAAATTCAAATAAGGACAGCTCTAGGGTTAATGGTGGGAATTTGTACATACATAGAACCATACATACATAATCTCTTTATATAGATATTTAAATGTTATTCAATTTGTAATTTTTTTTATCCAATCGTGGGCTTTTTATATTCCTCTAACCAACAGTGACTTTCATATAAAAGGAAGTACTGTGACGCGTCGCAGCAGATATTTTTCCTTATTATTGAATACCTAAAATTTGTGGGTACATATCTACTAGGAATTATAACCATTTAGCAGTATAACATAGTACAGTACAGTAGTAAAATCATATCAGATTTTTTAGTACGAAATTCGTTTAATATGAAAATATCTGCTGCAAAGCGTATATATACAGTAGAAATCGTTTATAACGAACTTCAGGGGATTGTCAAATTTTGTTCGTTATAAGCGATATTCACTATAACTTATATGTATCGCATGTATCGACTTATCTAAGACATATCACGGGGCCCGAAGGTTTTGTACGTTACAACCGGTTGTTCATTATATCCGGTGTCGTTATAAACGATTTATACTTACTGTATATATATATATATAGTACTTCCTCTTACTTTCATTTATGAAACTCACTATTGGTTAAAAGAACTATACGCACTTTATAACTATATAAACAGAACTATATGCATACAGCCACTACGCATATACGTACTCCCACCCTTAACTTCAGGACCTTCGTGAATTTTTCTAGGAAAAAGTTTTAGACATTGATGAGTCTAAGAACTATATCAAGCTTAGAAAAAATAGTTAGAGCCGTATTTGGAAAAGTTTTTAATAAATTCAAGGACCCTTGGAATAAAGTAGAGCTTTCGGGCAAACGATTTCAACCAAAAGCGTCGCGACACAACTAGATTTAATATACAGGCCAAATTCCAAGTAGTAAAAGAAAGTAAAAGTATTGAAATACCTACAAAGCCCTTACTTGTATAACCGGCTCAAAATAATATTTTTTCCCAAAACAATATTTTTTAATTTTCTCTGATTTCCTAAGTCTAAACGTTCCAAATTCTTAAAACTTCAATGAGAAACATTCAAAGTTACGTATTCTTAAAAATTGTAATTATCTTCACATAATTTAAAACAATTAGATTTTCCCAAACACGAACATTTCTAAACGATCGTCGACGAAGAATTCAATTACAGTACACCATTACGTATACAAAACGTCCCATTCATTTTTTCGATTGGCTTTATTGTTCGATTATAATTAAAATATTGCGTATATAACGTCATTTATTTAAAATTTAATTTACCTCAGAACTTCTTTAAAAAATTCTTTTGACTTTTGGTAGTTTTTTTTTGTCTTAATGCCATAAAACAGATGGAAAGTTAATGTGAAATTATTTATAGATAGAATTGAATATCTTTTGAATTATAATGAAAAAAAAATGTTCACTTTTATTTTTTAAAAATAGCAAATATTAAAAAAAACTTTTATAGAAGTGTTTATGCGTTTATGTAAAAGACGATAGTTAAAATGTTAGTCGTTTTGGTTGATTTTACTTTCAATAAGTCATAAAATTTAGTTAATTTAAAAAGACTTATAGCCGTGTAATGATATAGTATTCATGTTATAGCTTTAGTCTTCGTAATAACATATTGAAAATTGGTTAAGAGAAATAATAAGAAACGTATTGGCAATAAATAATAAACATATAAAAATCCTTGTTTTAAATAAGTCCTATTCTTGATCAAATTCAATCTATTCGAAATCAAATTTTTCCTGAAGCAACCACTAATTGTGAGTGATTTTCATCAAGTCAATCTTTCCGGCAATTCAACCAATAAGAAACCGCATAATAAGGCTTTAGTATGATTTATGCAGACTTAGTTGCAGCATACACTTACTAAGTGTGTAATCAAATCGCATTATACTATTTGCGTTCCAGAAGGAATTTTATAGTTTATGAAATAACATCAAGTATTCGTAGTTGAAAAGTGCCGCATTACACGAGAATTGTAAATCGGTGTAACGAATATCATTTCTAATTGCCCACGTATTGTTAGCTTGCAAAAAGCGACATTCATTCAATTTCATGGTTTTAGGGAAAGCGAATCTACTATCATCGAATCATCATTGAGACGACAAACGTTCAAATTCCCAAAGAGATTCTCAACGTCAAATGCGTAATTGGAACGAATTTAAGTTATAATCATTCGATTGCGAAGCGAAATGTTCTTCCGGCAGGTTTTCAAGAACCAGAGTAAGTTTTTTTGAACCCGTTTTTATTGGGTTTTTAATGATTGAAATTTTTTAGGGATTTAGAGATTACGACGACTCTTTTGGAGAAAGCGCCCGAGCCAATTTTGGGAGTGAATGTGCGTCAAGGCGGTGTCCCGCTTAGTGGTGGACAGTTACATGTCGCGCCTGGCACACCACTGCAAATGGAAATTTTTCTAGATAAGACCTCATCGCCGATTTATGGCTTGTTGGTTTCACATATGCTCGTTACCGATACGGGTAGTCAAGAAGAAACTATCATTTATAACGGGTATGTGTTTTAGTTAATTAGATAAGTAATACATGAACAGTTACTATGTAATACAGTTTACACAACATAATTAGGGTATCGATGACATTATGCGTAGATAATGATAAAAATTAAAATAACTTTACATCATAACTATGTTTATATATTATGACTTCAATTTAATAAGTAAAGCATACCTTAAAAAGGAGGAAAAAATCTGCAATCATTCTACATAGGTATAATAGGGTCATTATTTTCTGATTCGAAAATTATAATTAGAAATGATTATTACATAGATTGCATTTTTTCTTTGATCTACAATGACAATTAATATAAATAAATATTCTACGTTGTACTCGTAGATGTATTAAACTGGGGTTCTTTTAACAATAAGACGCCAGAACTTGTTTTTAATCTATAAATTACCTTATATTCAAGCATACGAGAATATGACAGAAACTGAGTATTCATCAACTCAAGTAATTAAAATCTCAAGGCAAGTAGTGAATCTCGGCAGAAACATCACTACAAAACTAAAATGTAAAACTGGAGTTTCATTTGGATTACGCGGTCACTCTAAAAATTAAGAGGGGGGACTGTCAGTCTTATAGAAGTCATCAAACTAAATTTGGAAAAGTTTAGTTGAATATTGGCATAGAAAACCAGTAACGACGGATATTGGGCACTAAGCCGGTTTTTCTTTTAAAATCGAATTCTACGCCTCTTGAAATGTAAATCTAAAAACTTTCGATGGTTGATGGGTGATCGGAGTATAGTATACAATGTTTCCGATATAAATTATATAATAAAAATGTTAATCATTGTCACGTTGACTGCAGTTGCCAACATTTCTTCTTTCAACCTGGATGCGGGTATCAACAAGGCCAATTTTATTTTCAATAATTCCCCAATATCCAGTATAATTAATAGCCTAAGAGCCCCCTGCATGATTGCTACTCTCATAATGTAGGAAGCTTTATCATTTATATATCAAATTAAAGCTCTTTTTTTCTGTACATGATGATATAAGGGTACCAATTTAAAAGTGGCTGCAAACAAGTGAAAATAACTGTTAAAGAAGCTGTAAAATAAAGATAAAGTGAGAGAACGCGCGACGATATTTTTCAGACAAAGAAGGTGAAAACTAATCTGGTGAGTTTTTAAACCCTTTGCGTGCCTCAATAGATCGAGACATGCCATCGAGATAAAACTTGTAGCGCAAACATTCGCTATTCTCGTCTGACAAATGTTGTTGCGCGTTAACTCTCCCTCACTTTATCTCATCCCTAACTGTTTTTTCGCTTGTTTGCGGTCACTTTTAGATTAGCACCTTTATATATCAATGTTGAAGCTACATTATGAGTAATAGAATCATGCAGCGGGCTCTTAGGCTATGGATATTATTGTTGTTTTTTGCTATTGAAAAAAAAAATTAACATATTACTACAAGCCTATAGATTTACTACTTAATTGGTTTATCAAGCTACTTGACTTGATTTTCAAGCTATTTGAAACCATACTTCCTACAAATGTTATAGATACTTAAATATCAGATCTCGTTAAATATTGGATTTGCAAATTATTTTATTTCAAATTTTAAATATTGAGTTCAATTCATTGATCAAACTGTTCAATTAGTTTATTTAATCTCTACTCAAAATTGACATAGCCATAACTTATTTTACAAAATTTGAATTGAAGTGAAATTTCTTAAGGCACACTTGGGAGAAAAATGAGTTCAGTCAAAAGTTTTAAAATGTTACGTTATAAACTACGCATTACGAACTACATGTAACGAGGTACTTAGAAAATTAATGTTACAAATTGTATGTTACGCGTTACGGGTTATGCGTTACAACTTACGTGTTACACGGAATAATGCGTTTTGAGTTATGAACCACTTTGTTGTGTATTGTATTCGAAAATATAACATTTAATGGCTAAAATAACATCTTCATAATGTTTGTAATTGAAAGGATAATATTAAATTTTTATTTGTATCTTTAGAAGAAGGAGATCTTTAGACGTAAATATATCTAATGTTTGAATGTTCTATTGTAATCATTCGGCTTATTTTTTTCCTATTATAGTGCTTTAACAACTTGGTCATTAGCACTGTATTAATTGCAAAGGTCAAAAATACGACAAAATATGATCAAAAGAAGTTCTCAAAAAGTTTCACTTTTTACATATATTTTATTTTAGCTTTATAAAGCATAAAGTTTAAAATCTAAGAGATTAAAATTTACAGATGTTCAGTCGATCCATATTTATTCGACAACTTTAACACAGTCGATGGAGATTTCTTAACAGCAAAATTCCGTGCTTTCAAATTTCCTGAATCAACCTACGTCCAATTCAGAGGAACCGTAAATGTCTGCTTAGACAAATGCAAAGGCGTAAGCTTGAAAAATCAAAAAAATTTCTATAAATCCTCACTAATATCATTGAATTTTAGATCGAATGCAGCAACGGAGTCGTTGGATTCGGTCGACGCAAACGTGAAATATCTTCCCTTCCAGCAGACCCGAATAAAATTTTCGAAATCACAATCACATCATTCATCAAAGTTAATTACGACGACGAGTCGGAAAACTTCGAAAGCTTGTTTAAAAACCAGACGAACAAACGCCAAAAATTCATAACAGGCCTCGAAAACCCAGATCCTGTTAAAAACACTATCAAGGAAACAAACGTCGCCGATAAACAATTAAATTTGGGCCAAGGAAGTGCCGTCGAAGAAATCCAATATACGGCAATCGTTGCGGAATCAAAAAGTGGAGCGATTGGACTAAGCAACATTTTGTTCGTGTCAATCCCGATTTATCTCAGTGTGATTTTCGCATTTGCCAATTTTCAATGAAAATTTTTAATTTCATTTTAATCTAGCTATTAATGCTTCGCTTGATTAACATCAAACGATATATTGAAGAGAAACGATCCGTTTTGAAACAAATTGTTTCTATTTAACGATTTTTAATTAATGTGATTCGGTTAGTTGTCGAATATCGTCACCATATTGCATAAAATAATTATTAAAATAAATGCAAATTAATATGTAATTATTGATTAAAATTTGTAACTAGTCTTTATTGTAATAACATTTAGAATAAATGTAAAGATTAAACTAAAAACTGTTCTGATTTAAAAAGATGAAAAAATAGTGTAATATGTATATATAATAGGTTCAAATCGAGATAATTTCATGACAAAATTTGTTTTAACCGATTATTGTGTTAGATAATGAAAGAAATAATAAAAGTTAAATGATACGGATTGTGTTTTAGTTTTATTCTTGACGTACAGTTGTTTGAAGGTACCTTAAAAAGTAATTGATATTCAATGAGAATTTCACTAATCTAAATATTCAAATAAATTCTGCTCATGTAGAAAATATTTGTAATGTGATTTATTTTGATGTGAAAAGGAAAATTGTTGGATATAACAATCTTAGATCATTGGTAATTGTATATAAATTGTAGAAATTTCCATTTTTGTAAAATGAAAATTGGTAATCGATTTCATGGGAATTGAACTGAATTGTTTTGAACCCACTTACGTCATTATGTGGGTATTAGATATAATTTTTTTTATTTATTTATATATGTTTATCGATACGTCGAAAAAATTTAAGGAATGAAAATAAATTACCATTTTGTTAATAAACGTACTCTCCTACAGTCTTACCGAATGCTGATATAAAAATTTCATTCAAAATATTTTTGACGAGATTACGTCTTATAAATTGATGAACACCGACAGCCTGCACGAAAATGTGTCACGTTCCGTTTGAGCCTGTGCGTGCAAGTAAGAACGCGATACAAGCGATAGAGAGGCACGATAGAGTTTTGCTACTGGAACGCCGCCACGCGAGCTTCTTCGAGAACTTCTACAATAAGCTATACCTCATATTCAATAATTGTTGAATCCTAGACAACATGTTTTGTGTTTTTTCTACAATTTACTTAATAAGATTTAATTCATTTCTTTTCTAATTTTCAGTCTGATTTTATTTTGAAAAAATTGTTAATTTTCAATTAACTTCTTCTTTGTATTATACAAAATAATGATAATTCAGGGATAATAATTCAATTCAATTCATAAAAGTATGCATTTTTTCATCAATGTTTCTTTATGACGTTATCACGTAAAATTATCGTCCGTAAACCGACTTGACAGACAAGCAATTTTTTTCACTAACTATTTTCACTTTACGTCCCTAAGTGACTAAAATATTTTTAAGACACATTTTAAAATTCTTTTAAAAAAGGCCATTGAAGAAAATTAAGGTGACCAGGCGTACTGCTTTTGGCAGTACAGTACTTCTTTGAGATAGTCTGTAATATCCAATTTTTAGGCACTTCATTTGTACTGCTTTTCTATAAGATGTACTGCTTTTACTGCTTTGCATAATATTGAAAAAATAAATAATTCTAACTTTATGCATTTTCAAAACGAACGCCGAATCACTGTTAATAAACCTTGTTACGAGTAGTGCTGTTTTTTGTTTTTTAAGTAACTATCTTCATCACTTATTACTTTAACATCTAAAGTTATATCACAACTGCCTAAATACAGAACATTTCTGTAATTCATAAATCTTAAAATATCTAGGGTTTTCCAGGAATCGAACCGAGTATCATTGACGCCTAGAACGGAGATCTAACAGATCTAATCGCTGCGCCACTAAGTAAAATAATACAAGAAATTATTAACGTTGAAATTCAAATATTAAAAGGCTGAGTTGTTTTTTAAATTACTAAATATACTTACTATAATGCTTGTATATATAATAATATATATGCTTGTATATATCTGTTACGGATAAGGTCAGGTAAAACTTAGTTAAACTTGGGTGCACTAAAATGACAAGATGCTAAATGTTTTTAAAAACAGATGTACTAAATTTACTACAGATTTAAAGTAAAGGGTATTGTTCTGAATTACAAAAATTGCCAGTAGCTCTACATTTACATTTATTGGCCATGTATTTAGATTTACACTTGCATGGTTTGACCAGATAAAACCTGAAATGTGTTCAACTTCAAATATATCTTTAACTTTCCTATAATGTTTTCTGTGTGTTACAGAGTTTACGTTGGTAAACCTAGGCTTAATCGTTTATCTATCTTTACTCGTAATATATTAACTTTATTTTCTCTAATATGCATGATCACTATCCAGAATCAAAATCGATCGACTTCAAAATGCACCCATAAGATTTACTGCAACACTAAACACAAAAAATATTAATGAATTTGTGGTACTTTAAGGGGGTATTCTAGTCTAGAGACCCGAATTTCGAGCGTTTTTTGGCAATTGATAAAAAAAAGCATTTGATATTTTTCCATATTTTTCATCCATTTTTTATAATTTGCTTATTCATATTCAGAGAGTACACAAAATTAATTTCAAAACAAAAAAAAAAAATTTCATAGAGTTATGCGTCTTTGAAGTAGAGGGGGAAAAAAAGACAGTGTCCTCGTCGCCATGATTTCTACCCTTGTGGTCATTTGAAAAATTAAACAATGATGGATTCTTGATAAGTACAAATATCGCTATCGCATGAACCTCCAAAACTGAAAAAAAAAATTTCCTAAAATGGCGGCTACTCAAAAATAAAGGTCGATTTTTTCACTCATTTTTTAACTTTGTCGAATTTTTAAAAAATATTACAAATTTAAAATTTTCATTGGTTCATGCGATAGAGAGATGTTTAAAGAATATTCATGCAAAATTTCAAGTAAATCGGCTGATTAGAACTTGAGATATTATGGCGACCGCATCGTTTCGAGAAAAACGCATTTAAAGTTTTACGTTAAGTCTCAACCGGTCCAGTTGGCACGACACTAAAACGGCTATTACTTCGGAAATAATTTGAATTTTGAAAAATCCATTTAGGGAGATATTTTTGAATATATAAACTATCGGATTATGAAATAAAAATTTCGATTTTTTCAAAATCCTAGACTTGAATACCCCCTTAATATACCTTTAGGTAATCACAAAACCTTAATAGCTGTAGGAACATAATAAAGATGATTCGGTTCTAGAAATATATTAGAATGAAACTTACAGAATATGTTGTACTAATAATATAATAAAATCAGTTTTATATCACAAGTTCATTTTTTTTTTTCGAAAAAAAAAATATCTAAAAATTACACAAAGAAAATTTGCTTTTTAGAGTTACTTTGAAAAACGTGTCTTAAAATGTAATGTTTTGAAAATTAAAAAAAAGTACTATTGAAAATAAAATTTACACCTTTTTTCATAGAATTTTTTGGAAAAATAACTTTTAATCGATATGATTTCCAAGATGATCAAGTTTTTGTTATCTAATTATATAATTGGTCCCAACATATCAGAATCAGATGTAATGGTACAAAATTATGTGATAATACCACTAAAATTATTGTTGATTCAAATGCAATAATAAACATAAAAATTGTTCGAGACGAACCTAAAAACATAATGTAATTCCAAAAACGTAACTAATAAAAAATGTATTATTTTGGCTTCTGTTCAAAGTTCGCGAAGCAGCATGGAAATACACTTTAAGATCAAACACTTAATAACTACTGAATCGTAAAATGTTTTTAAAACATTGATAGTAAAACATATTTAAATAGGAAAAAATAAAAAACTTCAAGTAATAGTAAACATTTTTATCTCATTAGAATACTTTCCCTGAATGCGTCTTTTATAGATTCAAAATTCTAAGACAAAATGAAGTAATAAGTAGTATTCCTAAAAAATATGAAAAGGGTATCGCAGGTATCATATGCACAAGCATCTGGCTTAGAAACGATTTTTTGGATTTTTTTTTTTAATACTTAAGAAATTTAAGTAAAGCTAGTGGCCGACAAGAGTGAAATTAACGATTTTAAAATATAGATTTAGGAGAAAGCCTGTCGAGTTTCAGAGATAGTGAGAAGAATAAATATATCATCTTTAACGAGGTAAGCTCAACCATTGCTCAACTAAGCGGCTATCATTTAAGATTTACGAACACCTGTCCCGATTATCTATATGAAAAAACGTATACCCAAATAAAAGCAAGGACGACATTCTTCTTGTTAAACAGAAGGAACTTTATCACGTTTAATAGTTTGATACAAGATTTGTCTAAAGTCCGAGGTAGAAGACTAGAAAAATAGTCCAGGAAAGCACTCAACAACTTAAATTGATCAGTAAATATTAAAAACAGGATAACAGCTATGAAATAAGTTTGAAGTTTAAACGATGGAGTTGGAAAGAAACTAACTAACATGAGTTTAACAAATGTAGGAAGTTTAATTCAATTCAAATCAAAGTAAGTCTTTTAAAATATTCAGATTTTTCCAAAAATATACAAACTATTTATAACAAGAAAACCAAAAATCTAAAAACAGTAGAAAACGGCTATTACGTAGAAGGGTCGAAACATTTTTTTATAATAAACAAATTCGCCTTAAAAGAAAAAAAGTATTACTTCATAAGTGTAAGTACCTACAGATTTAGTTGAGACCACAGTATTATTTCGTATTAGCTTAATTTCGTTATAAACTTTCCACTTTTTAATACCTAATTCAAATTTGGTTTTTCTTAATGATAACTAAATACCTATAATTTCAAAAATGTTCCGATTTTATTAAAAACTGTAATTAAAAATAAGCTTGGAGCATTTTTCCAAAAAGATTATTAACAGCTCATCAAGTTTACATCTTCCAAATTATATCTTTTTAACAAAACTTAAATATAAATACTGATACCTAATGATCAAATAATTAAAAAATATAAAACAGTTAAATGATTCCTAAATCATTTAAAATGACGAACGATTACATAATTGAAAAACGGTTTTCAAGATACTAATTTGTCAAAATTTCAGGTGAATCAATAAAACTGACGATCTTTAATAACTAGTATATAGGTAGGTATATGCAATGCCTTGAGTGTACATAATTTTATTTTGCTCAATTTATTTTAAAAATAGATAGCCATAGTATGAGTCGTAATTCAATGTTTCAATCTTCAGGTTATACAAAACTTAATTTGCTTCGTTTTATCTTGTTGTACCTCTGAGGCAAATTTCATAATTTACTCTTATGTGAGTGATGCACGCATTACTTGAGGAAGTTTGTCGGATAAGAAATAATTTTATAGAAGGTTTTCAATGGTTGTTATTACATATTATATCAAACAAGGCTTTAATTAAACCAGACTACTGAATGTACGAGAGTATTTTTTATTGGTTAAATAATAATGAAAAAATTGCCTTTGGTCTTAAAAAAAATGTAAAACTGGATAACTAGAAACCGTTTTTATACCTATGTCCGGTATATTGGGTGTACCAAAATACGAAAAAAAAAATTTGGCGAATTTTTTTAAGTACACATTCTATTTTTTTTTTATAAGTACCTAAATCTAAATGGTAATTGGAATTCGGGCTGACTTAATGTCATAGTTCCCAATAATAAGAGCATAAGAAATAGAACTAAAATAATCCAAATATATAAGGATTTTACCTCAAAATGAACAACAATAGGCTATCTATATAAATAAAATGATAGCTGTTTTCCAACGTTCGCTTTTAATTCAAAACTACTGAATAGATTTCGATCAATTTTCAAAGTGAAACAATTTTTTCTCCAATTTTTTGGCCTGTCTTTAGCATGTCGCTAAATGTAACACATTCTCGGCAAGGAATTGGTAAGCGTTCGGCAGAGCTAGTATACACATTGTTAGCTATAAACCATGCCGTTTTCCCAGGCCTGTTGCGCGAGCTGAATTACTGAATGTAATGGACTATTTTCCTCCCCATGACAACGTTTGAGTATATTATAAGTTGTCATTAATAATTGTCAATCATATTTGTATTGGTATTTGTATTTTGATCAGTGTATTGATATAAAATTATTGTTCACTTGATCATGATAGACAAAGATACAGCTAGTGAGAATAGTGCAAAAATATCCGACGGTGATGTTACAATAGATAACAACAGGCAGATGATCGATTTAACAATAATCAACAAATTCAATAATGAAAATAACATTCGAGTATTAACAGCAATAATGGAAAATCAAAAATAGCTGCAACGGTGCGCGTCACGTCAGATAGTGAATTCGTGCCACATCCCTTTCTTTCTATTCTATTTTCATATCCTAAATCGAATAATTTTCCGAAAATTTTTAATTATTTAAGTGCCTAAAATCCGAAAAAAGTTTCACTTCCATCGTGGTTTTGTAAAACCACACAATAATTTTTTGTTTTGTTTTACTTCTTATAAACTTGGTCCTTATCTAAAAAAAGAATTATCACCATATCTTCATTAAAAACAAAGTAATTAAAGTTTTAAAAATTGCGAATTTTACTTGCAAAACGCTTATGCTTTCGTTGTTCTTTCGTTGCTTTGAAAGAGTGGGCAAACGGTGTTATTCGCAGTTACTAGAGTGGACTAGAGAGGGAACGTTTCTCCGTCCACCGCCTAATGATTACCTATTTCATATTTGAGCGTACGCGGTACGACTTCATGCAGCTAAGCGAGATATTAGAATAAATAAAATATTTCTGAATTCTATTTTTCTCTGTTTTTAAAATATTTTTCACCACAAGGTCAATTAGGTTTTGGAAAAAAAAATTATCAATTCTTTATGTATTTTAAAACATTATTATAAATAATTATATTCATAATCGATGCAAAAAACTAAAAAAAAAATTAAAACTTATAAATAATAACGATAAAATATTAAAAGAATCACTCGTCTACAAACGCGCCACGATTGGTCGCCATGTGTATGACGTCATAATGTTAAAAAAATTCTATAGTGCAGTATCAATGGCTTCAATATGTAAATTGACTAAAAATATCCTAAATTTGCGGCAAAAAATTATTTATATTTGCTATTGTTATTTAGCTATGTGTGATAAGAGATTTATAAATACTAATTCCGATTATATATTTATTTCGACGTTTAACGTATTCTGGAACATTTAAAACATTTTTGGGTAGTTGTCTTTGTAGTATTCGTACATAATGGTACGAAGCAAGCACGATTACTTTTAAGATTTGAGATTTTTAAATATATTCATCAATATATTGACGATAATGACAAGACTTAAAAAATTAAAAGTCAAAACTCTCTATCAGCTCTGTACTACAATATTTAGAAATTAACATTTCGAGTTTGTTAAGAGGAACTGTTTTCGATGCTGAATTTCAATTTATTTTTAATTTAAAATAACGCCTCAATTAAACCGAATAAAAATATAAAAAATAGTTTTGTTATAAAAGACGTGTGATGATCTTGCCCATTTATAACAAAAAAAATAGTTTTTCAAAAACTCAATTATGAAGTTCAGTTATTTAATTAATACATACTAATTCTAACTACTCTAACTAATTCTAATTCATACTCAGGCGTAAATAAAAGTTTAGAAAATGTAACATATTTCAACATGCTGAAAATTTAAATAAAACCTTATTCAGTATAGTAAAACAAGAAAAACTGTGAAATACCATTTTTCACAGATTTTCTTCTACGATTTTTTTTCTAATAGCTTTAAACCTTCTTATACTTATCTAACAAGAACACAAAAAAATAAATTTAAGACTTTATGGTACACGTAAATGCAACTTAGTTGCAAAATAATAATATCCAATTAAAAAATGAGGGATTTTCCAATGCTAAATTAGTTTTCAAAAATGGTTTTTATTCGCCATAAAACGTTGCAGCTGATAACAATCAAAAAATATATCGTATATCTTTTCATATATCAAGACCTTACTTCACTTTACAACCGTCTCGCATAAAGTCAAGGTATTCATAATAAAAACTTTCTTTAAATAAATATGAATCGCATACGCCACCACCCATTTCAATGACTTATTCGCATTCATAAATCCAACATTCCCCATGTTTTCCCCACTTTCGAACGCGAAATTTGCAACGCAAATTTTGTTATATGTATTCTTTTAATCAAAGGTGGTCTTAACAATATTGTGAGACTTAAAAAAAAAAATGTTACATTAAAGCGATTTGAATGAATTAATTTTTTTATTGAAAAGAAAACATAATAAGTATTTATTATATAGAATCGTTCGCTTTGGATTTCTCATGAGAATAAAAATATCTTCGATCAAATATTCATGATTGGAGCATTAAATATTGGAAATAGATATGAAAAAAGGAAAAAATAATTTTATTTAAAAATGCCTCCACATATCTATTTGGAGTGAATTTTTTAATCGCAATTCTTTTTCGCAATGTATTCCAAAACAATAAGCAAATCTGGCTATGGATAAGCTTTTTGAAAAAATCGGTCGGTAACTAATGAATAAGTTATGGTTAAGTCTTGATCATCTCTGTAATTTATAAGTTCAGATAAACTTATTATTTTACATCTTCAACATGTGAAATCTATACTAATATATAAAATTGAAGAGTTTGTTTGTTTGTTTGTTTGTTTGATTGGTTGAACAGGCTAATCTCAGGAACTACTGGTTCGAATTGAAAAATTCTTTTAATGTTGGATAGCCTAATTATCGGGGGAGGCTTTAGGCTATATAACATCACGCTACAACTAATAGGAGCAGAGCATCGATGGAAAATGTTGCAAAAATCAGGAAAAATGTTTCCTTTTGAGAGCGTTCGTGGCCTGCCCTGCGTAAACGGTTAAAGTTACGCAAAAATTATGTGCAGCAAAATTGTTCCTCTTAAAAAGTTCTACAAAAAAGTCCGCGACGACATATGTCTATCTTTTACGGTTAGCCCGCTATAACCTTTTTAATGGTTGTTAAGGTTGTTTCAAAAATAATTCATTATTTGCGAAATTGTTTTTAGAAACATATTATTAATTCTTACCCAAATAAATATGACTTTTAATAAAATTTGTTGTGATAATAAATGACAATCTGAGTCATTTAATAGAATACTTTTTAATACGGGAAAATGTCTCATTTACCCGGGAAATTGAACGGGTTGGAGAAAAAAATTATGCATAAACTCTATTTTTAGTTGAAAATGGATTTTGGTGATATTAAAGTATGATAAATATGCAAATCATTATCTAGAACACGTTTTATTTCGGAAAATTTTCTCATTTCATCGGAAAAATAGAGAAAATCTGGTTCGAAGAAAAATCATGCTGAAACCAAACATTTTAATAACTCATTTATTAGCTAAGAGTTAAGTAATAACTCATAAGGTCCTCAAGGCAAAATCATAATTTTTCTTTTCATACAGTCCACTTTTTATCCAGGAAAAATGTATGTTCCCGTAGGATAGATACGTTTTTGTTTTTCACAGAACAAAAGATTACCATAATTTCTTGCAATATGGTGGTTTAAGAGACAGTGAATGATATGGGCTACTTTTTATGTTAGAATATTGTACTTTTCCCGTAGGATAGGCTAAAAATAGAATTTTTCAGGAACTGAGTATTTCAAAAGAGTTTTCTAAAAGTTTATGAATAAGAGTTTTAACGAATTTTCCTCAGGAAAGCTTGATCTCTTTTTTATCCAGGAAAAATGTTCTACTTCCGTGGAATAGATATGTTTTTTTTTTTCACAGAGTAAAAGATAGACATGATTTTTTGCAATATGATAGTTGAGGGATCAGATAATAATATAGATTATTTCTTATGCCAGAATAATGCACGGTGCTCAACGGATAGCATGATAATTGTCACCTGCGGGAACCGTGTGTTAAAAAAAAGGTCGTGAAATAGGTCTTTAAAGTTCGTGAAATAGCGTTTTAACACATTTTCTCTTTAGGATTAAAATAAAAATTACAATTTTCACTTGAAGATACGATTTTTTATTTAACATCCGAAAAATAATGAAAATTTTTGAAACGTTGAAATTTCTTTCATTGTTAATTTTCGAATACATATTTAGAATTTAACGTGTTAAAGTACATTTAAAAAATCAACAATTACATTTTTAACATTTTTCAAGACACCCCAATCTTTAAAATATGTTAGGCCTCCTAAGTGAGCGCTTGCGCTTTTCTTTCTCAATATTTGTGTCCATCTAACTTTTTTTCAGGAGTCAGTACTGAGCTGATTCATAGATCATTAGACATTCAGGCATTCAGCTCCTTGCAATATATTATATCAGATACAGAAGTACAAGTTTAAAATATATTATTTGTTACAACGGTTACAGGCGTTGCAATAATCAAATAACATTTCAATTTTTTTACGTTACTCTTTGTTTAAGTTTCATATATTCTTTTTTCTTCATTATATTTTAAGTTTACATACGTAAATTTTATCAATAAAACACCCCAGTAGTGTTATGCAGCGTTCCTTTATTATTCCCGTTCCCGTGACATTTTTTACTATAGTTCCACTCTTACTGATCATAGTGTGATGTACCTAAGAAAGCTCATGAGTCATGTTATACTTTTAACGTTACAGACATACAATGTTTTTCTTGGTTTCGTCCGCGTGGTTTTAAATTAGCATTATAGGTACCAAATGTTATCTCTTCAATGGTTCTTAAGTGATTTGTAGATAAAACAAAGAAAGTTTCAACTCCTTTAGAATTGTGCCATAGGTTCCCCACGTTTAACCCTCTCGCACTCTTATCTGACGCAGACGGAGTTGCGCGGGTCAGCTAGTAGTTTAATAAAACGCTTATTTCGTAAGTACATTATTCAACTCAATCTACATTCTAGTAGATTTATTAAGAAGAGGATACTTATGCAAATGGTACTATTTCTGTATATAAAACAGTACCGTGATTGTCCAATAAACAAACTGGAGACTAAACCAGTAAAAATAAAAGAAAATTCAAGTGTTGTCCGTGAGAGGATATGACTTCCACTAAAGAAAGGTATTTCGACATTCCATCTCTAAATGTCTCAAAGAGGAAGTTGAATACTTTGTACTTAAGTCCTGCTCCTAAATTATCTATTTTCTCAAATTCTAATGCTGCCTTTGTTGTTTCTAAATTCGTTCATTTAAAGGTTGAAAAAAATATTAATATGTTTTCTTAGTTCACTATTTTTAATTTTAGTTAATATGTACTAAAACTTAACGAATTTCAAAAGGTTAATTATTTATACTCAAGTTTTGGGATATTGTTCTATTGCTTACATTATGATAATTTACAAGTTTCTCTCTTCATAAATTGAGGTTTATTTTTTTTTCCTGAGCTATCTTTACTAGTTTTATTAAATTTTACTCAATGTAACATTTACTCTAAATAGACAACAATGTCCACCTATGACGTACAAAAACGAACCTCTAACAACCTCCACAGAGGTGCTGCCTGGATAGTCGACTTAAGTGGAACCCACACACAGGGCTGAAACGATAAGACTTTAACAGACGCTTTGGACTCATAAGAAGACTTTTAGGACCACAGTCTCCTATAGACGTACCAACCAAATTGACTTTATATAAATCCCTCATTAAACCTATTTTGACTTATGGAATAGAATTGTAGGGCTCCACTAAATCCTCTAATATCAAACACATGCAATCATTTCAATCAAAAATCCTTCGAAAAATCCTAAACGCTCTTTATTATGTTACAAATGAAGTAAATCGTAGAGATCTTAACGTCCCTTATTTTCAATAGATACATCCAATTCCATGAAAAATTATTTTCTCATTTTAATCCAGAAATTAAAATTTTTTCCTCTGCCCACCACTCAAAAAATCCTCCATGTCATTTAAAGCGAAAATAGCCAAGAGACCAACTCCCAATTTTTTAAAGAGTTCTAGTGCTAGCTGGTGGCTTTCATCAACGTATACTAATATTTGACCTTTGATTTAAAGGGTTTTGATTTGGATCTTATAACCCATTTTTAACCAACTTCAAAAAAAGGAGGAGGTTCTCAATTCGACTGTATTTTTTTTTTTTGATGTTTGTTACCTCAGCATTTCCGACTGGGTGAAGCGATTTTGATGATTCTTTTTTTATTTGAAAGCTGGTGCTTCTCGAATAGTCCCATTTTAATTTGAAGGAAATCGTTCACTTCTAAAGGGTAGAAAACTAAGGGATGAAATACTAACTTCTTATTGGATAGCTCAATTTCGAAAATTATTTTTTTATTTGAAAGCCAGTGCTTTTTGTGTGGTTCCATTTTAATTTGAGGGAAATCGTTCACTTCTAAGGGCTTGAAAACTAAGAGATGAAATACTAACTTCTTATTGGATAGCTCGATTTCGATAACTCTTTTTTTATTTGAAAGCTAGTGTTTCCCGAGTGGTCCCATTTTAATTTGAGGAACATATTTTACTTCTAAAGGGTTGAAAACTAAGGGATGAAATATTAACTTTTTATTGGATAGCTCAATTTTGATAATTTTTTTTTTATTTGAAAGCTGGTGCTTTTCGTGGGGTCCAGTTTTAATTTGAGGGAAATCTTTCACTTCTAAGGGGTTGAAAACTAAGGGATGAAATATTAACTGCTTATTGGATAGCTCGTTTTTAATAATTCTTTTTTTATTTGTAGAACACAACCTTAAATTAATCTCCTATCCATTAAAAAAAAAACTCCACTCATAAAGGGTTAAAAATTAGAGATGAAATAATTTTATAAATTTTTTCTGGCTAACCCGATTTTGATAACTTTGTTTCTATTACGTACAACGTACCTTTAAATTGTTCACATTTCAATTTGAAGAAAAAAATTCACCCATTAAGGATAAAAATAGGGGATGAAATAGTGACATTTAACCGAATTTTGATAATTTTTTTCTGTTCGAAAGAATAATCTACTAAGTTTTGTTATTACATTTAAAAGCAAAAAATTTCAACCCTTAAGGGCAAAAAGGGATGATGTAGTAACTTTTAATATTAAACGGCGCTTCCTCATATGAGCAGCGCGTTTGAAAGGTTAACCATTTTCAAGAAAATAAAATCAGTTATTAAGCTTCAAATCACTAAAACGCGAGAAATAAATAAATATTATAAAAAAATGAAAAACCGACTTCAAAATATATAAAAATTCTAAAACAAAAAATGCACTAAAAAGTAAGAAAATAATGGCGTATCCTTGCAGTATCTACAACTTACAAATTATTAGGATGATACAATGTACAACTATTGTTATTTTTGGAGTTGGTGTCAGTCAAAAAAATAAATATTAATGGTAATTTGTAAAAATTGTAAAAAGGTTTAGTTGGTATTGGTATTTTGTAGTTTAAAGGTGGCTTTAAAATATGTATTCTTTAATATGGAGTCAGGCTTTTAAATCATAAATGCAAAAATACTTCTTTCTCTTTCTAGACATTGAATATCATCTATCAAATTCACATACGGAAATAGTTAAATTTCGAAAGTCTTCTATGAACTCTCTCTTGTAAGGTTTTACTCGACTTAATAAAATTTCAATTCAAGATATCTTATTAAACAATTAAAATTAATATTCCATAAAGTCGTATTCCATTAAAATATATGTCACTGTTTTTATCAATAGTAATCAATTCAAAATGAATGATTAGAGAAATTAATCGAGTTCTAATTCTGTTAAAAATTCCGAAGGAAAAAAATTATTTATGAATCATCGAGTTATGAATAGATATAATCAAAGTAGGGTAATTAATCTTAAAAAAAATATTATCATTGTAATTGCGTTTGTCTGAACTTTATCTGGTTTTATATTTCGTTTGATCTTGAGATGACCAATATTGAGTCTAGCTGTCGGTAATTGATCATAAACGTAGAATAACGCAATCGCAAGAACTTGAAATTATAACGCACGCATTGGTGACCAATTATTCCTATTTTTCACGTTAAAGGAATTTTTTCCTTGACATTATCGTATTTGTTGAAACGTTAGTTCACTCATCGCAGCAACGTTTCCTTTCGAGAGACAGTTTAGTTTAGTTCACATAAATTAAAATAAAAAAAATAATAAACAAATAAATAAAAAGTGGAACACAAGTATATTATGTAATGAGTGCATATATAATTAATATAATGTTAACTTTTAACTTAACCTTGATAACAGGTTGTATTGTTGGAGACGAAAGTTAAAGGCACCGAAAAACCTTCAACGAATTCAGGACTTGGAAATTTTATTTTTTTCTACGTTTTATGTGTATTGCACTAAAGGGCAAGATGATCGTAAAAAGATGGAAATTTTCAATCATAAACTGGTCGAAGCTGAAAAACGACTTTGTGGTGGTAATAAACGGAGTAAGGTTGAATAAATTGGGTATACATTGGTGTGGTGTGGTCGCAACTTAATCATATCAATTGAATAGTCCGTGTATTTTTTTTTTCTCTTCTCAGTCAGACAGAGAGACAGCTCTGGGACATATGAGAGACCTCAATTTGGAACAACCAATTCTTTAGATTACCAACGCCTTACCCTCCAGGTAAATGAACAGAGCAACGCGCCCAAATCGCTAGTCATTACAATTACGCAACTTTCCATTTCAACAATTATATGAATTATTGTTATTAAACGACTCGAAAAAAAAAGCTGGTAATTAAACCCTCTTTTTTCAAAGCCACCCTCTTTGCATTCAATTGCAGGCGTTTTCTTGAACGTTTCTAAACTCGGACAGTTTGTGCTTAGATCGCGCATTGAAGTCACCAACATCTACCACGTTGGACACCAACTTTTTTATGTAGGTATATTTTATATTGACATAGATATTTTATTTCGCCTGTGATTAATAAGAAAACGCCGCACCTCTCTATCAAAATGTGTGCGTAATATTGCTCTGAAATGAACATTGCGACACCTTATAATGGGTGCAAGAAGAGTTTGTAAAAATCAGGGTGAGATTGCCGCGAAGCTTTTATCTGATATTGAATAAGAGTGATTTTTTTTCGCAGGCGACTTTTAAATGACATTTATAGATTCCTGTTTGGTGTGTATTTAAAAACACATTTAGAAATGAGAAATTGAAAAAAAAATGACACACCCAAGTAAGGACTTTGTATAGATGTAACTAGAACAAATTTAAACGTACATTTTCTTGATAAGCGTGACGTAAACAAACGAAGAAAAGTGTGAAACGAATATGGGACAAAAAGTCCAAGGAAAGAACCTCCTCTGTTTTTGTGTCGGTTAAAAAATCGAAAAATATAAAATGCCGTTAATACAAGCTTTAATATGGAAAAAATCAAAAAAAATTTTATGTATTTAAATCAATTTTTGCAAATTCAAGTAACAATAGTAGTATATTCCTGATATCTGCGGCCAATATTGAAAATTCTATGTTTTTGAAAATGCAGGCTTGTCTTGTGCAGTGGCTTAATGTAAGAGGGGCAAACCGGGCCATAGCCCTAAGCGACACAAATGTGGGGGCGGCAAGAAGTGGTTAAGTGTACTAATTCTGACTACAAAATTAGGCGTTGGCAATTATTTGCAATTATAGTTAGCAAAAATAAGAAAAATCCGTAGTCGAAGTCTTAAATTAGGCTTAAACTTGAGGATCTTTGTATATTTTTTGAGCCTCTAACATAAGACAAATAAGAAGGTATGTACATATTTTTAGCAACGGGAGTACAGCTACTAACTAATCACATGATATTTTAACATTATAGCTATTTTAACAGACAAATGGTTTAAATTGCTAGAATATATATATATATATATAGAAATATCTGCTGCGACGCGTCACAGTACCTTATTTTATATGACACTCGCTGTTGGTTAAGAGAACATAAATAAAACCCACGATTGGTCAAAAAAATTATAAATTTAATAATATTTAAATATCTATACAAACATATGCATACAGCTTGTATGTAATATACAAACTCTCAAATAATGGTTGTAGGCGCTATAACAAGTTTTAAAGAAAATCACTGAAGCCGTTTTCGAAAAAAATTGAGAAAACTCAAAACCCATAGAATAAAGTGGGGCGTCCTGTCAATCGATTTCAATCAAAAGCTTCGCGGAACAACTAGATGTAATATGAAGAAAAAATTTCATGTTTGGTGAATTTCGGATAAAGTTTTCGATATAGTCGACCTCAAAACTTGTATTTTCGGCAAAAACTCAAAATCGATAATTCGACCCGATTACAATACTTCTTTTACTATATATTAGTAAAAGAAAGTAAAAATGCATGTTTAAGATTTAGTGTAAAAAAACGAGGAATAACAATTTTTTAAAAAATTTACTTGAAACAACGGCACAGTGTTCCAGGTCATTTAAAAATTTTGTTTAACTGAAAAATCAATGCCGACAAGTACCACCTATTGGCGCAGCGGTTAGAGCAATTGCTCTCTCCGCTTCATGCGTCAAGCGGTACTGGGTTCGATCCCCGTTGAATCCTAGATTTAAGATCCTAGACCTAAGATAAAAATTGACCAACAGAAATTCTCTGTGCTTATACAGTCATGATATGACTTTAGATGTTAAAAGCTACTTAACACACCAAAAAAGAGCGACATATTCATTGTTCGCCCCAAGTGGTATAAATCCACGCTACACCATTGGTTTGTTATTTTTTAGTGCCGAAGAATTCGAAAAAATCTAGGAAGGAAGTTCAAATTCATCGTTTATTAATTCAATAAAGTGATTGTTCAATAATTCAACCGAGTTTTTTAAATTATAGGTAAACAGTAAAATGTCGAGACCTAGACATAAGATTGGACTGAGATTTGAAATTTTTTTGGTTTTTTATTCAAATACTATAGATACCAGTGGCGTGCGGTCCATACATGCAAAATTTAATATTTTTTATGATTTATTCATATTTTCATTTACGTAATTGCATGTATCGTAAAATGATTCTAAAAATACCAAATACTAAATATTTTTATGATTTATACATTTTTTAATTTACGAAATTATGAAACGTATGGCTCATAAAATTAGCATAGAATACCACATTAAATGAACGGCAAAAGCCGAATAAATGCGCAACGATCGTTGCATACGATTGCTTGGCTAGAATTGGTCGCGCATGCGCACTAGTATGGTTGAGTACTATCTCTCTCGGCGTTTTACACTGCCGGTTGGCGTTTGTAGATGCGTTTGACGTTTTGAATTTACCAATTGCTACTCATTGTTACTGATACTTTTCGTATTTTATTTTGATTTATTTACCCAGAGGCGATACAAATGTGCTATTCTTTAGGACAGGGGTCGGCAACCTTTGGGTGTTAAAGGGCCAAATATTTTACGTGAGGTTTGGTGCGGGCCGCACTTGGGCAATGGCGGATCTAATGGTGAGCATTTCTGCTGACTAGAAACATCCCACCCAACCCCCCGGTTGCGCTCACTGGAAGACCCTTGTGGGTCATGCATCGTGAACATTAAAAAATCGACGTACGAACTACCAATGAAAATATTACCACCAAATTCACTGTTAATACTACCCCAAAAATAATCTCATATTGTACAATCCTCGCTATTTTTGCTTCGGAATCCCGCAATTTAACGACCTCCACGCAAATTAAGACTGGCCTACATAGAAAAAAATACTCGCAAATTCGAATTGCCGAATATCTTGCGGGCCGCACCAAAACAACTCGCGGGCCGCTGGTTGCCGACCCATGCTTTAGGATAAGAACTATTTCCGTGATTTTTAAATACATTATATGATGCGGTAATTGGTGATTTTTGTAAGATGGAGCGTTGAATAAGGCTAATTTTTAAAAATAAATACATAATATAATACCATGTTTACTAATTAAAAAAATAAATTTAAAAATTTTGGTTTATATTCCTCCCCCCCCTTTCCTTGAAAAAATGTGGATGGATAAATTGATCTGAAAAGGATCATTTTGTAACCATCACTTCGAAATAACGATAGTAGAGAATATAGAGGTAAAACTGTCACAACTTGACTTGCTTTTCAAGCTACTTGCCTTAAATTTGACTTGAAACCAAGTCATATCATTAAGTAATTACTAAATCTTAAACTTTGACTGGTCAAGTTATTTTATTAAGAAGTCAAACCGTCTATTCATTTCAAAAATGTTCAGCTACTTGACTTAAAGAATGCCTATAATGATAAAATAAAAATAATATTGAATAATATAACAGTAGGTAAATATTTTTGGAAATCCGAGGCCCACAAAAATCCTAAAATCTCTGGTAATTATAATTTTTTTTGGATATTTTGAGACTCTTTTTAGTTGATTATTTACAAGATCTAATAATCTTATAGATTTGTAATAATCTATTAGATCTTAAAAGATTTTATAAAGAACACCTTCGCAATTAGATAACCTAAAACTGAAAGGATTTCGAATCTATACTTTTCATAAATATACTTTCCATACATTTACAGAGTATTGGTTTCTTAACATTTGCAAGCTGCGGTACTATTACAAGTACCACAGATTATAAGAACTCCTGGTTTAGATCTTTGAACTCTGATTAAAAAAATTTATCTATTTCATTTTAATTGCTTATGTAATTGACGGTATTGAAATAACGTGTACGAAAGTGAAAACTCAATCGCTTACTTTACTATCAAAGAACTAATTTATTTTTAAAACAAAAGGTTTCTTTTCCAAAAATGGAAATATCTTAATGACTTTATTTTAACCTTATCGATGAAATTGTTGAACTTATGAAAGATTAAATTAAATGATTGTACAATGTACGTAGATTAAATACGGGTATGTAAGTAGGTAATAGAAAAAATAATGTTTAAAAGAAATAAATATTCAATACATGGCGTAGGTGAAATAAATTTGTAGTTGCAGTATTAGAAATTTGTACGTATTGTTATTTTCATTGGATAAATTAAGACTATGTATCTACAATGAACTTATTACATACAATGAGTCCTAAATAAATTGAACCTCTTTCATTTCAATGAGAAGTGGTTTTAGATACCGTTTTCAAATCTCAACGTAAGGGTACATATTATAAATAAAATATGAAATAACTTTAAATAATGCATCCATATACTAAACTCTTAAATACTTTTATAAAGATAATAATAAATTAAATCAAGAATGAACAACGTTCCAACAAATGCTCCAATACATAGGAACTGCAATACGTGCTAAAGTGGGTAAAGAAAACAAAAATTTTAGTCATAAAAATTTAAAAAAATTAATTTTTAACGTTGTTCATCCGTAATAAGATAACTTAAAAAATAATAAAATAAAAAAAATATAAATCAATATAACTTAAATCAATATAAATTTTTTAAGCATAACAAAAAATTTTACTCACTAAAATACTTTGCGTACCTTTCACGTAACGAAGAATAGAACCTGAAATTAAGAAAAAACTTTAGAAAAATATTCTAATTTGAAGAAAATCTGTTTTTCAATTTTATATCTTAAAAATAGAAAATTAAGGAATAATTTAACTTAAAAAAGCAATTTGAAATAAATAAAAAATTAGAGCTTGAGATTTAAACCCATCAACTATTCTTCTGTACCTATAAAGGCAGGTACCAGGTACATTCTAATAGGTATTAACCGTTAATTTTGAAAGCTGTAAAAGTCAATTTTATAGGCAGAGCTACTGAGTGGTTTGTATTGGAACTAAATTTACTACTTAGGTAATTTCAAAATGATAAAAACGTTAAAAAAATTTATTGTTCATATTAGTTTGTAGGCATTGTTAACTTCAACCAACTTTTTATTAAAAATATGAATTATGCCTTAACCACGTTTTCATCCTTCAGGAGTTTAAACTTAAAAATATCTCCTGCGAAGTGTCATAGTATTTTCTCTTACACAAAACTAGATGTTGGTTAAAAGAACATAAAAAATCCAGGGTTAAATTAAAAAGTATAACTTGAATAATATTTAAATAACTATATATACCTTTCCAAACTAAACTACAGATATATAAAAATCTGAAATCAATAAGCGTGACAAAAAATAAAACTCTAATCCTAAAGACAATATACATAGAATAAATCGAATCTAACAATAAGATCAGAAATTTACTAGTAGATATTACTAACCACTATAGTCGACTATAGTCGCTAATAACCTAGAAGTTGATGCGACGTTAAACAAATCAAATTAAAAAAAAAACTATATATCATCAGAACTATATGTATAGTATATACAGTATACAGCCTCTTAGCATATATACGAAATCCCATCCTTAACCCCAGAGCCGTTCTTATTTGAATTTTTCCTGGAAAACGTTTCAAATAAATGTTGTAGGCATTAATGAGTCTCAGAACTATACCAAGTTTAAAGAAAACCGTTGGAGTCGTTTTCAAAAAAAATTTTAAAAGCTCAAAAACCTTTAAAATAAATTAGAGCTTTCGTATAACCGATTGCAACCAAAAGCTTCGCGACACAGCTAGATGTAATAAAAAGGCAAAATTTCAAGTTTGGTAAAATTTGAATTTCTAAATTTTCGAATTTTCTAAAACCCACTTTTTTGGATTGAGGAGTTCTCAAAACGAGTAATTCCGTTGGAAACATTGAAATCGAAAATTCCACCCGATTACAATACTTCCTACAGGACCTCGATGGTCATCTATGTCTTTAATTTCTTTAAGTGTCTCTAATTTTTTTACATTTTTTTTTTGTTCTTAATTTTCTTTTTTTGAACAATAAACGAATAGAAATATTCATCCCTCTTTTAATAATTGGAAAATCTGGTCATATGGGGAATTCACCACGTGGGGTCCCGGTCTATAGAATACAACCCCGGGTACCCGGTTTCCCGGGAATCCCGGAATATTTCCGGCACTGGAAACCTGTTCTGATATCTTCTAATAATTCTTAATTAATTTCTTTCTGCAAAATATATTCTTGTCATTCAAATATAATAGATATTAATTCAAATATTTGATTGTTACATTTAAAATTCATTGTCATAAGATTGAAATCGAAAATGTTCTTAAAATTTTATTTTTGGTACTTAGTAAATGAAGAGTTTACACAATAATATTCATTATTCATGCTTATTAATATAACCAACAACCAGCGTGGAATAAGAGCACGTGTTTTCTGGTTGTGGGAAAATTGCCACCAAAATTCGGTCACTGCTAACTGACAAAAGTTTCGATATTTTGTGCTTTCTCAGATCATATTTTAAAATGGAAGCAGAAAAGTAAAGAGAAGCAAGAAATCGAAATATAGGAATATAGGAATATAAAGGAGTAAACATTGTATTTCGAATTTATCTATGTAGGTATATAATAAAAATGGATTTAAAACATTTTTCTAAACTATTATTATTTTATAATTGTTTTTAACTTAAGAATTTTCAGAACCGATTCCAGAACTGGGTACCCGGGGTTGTAAAATCTAGCACCGAAAACCCGATTCTAAAAAATGCCTCTGAGAAAATTCTGAGAAATGCTAGGACCAAATTCCCAAACAAAACTTTATGCTCTTCACCCAAGTGTAAACTTAACAAATTGGCACCCAGAACAGGGACGTAACAATTTACCGCCCAGGACATAACAAAATTGGCATCACTTTCTTTTACAAGTAGTAAAAGAAAGTAAAAACGGCCAAGGATGAGTATGACCTATAGTAAAAGAGTTTCGTTCTACGATTGAACTGTTTGCAAGATTTTGTTTTACTGACCCAATTTTTTAGGGGTTTGAAAAATAAACGTTATGTTCAAACCCATCACGAATCGCATTTTTATTGACAATATTACTATACTCATATCTTTTTGTACCACTTTTTATCATGTGAAAATCAATTTTTAAGAAGTAAACTCCAAAATAAAAGAATTTTTTTTTAAAATATAGGGTCGTTAGAAATTTCAAGACTCTGATTTCATTTTAGGATAAAGACCTTACCTTATTCTTTACGTAATATTCGGTTATCTATCTTACACCTAATTAGTGTAAAATCTCAATGCAAACAACTTAACTGTTGTGACACATTAAATTTTATCAAAATATGCAATTTTTAGACAGGAAATAGCATTAAATGTTTAGCAATTAAAAAATTAAAATAACATTTTGATAAAATTCTTTTACAACTTCAAATAAATTTCATTAAATTGTTATAGTTGCAATGAGTAATTCTCCGCATTCTTTGAGATAAATTTTTGAAAGAAAGTATTATATAACAAAATAAACCTATTCGGTTGTTGGTAGTTGCTGCCATATGTGATTATGAATGAATTCGTGTTGTAAAAGATAACATTTAAATTTTCATTTCTTTAAAAAAATAAACATTGAGTAATTTTTATCACATACATAAATATGATTGGTAAATTAACTAGAAGAATCTTAAACATTTATTTGTTGCCTTTTTCACCTACATCCTGTCAATTTTGGTGTTTGTTCAAAGCATTTTTAAGCTTATTAATTTAATTTTTAGGTGAATTGTTAAAGATTATTAATTTAAGAAATATGTAATCTCTTTTTATTGATAATGTGCACAGACTAATTATAAGTTCAAATATTAAGAAAATAGGAGAAAATTGTTGCTTACTCTAATAAAAAAATGTGATTAAAGAAAAATGAAATCATTTAAACTATAAATAGAAATTTGTATTGTAGTTACAATCAATAAGTCAAATACATTCAAACACAACCCTTAAGCACCCCCTTTAATACAGTCTTTGGTTCTAGAATAAAAGATTACGCTGGAACGTTTTATGAGAGTTTTTTAAATTGATAATTTTATAGGTTTTTATGTGCTCTTTCCGAATTTCAACTTTGCCATCTCGTATCTCTGTCGTTCGTGTCGCCATATTGGAAAATGTCAGCTATAACACCGCTTCTTGACAATATCTCCTATCCAACTTATTTTATTGCAGAAAAATTTTTGTACAAAATGAAAGCAGAGAAAATTTCCTACAATTTATGTAATAACCTTTTTTTTTTGTAAAATTAACAGTTTTGCCGTACGAGCGCCGCAAACTTTTATATATCTACGCTAACGGTGATATTCGGAGAGAGCACATCAAAATCTACATAATTACCAATTTTCGATACTCCCATAAAACTTTCCAAGTAACCTTTTATTCTAGAACCAAATGACTGTACTAAAGGGGATACTTAAGGGTTGTGTTTGAATATATATTTGACTTAAATGATGACAAAATTCATGCAAAGAAGATTTCAATTTTTTTTTATAATTATAACTAATTTTTTACAAAGATGTCTTTACACCATTTTCAAAAAAAAAAAATATTAAGTCTTATTTAGCTTCTGGTTTATTTATTATTAGTAGATGTAGACTATTTAGTAGAGTATTTACTTGAGTATTTATTACTAGTTTACACTTATTAGTAGGTATACATTCGTAATTCTGACAAATTTGGTTTTATGTTATAATTCAACATATCTTAAAATCTCTTTAAAAATCTTAATCTCGTTAAACTTTTTAATTTTTCGCATTTTTTCTACCAATTTCCATTAATATAATATTTTTAGAGAAACTATTGTACATAGTTTACTTTAAAAGTATAGTACAGGAAGTTTCAAATTAAGGAACCCACAGCATTTTCATGATTATAAAGAAAAATTAACTAAAGATCAATCTGGGATATTTGATTACAGATCTTACAAGTATATCGTTTCATTTACTACGTAAGACCACCGTGGTATAGGACGCCAATCTCTTTACCACACCACTAAGTGACCTTTTTTATTTAGTCCGATTTCATTAGAGACAAGCATAAAAAAAACTCAACAACAATGCAGTTATTCTCTCCACAAGTAGTCTATAATTATTTGCCTAAAATTTAAATAAAATTCAATTGAATCAAGTCCTCATAATCATCGGGTTGTAAACCAAATTTCATTCTTTAGACCACGAATCACCTCAATGAAAATAATGAATCACAATTTTCTGAGTTATTCCATTCATTAAATCGACCATAATATAAATCGTAAGTCTTTAAAATACGACATCCTGACTAAATAACCCATTAATGTCGAGCCCAAACCCTTATATCCATAAACAAACACATTGTTTGAAGGTGTGTCGTTGTTAAAACCTAACAATCTAATGAGTCCCACATATTCCACCTATAAAAGGGTAGGAAGTCGAAAGTTTAAGTGTGACTATTTATAATTTCACAACCCTATACAATATGTTTAAGAACATTCAAAGCCTTGACTTGAATTTTCTTGAAAACTCAAGACTTATGAGTAACTCAATTTCAATCATTTCAACCCAAAAAATCGCTAATTGGTTTGCTGTCTATTTTGCTTTAATATTGACAATGACAAAATATTTTCGCAATCATAACACGCAAATTTCAACAATGAGAAACGCCTTCATAAAATTATGTAAAAAAAATTTAATTAATAATTAAATGAAATCAAGTTAACAACCTGTTTTTTGATTTATGTAATGAATAAATATAAACCTCCATGGGTCAACTTTTAATAAGAATATGATATTACGTTTTCTCCACCCCTAACGAATGTAGATAATTTTGATGAGGATATACTTAAAAATTCATTGCTAATTGTTTCATATAATTATATAACAATTAACTAATTTTTTTAAAGCGATATTAGTTAATGAATGAGGTATTTAGAAACAATTAAATTCTTAAGACTTTCACAATTAACACCAATTATTTTTATCCTGGAGACCTGTCAAAATATCAAAGAATCAATTTCGTAACCTTCTCGTAAGCATCGCAAGGTTTCATAGCCGGATTTTAAGATCGATTTGATAGAATCTTCTAGATTTGATTCAAAGTGTTTCAATGTTGTTTTTTATGGCCTTTGTATTCGTAATTTTACTGGAATTTCTCGTATAAGTCATTCGATTGCTCATAGAAGTGATAAATGAGATAAGAACGATTTGTCCTTAAATGAAATCGAAACAATAGGTAGTTCAAAGAGTGCCAAAATTGGAACAGAAACGCATTGTCGGTGCCGCAAGGCCTCGACTCGCGAAAATTTGTTACATTATTGCCATTATTTTCGATCTAGACAAAACAGAGACAACTGAATAGTGAAAGTGGTGAATACATATTGTAAGATCGACATCGCCGCCTCTAAGTGCGTCCCATTTTAAAACGAACAAAATCAATTTTTTAACCCTGAAAAGTAAAATATGATCTCGCACAATAATTAACCCTACCAAGGAGCCGGCGACATTTCTCGTACAATACGCGAGCGGTTCAATTAAAATATCAACGAAATCCAATCGCCGCACTTGGGTTGTGCCGCACACCCAATACAAGTTCAATAATTAATGTGGGAATGGCATTCTATTTGGTGTTTGACTTTAATGTATCTCGGTTTTGTATAAAAGACAGTCTGGACCGGAGATTCGTCAGTATTCAGTTCGAATCCAAACAACCAACAAACACTCAACAATGGCATTCAAGGTGTGTTCACTACAAACTCAAGTGTTTTATTTTTGAGCACTTAAAGTAATTTGGGTCACTTAGTGGCGTGGTGGACTTGATAGTTGCCTTATACGCCAGTGGTCCTGGGTTCGAATCCCAATGAAAGCCTAAGATATTTTTTCTGGGTTTTCGAATTCGACGGTCGCTAATGACCATAATAGTTGATGCGACTTTCAATTAAAAAAATTTAAAAATAAATACTGTTGTAGTCATTTTTAAAGCCCATTGTGGTGGTTTTTTAACCATTAAAACCCTTGAGCTTTATTTTAACGCACAGTTTGTTAAAATAAAATGCTTAAAGCGCTTAAAAAGTGACTACAACAATTAAGTTGGTAGTGTTGTGAAAAGTGTGTGAATTTTCGTTTACTCCATACTGATCGAGCACTTTCTTTTCAGTTCGTTATCTTCGCCTGCGCTTTGGCTGTTGCCAACGCTGGATATTTGGGAGCTCCCGCCGCCGTTGCCTACTCGGCCGCCCCCTCAGTCAGCCACGTGAGCTACGGCTCCCCCGTGGTCAACTACGGAGCCCCATCAGTCGCCGTCCACGGACCAGCCCTTACATCTGAATCCTCAAACATCCTCCGATCATACGGAAACCTCGGCCAAGTCGCCACCCAAAGCAAAACCATCAGCACCCCATACTCTAGCGTAACCAAGAGCGATGTCCGTGTAAGCAACCCTGGATACCACACCGTCGCTGCTGCCCCAGTCGCCTATGCTGCCCCAGCTGCCCATGTTGCCTATGCTGCCCCAGCTGCCCACTACGCTCATGCTCCAGTCGCCACCTACGCTCATGCTCCAGTTGCCACCTACGCTCATGCCCCAGTCGCTGCCGCCCCAGTTGCCGTTAAAGCTGGTCTCCTTGGCGTCGCCTACTCCCCAGCCACCTCCGTCTCTCACATGACCTACTCTGCCCCAGCTCTTGGTCTCACCTACGCCTGGTAAACGATCCTTTCATTTTCAAAATGCAATAAATTATTTATTTATTTATTTATTTTTGGAATAACATCAATAAATTTTCTTGTAAATACCTAACAACTTGTATTTTTTCACACCCTCAACACAGAAGCCTCGAATCCACTTCAAAACCCTTAAAGCAACGTATTAGCAATTCAAAACGATCATTTAACTAAATTGCTACTCGCATTAAACTATAATCAAATTCAATTTAATAACTCAATTAATCTCTTTCAACAAATATTTCACATAAAAAACGTTTAGTAAACAACTCATTTGTATTTGTTAATCACTATATCATATTTCTTTTAATTTTTCATTTCTTTATTACTGACATTAGCTAAAAACCACGCCATAAAAAGTGAATTTAATTTCTGGTCAAGATCTTGAATGAGATCATTTTTTTTTTCACTTTTAATTGAAAAATTGCACTTTTGAAAAAGGTCAATTTCAGACCTTTCTATCTGGAATATGACAAGTGATTGATAAGACTACTAAAAATTACTTAATTGAAATTTCAGACAAGGATTTTTGGCTGATAAAGCCGATAAACAACGATTTGTAGGCTAATTTAAAAAAATGACTTGATTGATAAAACAAGGCTAACATAATGCTGCGAGCAAGTTTTTTGTGTTGTTCAGAGGAATCGGCAACTTTGTCTTGTTTGTGGTTGCTTAGCGCCTCTTAATATGCGTATATATAAAATCTGTTATGGGAGAAGAGTGAAGACGAGCTACCCAATTAACGAAACTAGATTTCTAATCTGGAGGAATTTTTAATTTTTTTAATGGTTTGATTGTATCTGAAACGCAGATGGCTACTTGAAATTGCACCTGGAAGAGTTTGTTGCGACCAGACTGCATTTAAATAAGATTTAAGTGATTGTATTTGAAGTTTGTTTAAAAAGTTGGGAATTTACTTTTTTTAAGTATTTGAGAGTTGTGTGGTTTAAATTGCATGTTTATGCAGTGTTGGAAAGATAAATTGAATCCTAATTTATCTTTCAAGATATTTACAGATAACAATATTCTTTACGCCAGTGGTCCTGGGTTCGAATCCCAATAAAAGCCCAAATTTTTTTTTTCATGGGTTTTTGGATTTGACGGTCGCTAATGACCATAGTAGTTGAGGCAACCTTAAAGAAACCCAAAAAATAACGCACAAATTCAAAAATATATTTTGGATAGTATGTGTTTCAGACAGAATCGTGTTTACTTTGTTGGTGATTTTACGTGAACGAAGTCACGGGTAGCCGCTAGTCTCTTTATAGTTTCGAAAGTATAACAATATTTAGTATCTTGGTTAGTTGAAACTAAATCTATAGTTTTAATTTTAAAGATTTTTTTTTTGTTTAAGCCAGCGGTCGGGAAACCGGGGTAAATTACCCCAAATGGGGTAAAAATGAAATTTTTGGAGGTAATATTGAATTTTTTGCCATGGCTATTTTATAAACGTGTTAGTTTGGCCGAAGACTGTATTCAAATTGTGCTCACATCAAAAAGCCCCAATTTTGAAGTTATTAGATTTGATTCACTTGTCCATTTGAGGGTGTTCAAACACGTCCACAAATGACAAAAAGCAAAGCACATTGACCAAGAGACAAGAGTGAGTGATGAACATAAAGCGGCAAGTCCCAACTAGTTGACAAACCGGTTATATAGTGTTTAAACACCTCCAAATCCGTGTCGATACAAACCATAGTCATGAAAAGGTACGTACAAATCTCGAATCTCGGCCTAATGCGGCCAAGCCGCTGAGGGCTGAAAGATTTCTTCACTCACTCTTGTCTCTTGGTCAGTGTGCCTTACTCTTTGTGTCACGTGGACTTGTTTTGCTCTGCCGTCTGGAACAAACCTATTGTATCAAACATGAAGCAAGTTCATTTCTCCAAAATCTGAACGAGAAAAGTTTTCAATTAGTTTTTGTGTGTATGAGAATTTTATTTTGTTACTACTTTCATGCAACTTGTTTTCCGTTCAAATTAACTCAATATAATATAATGTATAATTTAAATTTACATTGATTGTCCCCTTTTCAAAATGAAGGGGTAATATCAACTTACGCAAAAATATTTTGGGGTAATGGTAAAAAAATTCTCCGACCGCTGGTTTAAGCTTATAAGAATCAGATTCAGACCTGTAATTCTCTTAGCAACTATAAAGCTGCGAAAAATGTAAATAAGGGTAGTTTTAAACAAATCTTGACATGATACGTTAACACTGAGCTTTGGTTGGAAATTAACAGTTTGGCGTTAGAAAACCCATGTATAAATATTTAAACAAATTTTTCATAGCAAATCTTGTTTTTAATTAAAAAGACTTTACAGCAGTGGTTCTTAACCTGGGTTCAATCGAACCCCAGGAGTTTGGTGACTCAATCTTAGGGGTTCGGCGGACGTCAAGACACATACCCGAGTCATACAAGGAATGTGGATACATACCTGTTTTTTGAATTTGAAAATATTATATTTTATTTTTCCAATTAACAAGGGTTCGGTGATTGAGCATGTGAAAATGATGGGGTTCAGTACCTCCAACAAGGTTAAGAACCACTGCTTTAGACAATAAAATCAGGACTCATAGGATTCGGGGCATAGTTACCAGGTAGGTATATCAATCATATCTTACTCAAACTATTAATTCATACTCTAAATTGAAGTGGGCGCCCAAAGTTCTTCGGCCCCTGCCTTCGGGACAATTTTGATATTATACACTTCTGGAGAAAGTTACCCACTGCACTACTAATTAGGAGTATAGAAAATCAAAGTTGAGAATTAGTCATGTTCGATTGTTTTGATTAAAAATCTTTCCTAAAATTCCACCCCTTCTAATTTGTGACCAATTTTTAAACTAATGATTGGATATTTATGGCATTTTATTTCTTGGCATGACAACCCTAGGTTAGTGTTATAAGTGAAATTTAATGGTAAGAAAATATATCATAAAATCTAAATTACTTATTTTTGGAAAAACAACCAAGGGGTCGAAATTAACTTTATCTGTGATCCACCCTTTAAAACCCTTACTTCAATTAATATGTGACGCTTTTGAACTTTTATTTGCCTTAAAAAATTTCAGTTTATTGCAAAATGGTTTAGCTATGTCCAGTAACTAATTGAGGGGCACAAAAAGGCATAGTTTAGTATATTTAATAGTAAAGGGTCTAGCCGAATAAGCCTATGCCAGAGGGCCCAGGGTGTTTTTTAACCTAACGTTTATTTTGTTCTTCTCCACATAACCTCTAGGTGGAAGTTTTAAGTATACTCGTAATTAGACGGCTACCCCCTTCTATTATCGGAGCTAGCGAGGTAACAACCCTTAACTTAAAAGTTTTTTGTCTCCAAAACCAATCAAGATAACAAAAAAAAAATTCAAAATAACATTTAAATTAATGAATTCTATATTCTGTATTTTTTTGTGCTTACATCAAAATATTTAAGTGGTAAAAAACATTAATGAAATATTTAGCTGTTTTTATACCTCCCTCTTAGTTGACACCCGCCAAAACAATATATTTTATGCAACTATTAAGTAACTACTTATCACAAAAATTTCAAGAAAATCGATTTGGTTTATTTCGCTATTTATTTCATTAATGTTTTTTACCACTAAAATATTTTTATGTACGCACAAAAAAAATAAAAAATATAGAATTCATTAATTATAATGTTATTTTGAAATGTTTTAATTTACGTAATTGCATTTGTAAAATCATTCTAAAAATGATATATTTTTATCATTTATAAATTTTTTGGGCCCTCTGGCATAGGCTTATTCGGCTAGACCCTTTTATTTCAGTGGTCAAATTTTTTTCACGTTCTTTTGAAAAATTTGCTCAAACAGGTGCTCCTGTACTTAGGAATTCACTACTCAAGTTAATTTGTAAGCTACTTGTCTTAAAGGCTTGAAATTAAGTCAAACTCGATTCAAGTACTAATTTTTAAATCTCAAATCAAATCAAACCTTTATTTGGTAAATTGTTTCATTTTAAATTTTAAACATTATTTTTCATTTCAAAAAAATCTCGGCCAATTGACCTGATGAATCTCTACATCTACCCGTCATTACTACTTAATATTTCAATATATTTACTAATGTATTTTGGACGTTACAGCTACTAAATCTTAACCATGAAATGGATAACCCTGCATTTTATTCTACGACACTTATTTAAGATTAAAGTCGGTCAACTTTAGCAGATGATCTACTTACAAAACTTGTCAACATAAAAAAAAAATTAATGAAACCATTATACAGAAAGCTTTGATAATTTAGTACCCTGAAGAATTGTTTCTTTTTTTCTCAAATATCCTTGCGAAAAATACCAAACTCCACCACATTCATTATGTCAACGAATTATTTCTACGTGATAACAACCTATTAAATCTACTTTTTCTATTTCTTTAAATTCCTAACAATCTCCAATCGTCCTTCTCCCCTTCACTTCGTCAAACCTGATTCTTTAATTTGAAAAAAATAATATTGAAACTTTAATAAATAATTATTTATTCGTAATTGTCGACAAATTATAAATTAAACCAAACATATAAATAAGAAAAATCCACGCAGTTAAAAGTGATTTGTGACTAAGCCACAAACGCCAATTAAATTAACTACTTAATTAATTAAATTCGTATAGAACACCATCTCCATAACGATTATTTTCTGATTAAAACACAATGAAACCTTTTTTTTTATTAATTTAAAAAAATTTTGCTGCAAACATTGTTATGTTAATGATTATTACGTATGATCTAATATTGCTAATTGATTCTCGTTTAAGCGACTAAATCAATATTGATATTCTATGTTTGAAGAATGTCTTACGGCGACGTTCGCATTGATTATTATTTAACACTGAATAAATAAAACCTGGTAGGTAAAAGATGAGGAATTTTGAGAACCTTAGCTGTTAGAAGTTCACAACATAAGGTATCACATTCAGGTAGTAAGCAGTAGTCGAAATTGATATTGTTCGAATGAAATCTTTGATGTTTCATTGTGAAAAAAAATGGTTTACTAGTAATTATAGGGTGTATTCTAAAATTAGATCCATAAAAGTCACATTTGGGTCTATTTCCTTGTTAAATTTGATAATCGCAGCCGAGATGCTGAGATTTAACCCCTAAAACTTTATAAGACAAAACATTTGATATGATACTCTCGATATTATCTGAACCAGGAAATGGGGGATGAATTTAAGACTAACTTCCTGCTTAACACATGTATTAATAGAAAATGTTACAAATTGGAATCAATAATGTACCTATTTTTAGAAATAAGTTTAACGTATTCAGTCGTGGGAAGAATTTTGATTTTTAACGTAACAATAATTAATAGGTATAGGTTTCCTAGTATTTTTTAAATCAAGCTTTTTATTAGTCATACTCAATGCATTCCCTACCATACCTATACATACGTGCACGAATTTTTGATTAGAAAATCAACTATCAAATATTTTATATTATATGTAATAACTTTGAAGCATTTAAAATTAAAGCTTCTTCAGAGGTTTTGTATTGAATAACATTTACTGTTAAATTATGCTCACGGAGAAAATTTCAAATAGCGATTAAATTAATTTAGTTAGCAATATATAAAATGTGATTATACCTAAGTAAGTTTCAATTAACCCTTACTTATATACATATGTATGTTAAAATACGATATGAAAAAAGGAATCATATCCTGTGGTTATAATTATTGTACTTAATATCTGAACTTTGAAATGAAACAACTTGCAAATTGCAATCAAACACTTGACTTGACTTGATATATAAATATTTACGTTTGACTTGAGTTTGACTTGAATTTAAACCAAATGTAAGTCAAATAGCTTGAAAATGTAGTAGTGAATCTTTAATTTTATTACTATTAACCATATATTTTCCTTTCATTCAAAAGTACCTACACATATCCTTAGCAGTACCGAGAATTTATAGTTAAAATCTAAAACTTGAACCCTTTAATGAAAGTGGTATAGGTTTAATCAGCGGGTTGCCACTCAATGCTATAGGATAGGGAGCCTATTTGAACTATCAGTCCTGAAACAATACCAACTCAACCCCCTTTAGATGTAAAATCTTTAAGTTTTCATAGATATTTTTAGTTGTCCACCATTTCTGGTGGGAACCTACTTGTTATGCAGCGCACTATATTGACAAGTAAGCCAATTAATTTATAATTTAACCTGATTTAACCAATAATAAACCAATTTGCTTTAAAATATCTTGTTATTGTTTTGGTATTGGCACAGAACTGATGGTTGAATCAGAAAGTGGAGGGGGAAAAAGTGGTAACCCTGGGTTTAATAACTACTGGTAGGATTTGGAACGAACAGCCATAGAAAAGAATAGAACATTCCAGATTGTCCGATTGAAACTTCAATAATAGACATTCAAACTATTTTATTGTTTAACGATCAATGGTGTTTGGAAAAATCGTATCGAACAATGGAGAAATTTCTAGCACATTCTATTCGCTTTGGTTGCATATATAAATACAAGAGTTCCGTCGGATTGAGTCAGTCTAAAGTCAGTCTGAGTCTGCATAAGACACTGAACAGTGTAAAGTATGATATCAGTGCGAAAAGTGATTAATTAGTGATTTGTGTAATAACTTATAAATCACCGAGTGTAAATAAATAATTTTTTTTATAAAAATGTTTGGCGAGTAATGAGTGTAATCGTTGTATGCTCGCTGTGGAACATAGCCTAAATATATGTAGACTAGTGCTCTCATAAAAACATTTTTCTGGAGTTAAGTATACTTCTTAAGTTAGAAGTATACTTTATACAGTATAAAAAAACCACGAATTTTACCTTTTCTACCTTAGTTTTCCTACCATTCAAATAGTCATCCGTATGTGGAAGATCAAAGCATAAGGAATAGAAAGTTAGTAATACTGAAAAGTGCATTAGTTCAGTAATTGTATTGAGAAATTGTTTTGATTTAATATTGTAGTTTATAGGTAGTTGTGATGCACAATTGTATTACCTGATCATACTTTTAAAAAACCAAAAGTCTACCTAGATGATTATAAATTATATTATTATATATAATTATATATTTAAATGAAAATAAATTCTTCGATTGCTAAATACTAGCCTCAATACTACGTCAAAAAGTTAGTCGTCTATATAACAATACTTTCTGGAATTTGTTATCAATTTACAGTTGCTTAGTGAAATTTTTCTAAAGTTGATAGTTAATTAGAAATAAGCCTTTTTTTCAACATTCTTTTTCGCCCACATGGAAATGATGTGTCAGTCCTCTTTACCTTTACGAATTAATAATAGAACATTTTGTGTTTTGTATTTTCATTGCATTAACAGTAGTGTTTTATACGTATTCGCCAAAAAGATCACAATTTGGAAAGATTTTTTGTTAGAATCTGTTAAAAGATAACCTCTCATAACAAACTGCATTCATTATTATCATAAACTAAATTTATATCAACAGTGGGTTTCTATCAACGCCTCAATTAAACACTTAGCAGGTTTTATTGGGTATGTTATTGCTGTAGAATAATTCCCGGGAAAGGGAGACCATTATACCCCATTTATATCTGCCCTTTTATCATACAAAACAAAGAAACATAAAATATTTGATATGTGTATAAAATCTGCACATACTAGTGATAAACAAAAGGTCATTCATAAAATAGACTACGCCGAGTATCAGCTACTATATATTATATACTTTTAAATACTTTTGTTACACTATAGGCTTATTCCAATCGACAAGTCTTGGTTGTGCACGAGCATTGACAAGAGCGTGTGAAAGAACTATCTGCAATTCGCGACCGTCAACAAGTGACAAGTTCGCTTGAGTTACAGCCTCACCCGCTCAAGGCGCGTGCATAAGCACTACCACGGAGACTGGAACGCCATTGAGAAGTTCAAAGACGGAAATAGGCGGCTTGTATGTCGCCGGGAACTAACCTTATAAATATTACATTTTTTTCGAATCATTTACTTTATATTATATGATATCCATATGCCATCATACACAACAATACCTTTTTAGATCTATTATTATCATACTATATATGCAATATTTCATGGACGGCGCTTAATCATTTTTTCAATGAAGAAGCGGTCAAGCTAAGAACTAACCAAAAAATATTGTGGTGAATTTTCGTTAGCTTGTCATCATTTTGAATTACCTCCCAAGCATCCTTAAGTCAAGTAGCATTAAATCAAGTCAAGTAGCTTAAAAATCAATTGAAGCAGCGAATCTCTTACCTTTATTGATAATGTAAATTTAACTTTGGTCTAAAATTTTAATGGGAGTATATTTTATTTTAAAAGTATTTGAATTAACTTTAAGTTTATCTAACAATTAAGGACCTTTATAAAACTTCCCATAAGAAATACAAAACTATTCCCTTTTCTAAACATTAATTTTTACAAATACGCTAATGTGCACTTGATTAGAGGCATTTTATTTTAGATTTTATTTAAAAATGTCCACCAAGTTCTTAAGTAAAATGAATTTATAAGTCAACCTACTTTAACATCGAGGTAAAATAATTCTCATTCAAATACAAAGCCAACGGTTTCTCTTCGCGTCTTGTTTAACAAAACTTTAAAAGGGGTGAAAACTTCCTAGGGGATTTAAGACGTTAAAATAATTATATTTTAAATATCAAGGGATAAAGATTTTATTTCCAGTTTTACTGTTAAATGAGAAATCTTATAGAAAATGTTAACAAAGCGATCCATAAGATCTATTTTTAGAAGGTAGGTAATGTTGCTTGAAAGTTTCAAAGACGAATAATTAGTTCCAGCAATAGATAATGAACTCATTTAACCTGTTTTAATTTTATTCCAATTAGCACTCTATGAGAACAATAGGAAATCTTTTAAATATATATAAAGTTCTCAATAAAAAAATATTTCCTGCGTAAAATGTAGAGAAATATCGTAAAGAAAATTTTGCTAATAACAAGCGGATATTTATCAAATTTAAGCTTGACAATAAATGTATTATCCCAATTGTACTGAAAATTTTTTTGAAAAAAAGGATTAAAAAAAGATTAAATTGGATTATAAGAATTTTTGTTGAGTCTTATACTTTGTTATGTAAGAGAAAAAGTTTTTTATGTAAGTTTTATCATATTGGAGTTATTTGAAGTAATTACTTGAACTAATTTAAAAAAATAAAAGAGTTTGAAGTGTGAGATACATTGTTGGTCTATTGTGTGAGCTCTTGAGATTATCCCTTATATCCGGGAAGATTTTCATTGTTATATTGGCAAAATTGAAAAAAAAAATTTGAACATATTTTCAATTGAGTATATCCCTGATGGTAGTATAAGTGCATCCGATCCATAGCTGCAAAGTCCCCTTTTAAAAAAGTGCACCCTTATTAAAGAATTCCCACCCTTCGCGTATATATGAGCGCCCCGCTCGAGAACATTCTATCAATTCAGAGTTTGCACAAGGATAAAATCTGAAAACACTATAGAAAAATTCCAACTTTAAATATTGCATCTCTATTGTACTCTACGACAAAAATTCTTTTGAGAAATTCTCTTCAATTCTATTCAGAGCGACTAGGTACCAAAATACTATAAATACCGAAACGCATTCCAAGAAATAATTTCTCACAGTCGAAACTAAAGTCATCGTAAAAAATTCAACTAGTTTGTGAAATTTCGAGGCTTTTCAAAGATGGATATGAAATTTCGGATCTTAACGTAGAAATATGACTGATATAACGGTTTCAATTAATATTAGGAATAGGTCTGACATTATTCGATATTGTTTATCCGATTCTTTTGGATAGTTTCAGTCGCTGCAGATTTAAATGGGAATTTTAATTAGGAATTTTAAAAGTAAAATACTAATAAAAACAATAAATTCATATATATATATATATATATATAAAATGATAGCTGTTTTCTAATGTTCGCTTTTAACTTAAAAACTACTGGATAGATTTCGATCAATTTTTTTTTGTTTTACTTCTTATATACTTGGTTCTTATCTAAAAAAAGAATTATGACGGGATCTTCATTAAAAACAAAGTAATTAAAGTTTTAAAAATTGCGATTTTTCTAAGCAGACTGCGTATGCTTTCGTTGTTCAATAGTTGCTTTGATAGAGTGGGGCAAACGATGTTATGCGCATGAAGAATGTTTCTCCTTCTACTGCCTAATGATTATTCCATATTTAAGCGTACGACGACATGCAGCTAAGCGAGATATTAAAATAAATAAAATATTTTTTGAATTTTATTTATTTTTTTTCTGTTTTTAAAATATTTTTTGCAGCTTTTTCTTTTTTTAAAATTCTCTTAGCATTTTTTATATTTTACTGTAAACACAAATTCAAAATACATTTTTAAGTTACAACCGTTACAATAATCAAATTACATTTCAACACTACCTTATATTATTGCATTTATTTTTTTAACCAGAAAGAGTTTTAAAGAGAATTAGCTGGAAACATTTTTTTTAATTAGATAAAAAATTGATAAAAAACTATATGATAAAAAATTGCTCCTTCAGAATCCGCAATTTCTCCAAATGTATAGTTGATAGTTTATTAATAATTAATTTTATTTTTAAATTTTCACACTCAAGAATTAAAATTGCTATAAAATCCAAAATAGTTTTTAGTTTCATTTTTTTAACCTCTCTATCTACTTTTTTCATTACGCAAATAGTTGATAAAATTTTTGCAATATTTTTAATAATTAATTATTTTTAACTATTTATGCATGTATTGTTGTATTATGACGCCATCAACTTCCGTTGGATCTTATAAACATAATAGTTTAAAAATTGGGTTACTAATTAACTATACACCTGGAGCAATTGCGGATCTGGATGGAGCATTCAGGAACAATTTTTTGAAAATAAAAATTAAAAAGTTATTATGTTGGATTATATAGCAATTTTTATTTTTGAGTTTATAATCTGTTGAAAAAAATGAATTATTAATTAACTTATAACTATACACTTGGAGCAATTGCGGATTCTGAAGGAGCATTTAGGAGCAATTTTTTGTGATATAGGTAAACATTTTCTACGCTATTTTTGCTTTCAATTGTTTAAATGTTTTTCCTCTGTAAATTAAATTTGTTCTTAACATAATTACCTACGCAGACTAAATTTCACTCTTATTCGAAATTATTCAAAAATTTTACATCAGATTCGGTATTGGATAGATTTTTACTTGGGATATGTATTAGTTTCGGGAGTGACTATGAAACGTCATCCCTATAGTTTGTAAGTCTTTAATAATTCGAAGAAATACTTTTTATTTTCTTGTGGGATCAAAGAAATTTTTTGAGGCAAACACCTGGAGTATACCCAAGATATTTGTAATTGGTCGACAGCACGCGCCAAATGTTCCACATCTGCCGTTTTTCTGACGCCCAATCCCTTTATAATTTTCCCCCATTCATCAACCCTCTTCGATTATCAGCTGTGGCCCCAACAGAAATAATAATTTTTTAAGGCAGATGTTTCCAAGAGGCCAGACGCAATCGAAAATACGGCAACCAACAAACGATTGCCGGAAACGGATCTGCCCTTCTGAGTTCGTTCAAAGATCTCTCCGTCTCTGTCGCTGCTTTCCTCCCCATAAACGATTTCCGTTTCAGATCGAGGCTTTCCTGTTTATCATTCCTACTTAAACATTCCAAAAATCTAATCGAAAAAACCTGACCAGCCAAAAAACGAGCAAAACATGCAAACTTGACCACAAATCGAATTAAGCCGAGTGTTGATTCGATTTTCTATTATACTGACTTTTTTGGCCAACTGCAACATGGCAAAAAGTCAGTCTAATTAATATTTAAATCAAGCCATAAAAAGAGAGACAGCTATGGATTGAGTTTTGGGTCCTACAGGAAACTTAGTTGAGTCTCTCTGTCACACATGATTCATGCAGAAACCGGTTTTGATTCATAAAAAAACGATTTCCGCTCGAGTAAATCAGTAATTGATCGATAAGGACAGCCAAAGCGAAACCGGCTGTTAAAGTGATCGACTTTCTCTGTTTCTCATTCAGTTCCATTCGTTTCTAATATGTTATCCGTGTATGAAAAGGTGTGCATGGCAAAAGAGCGTTTTTCGTCATCGAAAGTCTTCTCCAACGTTAGTCAGTTCCTAGCTGCCGGCAAGTGAAGAAGATACGAGATGTTCCAAAAAGTTTGGTCGCAAAGATAATTCCGACCTGAATACTTTAGTCTAACAATTACATTGTTAAAGAATGAAACTATAGCTTTTAAAAATGTATTGCAAAAACATAACAGTGCTAGTGCTTTTCGGAGTTTTCTTAATTGTTACAAAGGACAGTGCTTGTTCTCCCGTTTCGGAAGTTCGTGTTAAAAGTGACGATTTACTCGATGAATATGTCAAATATGTGGAGGAACACAATGCGTTAAATCCGTGGCACAATCAAAAGTTTAAAAATAAAGCTCATGGTAAGCACAAGCGGGATGTCAGCTACCAAAACAATGATGAAGAGACGAGTTCAGACTTGGTCTGGACTCATCAAGAAGTGTTAGATCCCGACACCAAATTCGTGCTAAAATGGGCTCGACGGGATAAGGAAATGTTTTTTCGGGTCGAGGCCAACACCAAAGGATACATAGGACTGGGATTTAGTCCTAATGGAAACATGAAAAATGCAGATATTGTTTTGGCGTGGTTCGACGACGATATTGGCCAGCCAATTTTATGGGTAATTTTTTGTCGCTTTTTTTATGTAGATAATCAGGTAGAGCCGAAAGGGTAATTAAAACGAACCAAAGGCTAGACTTTTTATTTCATTGGCGCATCTGTTGCAGAGATTTTGTGACCTTAGCTAGACCGAACTAACCCTTAAAAGTTCCCACAGAAAAAAATAGACCTACTGTATAAATATCGTCAGTCAACCGTGAAGATTTTCAATAGATTTTTTAAACAAAAAGAAATAGAGAACGTTAAGAACGTTCATTCATATGATACAAATATATTTGACAAAGGGTTTCTTCGCAGTTTAATTCACACGAATAGTCTCAGACACGGACGTACCAAAGGGGGGGCAGGGAGAGACAGTTGCAGTTACTTGGACTGTGACTATTCTATATCTCTAAGTAATGTACTTTTCTTCCACTAATTAAGAAATTGAAAATTATGTAAAATTTATGAATTTTTTATTTCAAAATTATCACGGACAATGACAGTGCCTTAATCATCGGCGTCTAAGTTAAATTGCTGATATTAATTATTAGACATGGCATGGACATTTGCAAATAAAAATTGCGTTACTTGATAATATAACATTGATATTGAGAGACGTCACTTAAATTTGAGGAAACACTTAAGTGTAGTGATTTCATGAAACTCTTATGATAAAATAAATAATATATTTTACTAAACATTATTCCTATAAATAACTTAGTGGCGTGGTGGACTAGACAGTTGCCTTATATGCCAGTGATCCTGGGTTCAAATCCCATGAAAGTCTAAGATTTTTTTCTGGGTTTTCGGTTTCGACGATCGCTAATGGCTAAAGTAGTTGAAGCGACCTTAAATAAACAAAAAACTTCCCTTTCTTGGCGTCCGTGCAAAATGGGATGTCGCTATGACAACTTATTAATTAATGGCTGACAGGCTTGCTCTGCATGTTTCAGTATGACAACTCTCTCTGTTATCCCTACTTACGCATTCAAAACGTTGTTAGGGGTAAATTGACACAGCGCACGGCATTCAAACATGCCTATTTGCTCAAACCGGCTATTTACATGATTATTCTCATATTAAACATTGTTTTGAGATAAAACCTTTAGCAGCAAATGCAACGGGCAACTACTAGTTTAAATATTTTGACAGTTTTTATCGACCAAATTCATCATATGAGTTGAGTATATGCTCAATTTGTAACCATGAAAGCTTAAGCTCCCACAAGTAAATACTTATCGGATATCTGCAGTTTTATATTTTAGAAGCATTTACTTGAGAGAGCTCTAGCCTTTACTGAAGTTTTCATGGTAACAAGTTGAGCATATACTCATTACTCAACTTATATGACGAATTTGGTTTATAAAAACTGTCAAAATATTTGAAGTAAGTGTTTAGTTTAGTAAACTCTATGCTTTGTTTTGTACTGAAGAAGTTCTATGAAAATGACCTGACCATCAAACCTGAGTGTTTCCTCAATTTTGAATGACGACTATAAATACCGCCCTAAGTGCTAAGACCCTTAGCACTCCAAAGCAGCCTCTATTATTATCATCATTGAATCATCATGTTTCTATAATAATATACGCAAACTAGAATAAAATCTTGTTAAATTTTAAAACCGTGTTGAATTTTGTTTTCTCCAAACACGCAAAATCGTCAAGTTTCGTTATTTAAAATTTTACTTCATTTACAAAAATAGGTCAAGTGAGAAGATTTGAAAATGTACCAATAATGCGGAGGTATGCTTTTGGAAATAAGGTATATCGCATTTTGATAGGTTTTTTAACAATAAGAACAAAATAGAGATCCCAAATATAAATTTTATATGCATGGATTGTTTTTTCAAAGGTATGCCCTTTCATAGACCAAAAACTGGGTACGTCCATGGTCTTAGGTACACGATCGTTGTGGATATGTAAAAAATTAAATCTGATTATTATATGATAATGATTTTATGAGAGCAGAGCTGAAGAATGCTGCACACAGGTCACGGCAGTGGTTCGTTGCTTTTTTCTAGCAAAGCGGATGTAATAATTATTATATGAAGAAGCACATCCGTACACGACAAGTTTTATTCGAGTATTGCTGGTACGACCGACCGTCTCCGGTCGTCTCTTGGTTCCCTCTCGATCACGGCAGTTTTTTTTTTTTAATAATAACCACGAACACGACGAACCGTGGCTGTTCAAGCCATGGCTTTGTTATAATATCCTTCGTCCATCCGGTTGGGACAGCTAAGAAGGGACGGCTGAGGAACGCTCGCTTTTTTATTGGTCTCACATCTTTTTCTACGATTTAAAATTGCAACGATTTTTTTTTTCTCTTGGTTAGCTCGTTAGGCAACTTTAGCATGGAATCATTAATAAATTTAATTGATAGGAATGTTTACTTTCCTCTTCGTTGATTTACATGCTAGACCAGAAAGATTTATGCTTTCAAGAATTAAATCATCACATTTTTCGATGTCCTTTTTTCCAATCCTTTTTTTTATGGTGATCAAGGTGTTTTATTTGGATTTTTATAGCGTGCTAAACCTTCCTCGTCGACGATATAAACGCAATTTATTAAGACAACCATATTTCTTGACCATTATATATCTAATCAAGTTCTTTTGATTTCAATTGTATGTCTTATTTTATGCCTTCTTGATGTAACATTTTTATTGTTAACAAATGATTTCATGTTAAAACAAAATTATTAAATTTAATGCATTGTCGGTCAGAAAAACACTAAGGGTGGTATTAGTGAGTAAAAAACTATTTTTATAGAAAATATAGGGTGTGCTATATTAACTTGAAGTTCGAATTGTAATGCTAAAATGTAATAATTGAAACTATTGTCCACAAACTATACTACTAGAAGCAAATAAATAGGTAAATCCATAGATATCTCCCAAAAATGTATTTTGCACGATCTGATTTTGATGGTCAGACGTTTCCTTCCCTTAATTAGACACGGATAAGTCTAGAAATTACAAGGTTTGGCTACGTGTGGTTGTGTACAAATACTAAAAATAAATAAATCACAGGATGACTAAACAAAATACGAATGGTAACCATTTTTATGGTATTTCCAAGTTTATAAGAACTTTTTCCATGTTAAATGTAACGTTTTACACACAAAATGTAGCCGTTTCCAATGCATTATACTTTATCGTCTTGACCACAACACAACTGAAGCATACGATTTTATAGTACTGAAGTACTCAAGCTCTTGTATGAAGAACTGAAGCTTTATTATGATTCTTGTGCAGTTTATCAAAAAAGTAAAAATATATTATTCAAAATTATACTTAACAAAGTATATTTAAGTATTATTTCTTAATTTTTAAGAAAAAGTAATTTAAATTCAGAAAATTTCTCCAATCCCCAAATTTTTTTTCACTCCTATAAACTATACTACGACATAGAAACAGATAAACACAGAGAAAATGCATCGTTACTCCTAGGTTATTTCCATATCAACATCCATATAATGGCATAATACCGTTGAATTTTTAGATTAAATTTACTTAAAGACAAAACGTCTTACTTAACTTTTATAGTTATATTAGCACAGCATGTAGACTGATTTGAAATGGTTTTAGACCACTTTTTAAATAAATAGGTCATCAATTTAATAAGTCATATCTGGGTGCATTTTTTGTAATAACTTATCGATTTTTCTATTCAAAATATATGCTGCGACGCGTCACAGTATTTTCTTTTACATGAAACTCGCTTTTGGTTGTCTGTAAAGTCGGTTTACGGACGATAGTTTTACGTGATAACGTCATAAAGAACACCTAATTGAAAAATTTCGTATATTTATGAATTGAATCATTATCACTGAATTATCATTATTTTGTATAGTACAAAGAAGTTAATTGAAAATTACCAATTTCTTCAAAATGAAAAATTAAAATCAAAAATCAAACTGAAAATTATGAAGGAAAAATTCAATTAAATCTTATTAAGTAAATTGTAAAAGAAAAACACAAAACACGTTGTCTAGGATTCAACAATAACATCTTGCCTCTCTATTACTTGTATCGCGTTCTCGCTTGCACGCACAGGCTCAGATGGAACGTGACAAAATGGACGTTCTTTTTCAGACTGGCTGCCATAGTTCATCAATTTATAAGACGTTATCACGTCAAAAATATAAATAGAATAATATATAAATATCTATATAGACAGAACTATATTCAATACAGCCTCTATTTATACACGAACTCCTGCCTTTAACTCCGGAACCCTCCTTTTTTGAATTTTCGCAGGAAAAAGTTTCAAATAAAGGTTTTAGGCATTAAAGAGTCTAAAAACTATAGCAAGTTTAAAAAAAATCAATGGAACCGTTCTCAAAAAAATTTGAAAAAACTCATAGAAAAAAGAGGGGCTTCCTGTCAGTCGATTTCAACGAACATTTCCGTGGTACAACAAGATGTAAAAATAAAGGCAAAAGTTCCAATTTGGTGAAATTCGGATAAAGCTTGAAATACGATATCGCTGCCACACACAAATATAACTCTAGATCAGCGGTCGGGGAACCGGGGTAAATTACCCCAAATGGGGTAAAAATGAAATTTTTTGCATTGGCCATTTCATAAGCATATTATTATAGACAAAGACTTTATTTAAATTGTTTTCACATCAAAAACGCCCCAATGTTAAAATGAAAATTTTATTTTGAGCATTACCTACTAACTACTTTCATGCAACTTCTTTTTTCCTGCAAGTTAATTCAATAAATACTGTTTAATTTAAATTTACATTGATTGTCTCCTTTTCAAAATGAGGGGGTAATATTGACTTATGCAAAATTATTTTGGAGTAATGATAAAAAAAGTTCACCTACCGCTGCTCTAGATAGAAAATTCGACCGGATTACAATACTTTCTGTGCTATATAGTAATTGAAGAAAATCTGTTTATCATCCTAATCGTAATCATGCTGTTAAGGGGTTATGTTTTGAGATTTAAATGAATTAATTTAGAAAATTTCCAAATCTAGTTAAAACAAATATTGCCTTTTCCATATGGCTTAAAATCTGATTCAAAGCAAGTGTAAATACCCGATAATTATCATATTTAGGGACTCAAGTCACTTAACTGTCTATTTTATAGAAAAAAAATGAGCTTGTTGTTTGGACTTAAAAATAAAATAGTTCGCAAAGTCAATGCTTAACCTGCCTTGATTTTCAAATTCAAACAATTGACTTAGTTTAATTCGCAATTTGATTTTAAAGCAAATTTAAGTCAAGTAGCTTGCAAAGCAAGTCAAGTAACTTAACAATTAAGTCAAGCAATGAATCCCTTAGAGATATCCATTATAATTACGTGTGGCAGTTAAAGGAAGGTAGGAGATCAAACCGAATCTCATCTTATCTTGCTTTAGGGAAAAGGGGACTCTTGACAAATATGACGTATTTTTTCCAACAAGAATCAGTCTAAAATTTCGAAAAAATTGGGTGAAATTAAATTAAAAGAAAATTTTTTCTCAGTTGGGGGAGGGGGTTAAGCAAAATTTTACATCTTACCAGAAAAGGGTGAGAGGGGGTTGAAAAATTACTAAAAATGCTAATAATCGAAGGGAATAACGCCTCACGTAACTCATGTACCTGTACTCTCTCTTATCATATTCGGGTTCATTGGAATGGCGATAAAATAGAAAAGAGGTTTTTAATTTCAAGTTGCTAAAGATATTTTCTTAAAGCATAGTGAGAACAATTTAAGATTAAGCCGCTTTTTGAAGAAATATATTGAATTGAAATTGGGTTATGTGTTTAAGGACTACCATGCCACAGATATTTACACACGTAAAACGTATAAATACAGTAATATATAAAATATAGTTTTAATTGAATTATAATAAAATATTTCAAAGGTATTACCAAATTAAATTAGTGTAAGATTTGTTTGAGATACAAGTAAAACCGTAAAGTTACAATAATAGTTCTACGTCCTAGACTAAAAAAAATGTACCATGTTGTTTTGCATCATGTTGAAAATAAATAATTAATGCAGATACTTAAAAAAAGAAATGGAAATGCATTTCTAAATTTTTTGAACCATCAAACTACTTTAAGTATTTTTGTAGCTAAAATCTAGCAATGGTCATATGAATTATGCCATTTTCAAAATAAATGCCTCAAATCATTCCCTACAGTGGCCACAGTAAACCATGTTAACAATATAATATAGTGTTATTGAATATTATTCAACATTTTTTTTCTCTACTAAACGGTTGTTAGGCGTTTCCATCGTATTGATTTCATAACAATCAACAGGAAATTGGAAGAAACGAGAAATATGTGTAAAAATCACCGTCTCCACGCCATGTTCAAGCCGCGCTAACATCTATTGTATTTTTAGGGTATCACAACAATATCTTGAAAGCATTTCAAAACTTTAATCGCCTCAAGCAAACTTCCGATTTACGGTTCATCCTTGCATAATTTTTAAATGGGATCGCCAATTTTTTTACCGTGCCGTTTTTAAACCGTAATACAAGTTTCTTCTTATACAAGTTTTATAATTTAATTCATGAATACCGTATATCTACTTATACATGAAACATATCGAAACTGAATATTTTTAACAACCCCCTATTACTTAAAGAAAAAGTTTCACATAATACGTGATATTTGTGTAAAAAAAGAAGCATTATAGTGGAAAAGAAGAAGTTGATAATCGTGCTCTTGTTGGGGTTGAAACATAATATGAGAGTTATGATACCCGATGAAAGTGATTTAGATATATAATGGCAAGAATACAACAACTCTTAATAAGAACGACGTAGATTAAAAGTTTTTTCTGGTTTACGAGATATTATAAAAGAATGGATCTATTACAAGAAAAAGGTTTTTATCCAAAAATATACAAACAAAGAACGAATATTTCAAAACTTTCTCTTCAAAATCCTTTTAAAAACCGTAGACAACTTTACAAAATGTGTATTTTAAATGAATACCAGAAGCGATTTGAAGGGTGTGCAAAACGATCAAACCTTCCCTCAGGGCTATGCGTGTGAAGCATGAAAGAGCCAATTTCCATAAAGAGCATCCCTTTTTTGCATCTCTAAAGACCTTATTGTACCAAAATATTTCGCTTATGGCACAAAATGCGAAAAATCATTTTTAATGGGACTTTCAATTGCAGGATTGCCACGGATCGCCCGATAGCAACGCAGCACCCATTCGGGATGAAACAGAAAATTACAATCTGCTCAAAGGGGAACAAAACGGAGCACAAACGATCATCGAATTCAGCCGCCCATTGGACACCTGCGACGACTACGATTATATCATAAACGTAAGAAATATACAAATTTTCTCTCCTGAACAATACACGTATGGATAAAATGCGGGGCCATATGTTATATTCACCTGCTACATATTTTTTTTTTCGAGGGGCGACGTAAAAAAAAATACATAATAATATAACGCGGCAAGTTTTAATATTTCAGACCGTTTCTTGTTTCGTTTATTCACAGAAAATTAAATATGTAAACGACAAGGCAAATTTTACGTGCATTGAATGGAAAAAATGTGATCCCGTATGGAGATTTTTGATATGTTATTTTGTATTCTACAGACGGACACAATACGTTTAATATGGGCGTTACATGAGTTAGATCCACGGTTAGGCGCTCCGTTACCGTACCATGGACCTGAAGCTCGCGGGACTGTAAGCCTTCATTTATTAGCTCCAACTCCCATTAGCGCTCCGTCACCCCAAGATCCACATGTGCGAAAATGGGAAGTCACCCTAAACAATGTAAGTATCCAACAAAATCTATACTATGATAATTTAAAACGTTTTCCTGTCCAATTTATTCTTCGATTTAATAATGGCTTTATCATTGTTTTATTTAAAAAAAAATAAATGAATAAAAAAATTGGGTAGAAACGTAGATTCTAATAGTAGGCCAAAGCCACAATTTTATCATGGAAAAAATAATTTCTGTGGTTACTCGTTTGAGAGCTTGAACGTAGAAATATTAAAGAAACGTTTTAATTTTTTAATATTTTTTTTGGAGGAGATAAAATCTATGTTTTATCTCAGAGATAAAAAAAAATATTTTTTAAGACTTCCGTTTGCTCAAAAATTCCAGAATTTACATAAAATCTTTGTAACGTTCAAAAAAAAAAACAGATTTGTCTTAAATTTGTTTCGTGTGAAAAATTCAATCTTAAACCGAAATCTTCCTATTTTTAAATATGTCGTTTTTCAAATATTTTTCTTCAAATACTGTTTAAACATATAGCCTAAGATCCCGCCGTATGATTACTATACACTCATAATGTAGCTTAATCATTTATATATCAAATTAAAGCTCTTTTTTCTGTGCATGATGATATAAAGGTGCCAATCTTAAAGTGCCCGTTAATAAGCGACGGGAATTATTAAAATATTGTATTGACATTACTCGAAGTTTCTTTAGTAAGTGCAATCGTCCCAGAATCCAGCACGCAAAATTCCCAAATTTTGATTGTAACTAATCTATATATATATAAGCGAAAAACGATCACTGACTTATCACGAGATCTCTAAAACTATAGGCCGCCTATAGATCGACTTGAAATTCAACATAGTTACTCCTCTTACCATGTAGACGCGTACTAAGAACGGATTTTACGCAAATCCTTTCCAAAATGAAATTTCATCTACCCATCTTTACAAAATTTACTATCTTTTTACGTAAACTTAACTGTAATGACTTTTTTATATTTTACTATGACGGTTTCTATTAATTATGATAAACAGTCAATTTAGTTATGTCCAGCGAAGCGGGCGGGGATCAGCTAGTATATTATAATAACCATAAATGGCAAAAACACCGTTTTAAATACAAAATAACATTTCACCCAATAATCAATGAAGATATTTTTAAAAAAATTATTTAAAATGAAAAGGTGTGCTTTTGAAATGAAAAAAGTTTTATTTGAACTGAAAAGATTGTATTTGAAGCAAAAAAATGATATATCTTCCCTTAAATTAGGTTTTTCGGAAAATCAATTACACATTATTGTTCTTTATTTAAAATTTGTGTTCGTTTAAATAGAATATTTATTGATTTTTTTTATTGATTTATTGAATATTTATATATATGTTAATTTTCCACCAAATTGACGTTAGTTTTGGTTTAAAATTCACTACATACATTACTTGATTGTAAAGCTACTTGATTTGATTTTCAAGTTACTTGACCTAGACTAGAAGTCAAGTCAAACTCAAAATATAACAAAGAATCATGAAGTCAAGCATTTACTTCACAAGTCATTAGTTATTTCATTTACAAGTCAAAATATCAACCACCAGCTAGACTTGATGAATTCCTAGTTTTGGTAGATACAACGAGTACCTTTTTTTTGTTCTGGAACAGAGTTTATGGGATAGACATTAACGTAAAATATGTTTGTTAGATCTTTCTTAAGTATAGAGAAAATAATCTACGTGAATTTTGTTAAGGTATTAGTACCTTGTAACTAGTTTATGAATTATTAAAGAATAGAAAGAGCTCTTCAGAACAAGTTTTCCCTTTCAAAAAGTTAAATCACAATCATAATATTAACAACACACAAAATATTTTTTACTCCGGAGAAATGCACGTTTTTTGTAGAGTAGCTCTAAATATAGTAGTGACCCCCTAGGGGGTCGTGGACTGCCTCCAGGGGAGCCGCGAAGAGTCGTAAATGTAACAAATAATTAGCAAATGCATTTGACCAGTAAGTAGACCTATGCATTTACAAAATTCAAAAAATTTGAGTGGCCGTTAGATATTGATTGGGGGGGGGGACTTCAAAAAGTTTAAGAAGCACTGTCGAATAGTATATAAGCTATTTTAAAATACTCATGACTTTCTGAGAGAGCCCTATTATTTTTTCCAATATTTGTGTTCTTGCAATAGATGCTGTATTATTATACACTACTATACTCTGTAATGTTTAAACATCATTTAACGCGAAGTAGTCCCCCTCCCAAGAAAAGCAGGAGCTAGTCAATTAATGTATGAAGTAACACAAATTACAGATTATGTTTTTTTTTAAGTTTTTTTACTATAACCAAACCTTTTAAATACCTTCATCGATTTATTGTAATACTGGCAAAAAATTCTAAAAAATACCTATCAAATAACATTTACTGCACCTATGCTAAATACCTATCTAAGTTGACTAAAATTGTATGGGAACCAAAAAGGGCCAAAAAAGTTATTAAAAAAATCAAAACTTTCAAACAACTCCATAATAAATTTTTTCCATATAAAATAATAAAACAATTATAAATCTCATAAAATACCGTTAAAAAAATAATTTAACAACATTTAATAAAGGATTATCACAAGCTGGTGTTACATAAGATAATAAACATAATTGTATAGGAACAGGATATCAGGAAATAACGGATTATCAACGTTTTTTAAACGCATATAATAAAATATTCTAAGTGCACAACTGAAAAAGAACGGAAGCACTAGTAATTAAATAGCTTTAAATTTCATAAAATTTAAACTCAAACTCCTAATAAATTATTACTAATTTAAGCAAACATGGGTACATAGATTTTTAATTGAGCAACAAGGAACTTTATAAGTATTTCTTCAATTTTAACAGCACTAATTGAATATTAGGGGCTATTCATAAATTACGTCACACGTTACGGGGGAGGGAGGGGGTCGACGAAGTTTGACATTGTGTGACAAGGGGGTGGGAGGGGTTCTAAATTTCGTGACGTCACATTTAAAAATCTATGTTAATAAATAAAAGGGGGTCTCACAAATGTGACCAGCTGTGACCAGGACGGGGGAGGGGGTCGAAAATCATGAAATTCGTGTGACGTAATTTGTGGATGGCCCATTCGAGTGAGAGATCAATATTTATATGATTAAAATGAGGCTTTTATATCAAGATCCTGATTTCAGCTAAAAATTTTGGTTACGCAGGTATCCAAGCCTTATACAAGAACAGAAGTTAAATTTTTGTTTTTCATCCGATTAGAGGATTGGTTTTTAATTTTACTTTTTGTTTGTTTCAGTTTGTGGTTCCACATAATATGGACACGATGTACTGGTGCAAAATATTCAAACCTCCGACACTTCAAGAAAAGCATCATATTATTGGCTACGAGCCAGTTGTGGGTACAAATCATACAAGTCATGCACATCACATGTTGCTTTATGAATGCGAGTTGGGAAACTCTCCTAATATCAATGAATGGGAAACGTATACAAAAGGTGCAGGCTCTGCTTGTTACGGCCCATTTATGCCCCGAGCGTGGGAAGTTTGTCTAACACCGATTGTAGTATGGGCCGTTGGAAGCAAGGGAGAATTCCTGCCCGAACATGTCGGACTTCCGATTGCGGAAAAGCCCAACACGTACTACATGCTCGAAATTCACTTCGACAATCCGAGCATGAAACGGACGGTTGGAACATCCGGACTGAAAATCCATTACACGCGACGATTACGGCGGCACGATGCAGGTGTAATGGTCACCGGTGTGACGGTTACACCACTGCAGGTGATACCGCCAAAACAGCCAGAATACCGCTCGGTGGGCTTATGCGGTGGCGAATGCACAAGTTCGGTAAGTTTTTCCTATTTTTTTTTCAATCATTACACAGGGCAAAAAAAATTTTGTTCGCATTTTCATGATTAAACTTTGTTTCCCTATATAAAACAACCAATAACTACCCGTGACTTCGTTCACTCAACAGAATAAGTAAACACTGTTTAGGCTTCAGAATAGAAAAATCTATTTACCACGAGAGAAATTTGGGGATAAAATCTGAAAATTTGATTCGGAAAATTCAAAAATCTATATATAGGGGAGAGTTGGATAATACCGCGCCCTAAATTACATGGATATATAATTAAGACAGAGTTTGATGTACAAATTAAAAAATGCAGTTAAGTGGTAGAGAATTTGTTAAGCTATAAATACAGCATGACAAAATATTTAAAAAATTAAACAGGAAGTATTTATTTCGATATTTTAAAAAAATGGAAGAGCGTGGTATTTTCGGATAGATTTGATAATATCGTGCGGAGGTTTGATATACTGTGTCCGTAATAATATCGTGAATTTCTTTGAGTAACCTTGGAATTAATTTAAAAAAAATAAGTTGAATTAATTCCAGATAATCCATCTATAACTTAACATGTTATTTTAGAACAATAATGACAGAAACTTAGATTCGTAAATTCAACAAAAGTTATGTCCTACATTTATTATTTCATTAATGTCTAGGTGGTCTAGGTATAAAAATTAGCAAATCTTTGAATGAAGTTAAAACTGGTACGTCTCAGTTATACCAATAACCAGCCTTATTACGAGACTGGTTGCAATAATCAACGTAAAAATCGCATTGGAAATTTTGTGCGCGGAATTGACAAACTCGATCATTTCATTTTACAACCTCAAAATATTCAAGTATTCAAATCCATTTGGACATTAATTCCACAATGTGTACGCATTAGAATAGAAGAAAACAATAAGTTACAATATAAATACAGACGCACTTAGCTCATGTCAAAAAAAACCGTCAAATTATAAGAAACGGCAGTAAAACCTTAAACGATGTGATATTATTCCGTCCCTGCTCAGAGCATACTGGTCGTGCACGCGGGGAGGGGTAAGCGCTTCGGGGTATGATTTTTAAGTGTTGGATAACACTAGAAGTGTTTAGTTTTTACAATATGTTGATGTGCGGAATTATTAGACGCGCGGTATTATCCAACTCTCCCCTACATGTTGACCTGTGATATCAAATCCGTTTGTTTGACTTGTTATTTATTTGATTATAGATGTTTCCTGAACGGGGCATTAACGTTATATCCGTTTTACTTCATTCACATCTAGCCGGGAAACGATTAAGTTTACGTCACATCCGCAACGAAGAAGAACTGGAAAAGATTGTCGAAGACAATCATTACGATTTTGATTTTCAACAATCGCGAATGTTGAAGAAGGAACGTGTCATATTTCCAGGGGACACGCTCGTAACCGAATGCGTGTATCAAACAAAGAAACGAATCAGACCTACTGTTGGTGGATACTCCACGAAACAAGAAATGTGTTTAGCATTCATAATGCATTATCCACGAACGCAACTAGCCGGATGTTACTCCATGTCTCCAATAAAGCAATTCTTTGAAATATTTGGCGTGCATGAATTTTATGATAACGACATGAAAAAAGTCGAGGAAATATTTCTGGGCACTTTGTAAGTAAAATATTTAGATTCTCCGAAATGTTTAGTCATCATTTTTTATTTATATTATAGATCAGATTCGAGTTTAGTAACTCCTAAACCTGTACCGGAAAAACCACCACCGTTGTCATTCCCACGAATGCTTCCTGGTGAGGAGATTTCATTCGAGACTCACCAACGACAAATTCAGGCGATTCAACAGGCCAAATGGTATACGATCGATGGTGATGTGACCCCTCTTTATGGTCCGTTGGCACAACTGATAATTAAAGAGCCGCAAGAGTTTCAAAATAAAACGTTCATGTCACATTTAACGGAAATTCCGTGGGAAGAATCGTTACTAACGAAAAGGATTGAGGAATCGTTTTATAAAGGACAACACTTAACATTTTGCCGAAAACGAGATGATACTCTCGCATTGGTAGGTTCAATTTTTCTTCTTTACAATATTTAACATTTTTTCCAACCAAATATTAAGAAACAATTATTTGAAGAAATCAAACCAAAATTAATTTTTAAAATCAAATCAATTTCTCAAAAAAAAAAAATGTATTCTCATTATAACCGTTTTCGATTATATTTACAATGAGAAAACTTGGTTTAATTTTTATTTAAAGATTAGACGAGGGGTCGGAAAATCGTAAAAAATACTTCATGTAATAACTAATCCATTAATTATTAATGAATATTAATGGATGCTCCATTATTAACCCAATAATAACATAATAGGATTGCTCTGAGAAGTGTAAATAGGCAATCAAATAAGCAATGCAGAATGGGTTGCATATACGCTGCATATACGTTTCAAATACAATAAAGAAGTAGGGGTAATAATTATTATGTTAAATAATTATCAATGGTTACATAGCGGGTAATTAGGACACTATTTATAGAATATTATTTATTTTATCGCCAACGTTTTTCTTTTCAATTTTTTGAGTTCGTCGGGGGTCTATAATTATGTGTATTAAAGTTTGTTGTATTTTTTTAACTGTAGGCCGTAGGGGACCATCCATAAATTTCGTCACACAAAATGCATGATTTTTGACCGCCTCCTCCGTCCTCGTCACAGCTGGTCACGCTTGTGAGACCCCCCCACCTTAGTGTGACGTCACATATTTTACAATTTTACATCTTCAAATAATTATTGAATTAAAACAGCAGTTCCAAAATTTGTTTTATTTCAATTCAAATGAATTTTTAATAATTTTATCACCAAATCAAACATTTCAAGAAATAAACAACAAGAAAAAACGACTAATTATATTAATTAATGAGCAAACTTAATCATCTTGAAAGTCAATTATCAAATGAAATAAAACCAATATCACCGCTTGGCACGGTGCAGCATTTAGCGGCATTTATCAAAGGGCAATAGTTCGGATCGTAACACTACACCGAGAAAAAAAATTTCAGAGTGTTGCAAATTTTTTTGAGTTTTTCGTTAATAGTTCAAAGTTCGTGTTTTACTCAACACTTAGATCAAAATAGATTTTGAAATGTGACGACAAGAAATTTAGGACCCCTCCCACCCCCTTGTCACACTTCGTCGATCCCCTCCCTCCCCATTAACGTGTGACGTAATTTATGGATGGCCCCCAGGGCCCTGCCGAAGTCAAAAAATTTGAGAAAACGTTGACAATAAAATAAAAAATATTCTACCAATAGTGTCCTTATTACCAGTTATTTAGCATAATTACTATATACTGAAAGACAATATGGATATAAGCGTAATTTGTATACTCATTGTTACAAATTTCCGAAATTTTGAATTTCATTTTAAAAGGGTTTATAGGTTTCAATTACAATTTTGTCAAAATAAAATAAAAAAATATAATTTACCCTTAAATTCCGTAACTCCTCCAAGATTTTCGAAACGGCATTCTGATTAACAATAAGTCAGATAAAACTACTTGTGCTCTTAGATTAAAAAAGTTGAAGAACGTAAAAGCCTCAAAGCATACCCATTGGACATAGATTTATAAAGGATAGCAAAAAAATTTTTGAATAGTAAAAGAAAACCAAATCAAAAGATGATAAACGAGAAGGTGGAAACTTAATATCAACGATAACAGTATCTGATAATAGCCATCGATGACAACCAGAAAATGTAACTTAACGATCAGAAAAAAGCTTTATCTTACAAACGACGCTTACCTTTGAAGATAACTTTTGGTAAAGCACTGAAGTGGTTTTACCTGCAGTTAATAGTTTAGTGAAAATTGAAAACCTAACATTAAATACCCGTACACATAATTAGGAATAGGATCATAATTGAATACTTAAATAATGAAATGAATTTAAAATATTTTCTTTTTTACAGCCAATGGCGGTTCAAAAGTTCCCGAACTTCATCACCCACGAATCAAATGCAACTAAACGCCAATGTACATCAGTCATGTATCAAAGTTCCAGCGAAACAACCCACATATCCACCCTTACGATCGTGTCGACGATTACATCATTAATAATCCAACAAATATTTAACATAAATTAAGAAAAGAAAAAGCAAATTTTATTTATTTGAAACAAAACTTGATTACCCCAACGTGATCGAATGTGTCGAGGGATTTGATGGCCTTACTTAATCCAAAGCTATTTTATATTATTATGTGTACTGTTTTGATTTCTATTATTTATATTTTGATCATTGTTCTCTATACAATTTGTAATATATAATATACTATAAATAAATGCTGTGATAATTTATGAAAGAAAAAGAAAGACAATTTTTTGGTTTTTTTGAATTCCTTTAGCTCGTAATAATCACTTTTATTGAACGTTGACAAGGCTTCAATATAACAATTGAATAAAATTAATTACTACTTACAAGAGAAATTAATAAATACACATATGCGGCTAGGAAAGATTAATTTTTGCGCGAGCCACGACGACGCATTGCAGAAGTACATTGAGGACAATACCATTTGCCTTTTGGAGGAGCTGTGATCCCGACACAGTTGTAATGAAACCATTCGAATGGACACTGGAACAAAATAAGTTTACATAATAAATTATACTTAAGGTTCATATTTAAAAAAAAAAGCTTTTAAATTATATACAACAGAACTCAGAGACTTATAGATTCACTACTTGACTTGATTTTCAAGCTACTTGACTTAAATTTGACTTGAAATCAAGTCATATTCAAGACACATGTTGATATTCAAATATTAAGGCAATTTAAGCATTGGCTTTACAAGTTATTTCATTTAAAGGCATCAAGTTTAATTAATTTCATACCATAGCCATGTCCACTGGATGAATCCCTAAAGCTCCATAATGTAAAATAAACTAGTTGGTCTTTATATACAACTAAAGATTTCTATAAAAAATGGCACTAGTTTGGGAAAATCTTTTTCAAAAGTTATTTAACTTAAATTTTAATATGCATACAGAAGTCGTCCATTAAAAATAAATATTATAAAAAAATGAAAAACCGACTTCAAAATATATAAACATTCTTAAACAAAAAATCCACTAAAAAATAACAAAATAATGGCGTATCCTTGCAGTATCCACAACTTACAAATTATTAGGATGATACAATGTACAACTATTGTTATTTTTGGAGTTGGTGTCAGCCAAGGAAATACGACTATATTGGTACTTAGCAAAAAACGAGAATACCTTACGAAAATTATTTTTCAAATGAACTTTTAAACAATATACTCGAACTGTAACCATATCTAGTGACCTTTAAACTACAAAATACCAATACCAACTAAACCTTTTTAAAATTTTTACAAATTACTATTACTATTTATTTTACTGACTGACACCAACTCCAAAAATAACAATAGTTGTACATTGTATCATCCTAATAATTTGTAAGTTGTGGATACTGCAAGGATACGCCATTTTTTGTTATTTTTTAGTGGATTTTTGTTTAAGAATTTTTATATATTTTGAAGTCGGTTTTTCATTTTTTTATAATATTTATTTATTTCTCGCGTTTTAGTGATCTGAAGTTTGATAACTGATTTTATTTTCATGAAAATGGTTAACCTTCCAAACGCGCTGCTCATATGAGGCAGCGCCGTTTAATATTAAAAGTTACTACATCATCCCTTTTTGCCCTTAAGGGTTGAAATTTTTTGCTTTTAAATGTAATAACAAAACTGTAATAACTAAAATCTCACTATTTCATCCCCTATTTTCATCCTTAAGGGGTGGATTTTTTTCTTCAAATTGAAATGTGAACAATTTAAAGGTACGTTGTACGTAATAGAAACAAAATTATCAAAATCGGGTTAGCCAGAAAAAAATTATAATATTATTTCACCTCTAATTTTTAACCCCTTATGAGTGGAGTTTTTTTTTTAAATGGATAGGAGATTAATTTAAGTTTGTGTTCTTCAAATAAAAAAAGAATTATCAAAATCGAGCTATCCAGTAAGAAGTTAATATTTCATCCCTTAGTTTTCAACCCCTTAGAAGTGGAAGATTTCCCTGAAATTAAAATGGGACCACACGAGAAGCACTAGCTTTCAAATAAAAAAAGAATTATTAAAATCGAGCTATCCAATAAGAAGTTAATAATTCATCCCTTAGTTTTCAACCCTTTAGAAGTGAAAGATGTTCCTCAAATTAAAATGGGAACACACGATAAGCACTAGCTTTCAAATAAAAAAAAATTATCGAAATCGAGCTATCCAATAAGAAGTTAGTATTTCATCCCTTAGTTTTCAACCCTTTAGAAGTGAAAGATGTTCCTCAAATTAAAATGGGAACACACGATAAGCACTGGCTTTCAAATAAAAAAATAATTTTCAAAATCGAGCCATCCAATAAGAAGTTAGTATTTCATCTCTTAGTTTTCAACCCCTTAGAAGTGAACGATTTCCTTCAAACTAAAATGGGACCATTCGGGAAGCATCAGCTTTCAAATAAAAAAAGAATCATCAAAATCGCTTCACCCAGTCGGAAATGCTGAGGTAACAAACATAAAAAAAAAAACAGTCAAATTGAGAACCTCGTCTTTTTTTTGAAGTAGGTTAAAAAAAAAATACAGTCGAATTGAGAACCTCCTCCTTTTTTTGAAGTCGGTTAAAAATAAAAATAGTCCAATGTGATGTCCAATAAGTGTTTATGGGACATTGAAAGAGTTAACTACAAGTATTTTTTACCCAACACCTTTTGTACTAAAGTTTTTTTAAATATTTCTTGCCTTAAAAGATCAGCAACGATCAAGCCTCTATTTCCCATTGGGCACGTGCCCAGGGCCCTACTATCGATAAAGACTTAGTTCCTGCCAAATCATCAAACGGTAACCGATATTGTTACTACCAATACAGGGTGCACCATCTCGAGCTTCGGTATGAAAATATTAAATAACTTTGTTATCCATTGTCGGTATTACTTAAGAAAAATAATTTGGAAACACCATTTCAGTACAATTTTAACCATGCATAACTTTACACCTGAAGAACGCGCGGAAATTGTGACCATGTATTTGGAAAATTGTCCTTCAATTGTGCTTGCTCAACGTGCATGCCGTCAAATTTTGTTCACGGAAGAGGCCCATTTCCACCTCTCTGGCGGAGTGAACAAACAAAATTGTCTATTCTGGGGCACAGACAATCCTCACATTATTCACGGGAAGCCACTTGCATGACCAGAAAGTGACTGTTTGGGCCGGCGTTAGCGCCAAAACCATCATCGGAACATTTTTCTTTCGTGAAGGTGAAACCGTCGACCGTTAACGGTGGATTTTGGCGCACTATGTGATTCCAAAAATGCACAAAAAAAAAATTATTGAACTTCTGGTTTCAACAAGACGGCGCCCCATGCCACACGGCGATCAAAACGATGAACTTTTTGAAGCGAAAGTTCCCCGGCCGTTTGATGTCGAAAAGTGACGATATTGAGTGGCCTCCAAGATCGCCAGATTTGACGCCGCCGGACTTTTTTTTGTAGGGTTATTTAAAAAGTAAAGTAAACGCCAACAAGCCCACGACATTGGAAGCGCTCAAGACCAACATTCGAGCTGAAATAGAGGCAATATAACCCGAAATGCTGGCCAAAGTAATGGAAAATTCGAAAAAAGAGCACAATATTGTGTGGCTCGTAAAGGTGATCATTTGTTGGATGTTGTGTGTTCTAAGTACAGTTGAAACAAATTTTAAAGGACTAAATCAAATAAAAAAACACTAACAAACATTCACTTTCACTAGTTGCCGAAGTTATTCAATATTTCCATACCAAAGCTCGAAATAGCACACCCTGTATTAGTTTTATTTGTACACATAATGCGACTGTAAAGAAATAAAAAAAAATCTATACTTGCTTTGTCTATCAAAATACTCGTAGTGCTAGATTTTGATAAAACTGTTTTTGTTATATAGCTATTAGTTCTCGAAAACATAATGGCTATAATTTATACATAATTTAGAAGAGAAAAGTCGGAAAATTCAAAGACTTGTAATGTAATGTGATAACAAACATATTTTTGTGCACTTACATTGCAAACGCTGGCTAAACCTTACGAGATAGATCAAACATATATGCGGCAAAATTGTGTATCTTAAAAAGGTTGATAAAAAAGTCCGTGACGGTATATGTCTATCTCGTAAGGATAACCCAAAGGAACCATTTTTATCTTTTACAAACGACAAAAAAATTATTGGTTATTTACCAGGCTATTTTAAACAATACAGTATTATGCTTTATTCAATTAAATGAATTAGATACGCTGTGCATTTCATGAAGATCAAAATTGCTCTTAATAGCATATCATAAAAATTAATATCTTAAAAGATATCACAGATTTAAAAAGAAAAGCGTTGGCATAGCGGCTGGCTATGCCGACTATGCTGACTATGCTTGTACGACGTACGTGTTGCCTGTTTTATTGGTATCTTCTTCTATATTATATAAAAATGTTATGTTGGTCCTTATTCTGTACCAATTGAGTTTAAATTTTGATACAATATACAATTGGGCTCCAGAATAGTTTTTATCTATATTTTTTTATAACTCGTGATTTCCATAGGATAGCATAACAATTGTATCCTACAGGAACCGTGTTTTTAAAAGTAGTTTCTTTAATGTTCGCGAAAAAGTATTTTAACGCATTTTCCTCAAGAATGCCTAACCAATTTTACACAGTAACGAAAAAAATTCTCTACAAAGTTTAAATTAAACAAATGACACAATTTTACTGAAAAAAAAAAAATAAGAAATTCAATTTAACACCCGATAAAATTAATAATGACATTTTTTCAAATATTTGAATTTCTGTATTGTTTATTGTCGAAGAAATTAATTAGAAATTAGTTAAACGTATTAAAATAATATACTAAATTTTTAAATAATTAACAATTACTGAACGGAACGAATTTTTTATGAAGTTTTGTTAAAGATACCTCAGATCTTATCATATTATTGAATATTATTTATTGAAAAAAAAGGATGGTTCCTGTAGGATAGCTCCTAATCTTTTCTACTAAAATAGCTGAACTGTTTTAATGTTTGGTATAAATGATTTTCAAATTTTCTTAAAATAACTTTTTATAGGTACAACTTAACATCGTATAGAACCTGTGAGATAGCTAATATCTCTTCCTAGAAAAGTAGTTTTAAGGATTTTGAAAAACTTACTTGGGATCTAAAGGCTGGAAGTATCTATATTTTTTTTCCTGTCAAAAAATATTAATTTTTATATTTCGCTATGAAGGGAATTTATTAATCAATCAATTAAATTTAGATACTCTCGGCAAAGTGAGCAGGTATCAGCTAGTACAATTATATTTCAATAGCTCCTTAGTAAGTCCATTTTATGTTAGATTTTTAATCTCTATTCAAACCTCCATAAACTGTCACAATGAGAATTCCTGAGTCAGTAATATTTGTCAAAAAACAGAATATAATAACACAACCTAAATCCATTTCCAAATGTATCTGTAGAACCTAATATTGCGATTTATCAAAAAACGTCCAAACGGACTTACGTGATGGGACGAACGATTTGTATGGTTTTAGAACTTCTTTTATAACGCAGTCCTACGCATTTTTCACATTTGAGTTTGGGTTGGAAGAAAATTTTAAGCCTTCTTCAATACCTAATGCATTCATACTTCCAAAGTTCTATTGAGGTTTCGGCGTTATACCTGTTATTGCTATAGTTTTTCTATATGCTGCATGAAACATTAGTTGATGACAAATTCATTTGTAACAATAAAAATCAAGTAGAACATCTTTCAATGTTACTTTTGTGTAAAATTTAGTATTTGAGGTAAATCTTAGGGTAGGTTAAGCTTTCGATTTGACTTATTATAGTATACTTTTAGATTTGGTTTTTAACAGCAACATTAAACACCGAATAACAATCAATTTGTTGCGATATCATTAAATGAAACCTACCTTATTAAAAACACAATAATTAATTAATTGTTCACTAAGAATCTAAGACACTTGTCGCACAAAAAATGCTGAAAACTCACTAACATTTTTTTTTCAAAATGGCGACTAAGGAGATTTTCAAATCTATGCTTCTAAGAATTGCAGGCGTTTTCAAAAAAAACTAGAGAAAAATTATTGGAGGTAACTTTCAACTAGTTACACTCAATTTATATAATAAGAAAATTTAAATTTTATGATAAGGATTTAAATTTAATTAAAAATAAATTTTAAATTGTTCTTTGGGAGTATAGCACCATCTACCGACTTTTTTCGAAACTAGAGAATTGTCAAAAATAAGACCGCGAAAAGTTTTAGTTGTAAATTTTTAAAAATTTAAATCGATCTAAGTTCCGTCGTTTATATTTTAAGGCTTTAAATACTACGTGTGGAAAGGTTTAAACTAAAATATTGGAAATGAATACGAACATCTTCATTATCACAGGCAACCATGTCACCGTATGACACTTGATTACAAACGCAATATCTGGGTTCATTCGGATCATAGGTCCAATCGGCATCTTCCACAATGGCATCACCAGGTAAAACAATATCGGCCGTAGGAGGTGTTTCTGGATTCGGCGACGTAATTGAATTAGCTGGAGCCGATGATGAATTTGTTTGATTCAACGATGTAGAACTACTAGAACTGTTTGAACTACTATTCGTCCACTTCCTAAACCACAAATGAATACAAATTTTTATAATTTTTTTTCCGTGGACAACATTAAACATAATTAGTACCGATTAACAGATTTCTTTTGTCGTTTTGTATTGGCATGATCGTGTTGAATAGCTTGTAAAGCTGTATGAGCAGCACCTGCTAGTTCTCGACCTATACTTAGCTCATGACCATGGACACCAGTATTTATAGCCTCGTACGATGCCTTTAAACTAGCTGTCCTTCGTCCCTGTTGCATCTATAAAATACCAAATAAATAAATAATTTCCTAATTTAACAAAATAAATTCGGACTTGTTGAGTCGCTGCGATGGCTTGAGATGCTGCTGCAGCTATTGCAGTTCCCGCTCCTGAATTTCCAAGACTATAACTAACTCCAGAAGATTGCGATGGTGTTTGCAAAGTAGCTGCTGCTACTGCTGCCGCGACAGCGGCCGTAGAATTTGTTTGTGAGGTTGGCACAACAGGAGTCACCGGTGTTACTAAGTTTCGAACTTCCGAAACCGCCGGACTGCTACTGTTCAGTGCTGATGTTAACACACTGGGACTTGCCGATGGAATATTGGAACTAAGTGCTAAACGTTTTTCATGACTATTTGAGGCGGAACTATCACGTCTTTTTTCACCGCGGGGTCTATAACGATTTTCTTTTTGTATTAGATTACTGCTAGAAGAACTACTCCCGAGGGAACTTGTATTTAAGTGGCTACTACTCTGAGGTGCGTCGAGTTCAAGTGAACGCTTCTCCAGAAGTGTAGTAATACCCGAATGGTCTGCTTCTAGTTCGCATTTAAATTTATACAACTCGGTGTCCAAACGACGTAAATATCTTTCAACTAAATCATACATGTGATTAGCCAAATGGACCTGAATTTAAAAAAAAAATCATTAAGTAAAAGTTTCATACTTTAAAGGTACTCTTGGCGTTTAGCATTGGTTATTTTCTACAGATGTATTAAAATCGGAGATTATTTGCAACATTGCTTGTTCTTCTGTTTGCAGTAAAGGGATGCTTCACTGAGGATAGGGATGGGCACCAACTATCGATATATCAAAATATCGATATTTTTTTAGAAAATAATCGATAAATATCGCCGATATTTTTAATTTCGAAATATCGATATTTATTTCCGAATATGAAATTCGATATTTTTTTTAAGAGCTTTATTATATTTTATATTTTTTTTTACTACATGGGGGTCACTTTAAAAAAATTACGCTACTGTTAGGGTCTCTATTGAGATTATATGGGAGTCACTATTAAAAAACCATGTGGGGTCACCATTAAAAAAACCAGGTGGGGGTCACCATTAAAAAACCACGTCGGGGTCCCCATTAAAAAATGATCGGAAAACTACGTAAGATTCATTTTTGATAAAAGATGAGAAAACTACGTGGGGTCACTATTGAAAATTATTGGTAAACTAAGTGGTCCCAAAAATTATAAAAAAAACTACGCGAAGTAGAGAGAAAAGTTCAGAAATCTATGCAGGAGTCACTCTCGAAAAGCTACGTGGGGGTCATCATTGAAAAATGGTCGAAAAATTACGTGAGGTAACAATCGAAACAGTACTTGAGAGGGACTATTAAAATACACGTAGGCCTCTATCAAAAATCTATGTGGGGTCACTATTAGAAATCATGTGGGGTCACCATTGAAAAATAATCGAAAAACTTAGTGGAGTTTATTTTTGAAGAAATATGAGATTACTTTGTAGAGTCAGTATTAGAAAATGATCGGAAAACTACATGGGGGTCACTTTTAAAAAATTACGCTCATTGTTGCTTTTCGTCCATTCTACTTAGGGTTTGCAAAAAACCGTATTTTTGTTAAACCCGGTTTTTCGTTTTTTTCGCTATCTTAAACCCGGTTAACTGGTTAAAAACCGAGTTTTTAAGACAATTAAATCTATAATAAAATCACCCCACCCTTATTGTATTTATTTACAAATAAAACACCATTAATGATTTATTTTTAATTCAACTTCAGTTATTTCAAAATTTAAGAAAACTGATAAAACATGTTCAAAGAGTAACTTTACCCTAACGTACTTCTAATTTTGTTGTCAAAATTGCCTAACACAGAAAATGTTCTTTCTGAATCCGTCGCAATTGGTTTAACTGTGATTAAGGCATTTAAAAGTACCTAATTCTAAGTTGCTCGTTCTTTTCCCGGTCGTTTCAAATAACATTCAAAATGACATTCTTTTCTAAACGTTCATCATTTAGCGACATTTCCACTTCATTCCCCTTTATTATGTATTTGAATCTCACTATTCTCATCTACAAATTTTCTAGTTCTGATTCAATTTGAATCATTCTTTCTAATAATCGCCTGCTAAAAGCTAACGCAACTGATTTTGACGAATATGGCAGAGCAACTCCCGGTTGAATAATTGATTTGATTTTTGCATAATTTGCGTCTTTTAAATACTTTGCCAAAGTTCTTTTGTAAAACTTATTTTAAATAATATTAAATACAGTTAAAAAAATACCGATTATTTTTGTTGAATAACGGGGTTTTTGGTTTTTGATTTTTACTACGTTACGACGTTCATCACTTTGACTCTGTTTTTAATGTTGTTACCACTATGTGGAACGCATCCTTAGTTAGGGATGGGCAAATGTATAAAATATATCGATATTTTCATCTCAAAACACGATTACTTGAAAAATTGTCAGAATATTCGATGATGACCCCCACGTAGCTTTTCGAGAGTGACTCCTGCATAGATTTCTGAACTTCTTTCTCTACTTCGCGTAGTTTTCTTTATCATTTTTGGGATCATTAAGTTTACCAATAATTTTCAATAGTGACCCCACGTAGTTTTCTCATCTTTCATCAAAAATGAATCTTACGTAGTTTTCCGATCATTTTTTAATGGGGACCCCCACGTGGTTTTTTAATGGTGACTCCCACCTGGTTTTTTTAATGGTGACCCCACGTGGTTTTTTAATAGTGACTCCCATATAATTTCAATAGAGACCCTAACAGTAGCGTAATTTTTTTAAAGTGACCCCCATGTAGTTTTCCGATCATTTTCTAATACTGACTCTACAAAGTAATCTCATATTTCTTCAAAAATAAACTCCACTAAGTTTTTCGATTATTTTTCAATGGTGACCCCATATGATTTCTAATAATTACCCCACATAGATTTTTGATAGAGGCCTACGTGTATTTTAATAGTCCCTCTCAAGTACTGTTTCGATTGTTACCTCACGTAATTTTTCGACCATTTTTCAATGATGACCCCCACGTAGCTTTTCGAGAGTGACTCCTGCATAGATTTCTGAACTTTTCTCTCTACTTCGCGTAGTTTTTTTTTATCATTTTTGGGACCACAAAGTTTACCAATAATTTTCAATAGTGACCCCACGTAGTTTTCTCATCTTTCATTAAAAATGAATCTTACGTAGTTTTCCGATCATTTTTTAATGGAGACCCCCAAGTGGTTTTTTAATAGTGACCCCCACATAATTTCAATAGAGACGCTAAAGTAGTTTTGCAATCTTTTTTTGATAGTGACCCCAAGTAGTTTTTCGACCGTAACGTAGTTTTTTAAAAGTAGCCGCCACATAGTTTTTCGATAGATTTCAACATAGATCTACTTTCTTTTTTTGAGAGTGACCCTCACGTAGTTTTGTAATAGTGCCCTCCACAAAAATGTTCGATAGTGACCCCACGTAGTTTTTCAGTAGTAAACCCAGATAGTTTTGCGATCGTTTTTGAAAATTGATTCCCACGTAATGTATTGATGGACATTAACGTAGTTTTGTGCTCTTTTTTCGATAAAGATCCCCAAATTTCCAGAAATATTAGGAAATACTTTTGATATTAACTAAGCATTTTTTATTAAGCAATCTGTTCCACAAGTATTTAGTTATAAAGTAATTGATTACGGTTTAGATATCTGGTGTTAAAGGGGTTTTCGATAGTATTCTCCGTTTAGATTTAATGTTGGGCTTTTTATGTTATAAGAACTATACAGTAGAATAGATAAGATTCAGACCACATATAAAAATGCATTAATTTATTCCTTCTCAAATTTAGCTTTAGCCTATTAAACACAAGATTTATTTTTGGTTCTTGGGTTGAAATAATAACCAATGATAAGCGCCTATAAAACCTTTTTTGGCCTATGTCCACCTTTTCATCAGCATCTTCCAGCGTCCTGTAGTAATCTCTCATCAGATTCTTGAACTCAGCTTCCGTTGCTGGTGACCGTTCACCAGTCGTTTGTATACTTTTTCTACATTCTGCAAATAATTGATTTTGTCGTTTTTCCAACGAATCGATATTGTCTAAAATATGGTAAACAATTAAAACGTGCGTTTTGGCAATCAAGAGATTCTATACTTTGTACTGATAAATCCATTTCCCGCATTTCTGTGAAGCGATCTCGCAACTCTTGCGGTAGATGCTCGATGACTAAAAGTGAAAAATGGCATTTCTTACATAGTTCTTAGAATAAAACAACACAAAAACTTCATTTTATATAACGAACATTTATTTAATAATCATTTTTTTTTAATTTAAGACATTTAACTTGAAATGTCTAACGTACATAACCAACAAATACTTACTTTCAAGATAATCTTCAAGGTATAACATTTTGAATAAATTTGTGCGCAATTTGAATTAAATAATAAAATATATTTTTTAATTGTTTAAATAAAATTAGTTTTTCGTTAAAATACAGTTAAAAATTAAAATAATCATGTTTTTATTTCGTTCCTCGCTACCCGAAAACCAATCTTGTTTGAATATAGATACGAAGTGAGCTTCTCTCCCCAGTCCCCTGCGGCCCCTGCGCCCCATCAACTCATGTTTTGTATTCAACTTCAGACTTCAGAGAATTTCAGTGACTTACAAAATTTATTTTTTTTTTTGAAGAATTTAATCGGATTAATTAAAAAAGAAAAATGATTAGAAGACCACCAACGTGTATTGAATTGAAAATTGATGATCTCCAAGAATATGAGAACTACAGCAAAGAGGCGAAGCAACGTGAAAAACTTAATGCAGTGAGCGATATGATGCGAGACAATAACGAACCAACGAATTTTCCGACCAGGAAATTGAAGCCTGAAATCGAGAAAAGAATTGGACTTACGAATTTGTCTTAAAATATTTCCTAAAATGTATTCTAATTGTAATATTGTAATTTAATTTCTTACTTTATATATTTAATGTGATAATAAAGTGGTTGAATTTTGGAGTACTTTAAGTTCTTTTAATCAATGTCCTGTAAACGCTTGAAGGTTCCTTCAACACCAAACATTTCGTTGGTTTTTATAGAACTATCAGGTCGGAGATTTTCTTTAACTCTTCTGTTGGTTTCGTCGTCAATAAACCATTTTTGATTGTCTACTATTCGCTGATAATTCTGATCTGAAAATTTCATTGGAAACTTAATAGGTTCATTCGCGGATCTAATACTGAACCGATAACGAATCAATCCATGTGGATTTAGAATAATTGCCAAGCGCATACACTCTTATGAACTGATTAAAAGTCATTTTTCCGTGAAGGAGAAAATTGTTAATTAAATTTAAAGTTGAAAGAAAGGATAGAGAAACGGGACTTAGGATCTAGCGATTCTGGGTTTTTTTTAGAACGAAAAATTCGATTCTCTTACTCATGCGCAGTTTGATAATATGTGGCTAGATTTTCTTTCCTTCGCTCTCAACGTTAAATTCAATTAACAATTTTCGTGGGTTCTCGTTAATCCTCGTCTTACTTCCGAACATTATCAAACTCGTTCACGGAAAAATGACCCTTAATCAGTTCATAAGCGTGTATGCGCTTGACGATTATCCTAAATCCACTTGGATTGATTCGTTATCGGTTCAGTATTAGATCCGCAAACGAGCCTAATAAATCTTTCAATAATGGTTCCACTTGAGGTATCCTTATTCGAAAACCCATATTTTTAGTCAGAGCGAAATTTAGATAAAACAAGCATTTACGTAAATTACGGTTCGTCTACCTTAGATTCAGGACTTTATAACATAAATCATACAAAATCTCTTATATTTTTAATGCACAGAAATTCTCTATAATTCAGATATAAGACCACGCTATCTTTGGGGCCATCCATAAATTACGTTACCTGTTAAGGGGGAGGGATGGGGTCGACGAAGTGTGACAAGGGGGTAGAAGGGGACTTAAATTTCGTGACGTCACATTTCAAAATCTATTTTAATCTAACATATTTAAGTGTTAAGTAAAACACGAACTTTGAACTATTAACGAAAAACTCAAAAAAATTTGCAACACTCTCTGTAGAAACATAAGGTTTAGCTTGTCGGCCACTCGCTCTACTACACTAAGAAAAATAATTTTCTTCTTACAACTGAATTTCATTTACGCCAACAAAATAATTTGAAAGCCCATTGCCAATTAAATATTTAATATTTCGATTTAATTGTCCGAAGAGAATTTTTTCTCGGTGTAGTGTTACGCGCCGATACTATTCAATAATTATTTGTCGATGTAAAATTGTAAAATATGTGACGTCACACTAAGGAAGGGGGCTCACAAATGTGACCAGTTGTGACAAGGACGGGGGAGGGGGTCAAAAATCATGAAATTCGTGTGACGTAATTTATGGATGACCCCTTTTCTATCTTCTAATTTTACTATGACTGAAAATATGCATTGTAGATAATAACAACAACTAAACTAGAAGGTAATTCTCGTTTTATCTGATTTATTCCCTAGCGGATCCGTTTCCACGGTGTGTTATGGTGTACAGTGTACACTCAGTGTAAATGCAAATTACACTTTGCGTATACACTGAAATCACACTTGAATAACACGATGGATTTTGTGAAAATTTTACCAATGATTCACAGTTGTTTTACGCTGATAGATCAACACTCCGTATTAACACCGAAGTTCCCCTGAATGAGGGATACAAGCGTTATAAATACGATGTAATACCCATCTTATAAGACTAACAGTGTGATTTTAGTGTAGACGCGGTCAGATACCATGCACTCAATAGGAAATAATGAGGTTACAACTAGAACCATAAAGAGAGAAAGCCGGTTTTCAACAGAACTTTTCTCTCTTCATCCATCAAAATATGTATTACACTATTTCATTTATTGGTTCTAGTTAAAAACCCATTATTTCCTAATAAGTGTACGGTACCTACACACGATTATTCAAACTGCACCGTTTTACACTTAAATCACACTATATCGTACCGTGGAACTTCAGTATAAATACCGCGTGAATTTATCACATTTACACGGGAAGATTTCAAAAGTAGAGTATAATCGGATCTGCTAGGAATAGTACCATCTGGTTGTAGGCATTTTGGAAGGTGATATATTTTTAAACCTTTTTTACCTATACAAATAAGATCAGTTTGTAGACTGTAAGGATTGAGACCAGGGGGAATTCTAAAAAAAGAGGGAGGAGGAAAGTGAAGACATTTATTATAATATATTGATGTCTTATAGTCAAATTAGGAGTCATAATAAGACATACCAAGAGTTTTTAGGGGGGGGGGGTCACCCTGAATCCTCCAACCCTCTTCCTAAATCTACCACCGGTTGAGACATTCAAAAATAAACCCCTATTTAAAATTCACTCTCATCTGTTAAAGTCTTATAAAAATTTCTGGCCTTCTAGTAAGAACTCAAAAGTATTTTAGCCCCCTAGGGTTGAAAACCTTAGTTATCCTATTGAACGCCGACAAATTTTAAATACCTATCTAGAAAATAAAAGATTTTATTGATCTTAGGAAAGCTTTAAAAGACTAAGTACTAGAATAAATAAATTGCTATCTCTTAGGGGTTACAATAAAGAGATAGGGGGCTAAATCTTACCAAAACATTTAACACACATGATTAGTTAAAAAAATCCTTTAAAACCTATAACAAACTAATTGGGCATTTTTTTTTATAAAAAACATCCGTTCACCCCCGACAACGTTTAAAAAATATCTTTTCATCAGACTTTGCCCAGAGCGATCTCGGTATTATGGGATATACCTTAAATTTGCTTAGGCAAAGCCAAAAAAATTGAAATGAAACCAGTTTCTCAAATACCAAGGCCCAGACAAGTCTCGAAGGAGTTACACTCTTAAATGTAAGCTTTAGTATTATACCCATTGAGCAGAAAACGTCCAACTAACAATAAGTAACATTCTTTCGTTATGTACCTGTTACAGACCTATTACGGAGAAGTTAGTTGAACGTGTTATGCTTACTGGGATGTTCAACTCCAAAAAAAGCTTACTCAACAATGATTTTAAATCTTCCGAATTCCCACCATAATCCTTTGGGAAAAATTTCTGTGGCAAAATCTCAAACAGGGAATCCATCGTTTTATGGAACTGCATCTATTAATTAAAAGATAAAGTCTTGAAAATTTTTTTTGGGTTTTAATATAGTATACCATTTCCAATAATTCCATCTTAATCAATGGTTTGACGATACTCATTAATGTATCCAAATAGGGGACAATGTTAACAAAATGTATTCCCTTCAATCGAATCGGGAGAGCTTCCTAAAAATTATAGAGTAGTAAGTAATATTGTAGCATTGGATTAAGCTTCGTACTTGTATATAAAATGTAAACTTTTTCGCCACAATTGGATTTATTTTGGTCACATGCCCAAAAGTTGTTCCGTTCATATCGAAGACAATTATATATCCATCGACAAGATCGCATTCTGCCAAGTGTACATCCAATGCCATGCACAAGGCCTTGACTCCTTCGCCAAAATTGTAACGATTCACATCACTATCTATTATCTTGGCGAATATAATCTTGTGATTGTCAGGTGTCCGATCAGGTAATATAGTGTAAAGGCTGTTCTAGAAATAGCCGAACATTGTATTAGTGGTTTACTATAGATTATTTAAAAAAAAATATTTTCATGATTTTATTGTACAGTGTATGTAACTAAGTGGGACCCTTGAGATTTTTAGTAAAATGAAATTTCCTCCAATCAGGATAAAAAGATCTATAAGAACTGGCCATAACTAGTAAGGTGCATTGTATTTCGGTAGTTTTATCTGTTTAACTCACGCAACATTTAGTGCCTCTTTTAGATGTTTTTCTTCATTAGGATTCCGCTTTGTGAAGAAATCATAATGAGTCCGCGCTGTATAATAGTAATCGATATTTGTTTTTGTTGGCTCGATTCGATTGTAGTTGCCGTGTAAAAATAACGCCAGTTCCGCATCTAAAATAAACCATCACTGATCAATTTTCTTAACTAAAACTTAGTATAATTTTAATATAATAACACCTGAAATTTGAGGAAGATGCGGCTGTTTACTAATCCATTCTTTGATTTTTGGAATATCCTCAGAATTAATTCTGTCCATTTTGTAAGACGACTTCCAATATATTCAAGGGTGATAAGATATTCACTATCGTGTTAAATCTTTAATGCTTTTCCTAATATAAATACAATTGAATCATTCAAGTGTTCCCGACCAACTGATACAAGCCATTATTAATTTTAATAAAATTCTTCTTTTTTTATCGCCTCACCTTTAGTCTGCAATAAAACAAGGAAAATTTTTTAAAAAAATATTTTTAAATGAGTTTTTTTTACGTGTTGAATGGTTTAAGTGGTTATTAAGTAATTTAAATTTGTAGACGCAGAGATGTATTTATAATTATTTGTAGACTTGAAACCGCACAATTTATATTATCATTAGTAATGAATATGCAATTATAATTATTTAATTTAATGATGCATAGTATTGGAGCTTACATTGAGTGTAACTTTATCTACATAAGACATAATCTATTAATTATAATATATTTATTTGCTACTATTTGTGCGTATTTAATTTTAAAATAATAGCTTACAATTTGTTAACGAACTGTACAACACCGTTCCAATTTTTTTAAAAGAAAGTGTAGTCGAAAATTGAGTGTTTTATATGATTAGAAATTAGGAAGAGAAAGTAAAGTCGTTTTTTTTTCTCACTCTATAAAAAGTAAGCTGTAAAAGTTATTAATTTTAATGTGATAAGCGTTTGTTATCAGACTAAATCTGATTACTTATAATGGTCATTATAAATGGATAGGATCGATAGGATTTAGTTCATGTGGAGTTGGTTGCCTACAATATTCATATAATGCATATCTTTACATAGTATAAAACCAAGTCGCTCGCGCTGTCTGTTCCCTTAGATCTTTTAAACTACTAAATGAATTTTAATGCAATTTTCAGCAATTGATAGAGTGATTCAAAGGGAAGGTTTGTAGTTGTAATACATGCCTATTATAGTAGAAAAAAGTCGGGAAATTCAAAGATTTGTATGTGATGTCTTAACCAATATATTTTTGTACACTTACATTGCAAACGCTCGCTAAACCTTACCAGATAGGTCAAACTAATATGTGGAAAAATTGTGTATCTTAAGAAGATTGATAAAAAAGCCCGCGACGGTATATGTCTATCTCTTAAGGATAACCCACAGGCAACATTCTTATCTTTTACATATTACAAAAAAATTATTGGTTATTTACCAAGCTATTTTAAACAAAACAGTATTATTCCTTATCCAATTAAAAACATTAGATACGTTGTGCATTTTATGTAGATCAAAATTGCTCTTTACAGCGCCATCTGAATCATGACATCAAATCTCAAAGTTCTTAATCGAAACTGGCGAGGCACTTGAAAGTGCGGATGCTCTTAAACAAAGATTAATTATATTTTTATTTGTTGCTACGGGTGCATCATAAGGTCTTCACTTTCTCTATCTACAATAAGATATACTAGTAGAATTTTGTAAAAATAAACTATAAATGGATAAGAAATATAGTTAATGTAGAGTGGGCTGCCTATAGTATACAAATACCGTTTATAACAATGTACAGTGTACACTATCTAAGGCTAGAAAAATGTCCCAGTTTCTTTTTATTCGTTGGAATTTCGATTAAATACTGTAATACTTAGTTAAAAAATGAAGTGATAACAATCATCTTATTAAATCTTAAAGTTTTTAATCAAAACGTGTGAGGTACTTGAGAGTGCAGATGCTCCTGAACAAATTTTAAAATGATAATCTTTTTCTTCGAGTTCTCATGGTTTGATAAAAAAATATGATGGATGTAAATAATTTTTGCTAACGGTACATCTTAGGTTTTACTAAGCACATTCCTACTTACTTATATCTAATTACTTGTGCGATGGCAAATAAAGATAATAAAGATTTTTAAGATAAGGGATATACCGAGTAGAGAGACCGAATGATACTTTTGGATTTGAATCAAAATTACCGTTACCGATTAAAAGTTAACATAAATTAAGTAGCACATAAACCTACCAATGAACATAAGCTTCGTATATCAACTAAAGTGAAATTTAGTATAGGGCTTAATGATACAATTAATAGCATGTTTAACGATCTCAAGTGACAAGTGATTAACTGAACTTAACAAATTAAGCATCACTGTATTAGGACTTTTGGACCTAAAATTTGAGTTTCATTTTTTCTTCATTTATGATTCTTCCTGTAATCTTCTTTAAGGAACCATCGAATTGCCTACGATTTAACGCGAAATATTCATAATAACGTTGTCGATTAAGTTGATCCTCTGTAGATCTCTTAATTTCTAGTAATTGATAACTACCGACAAGCTAGAAGTAATACCCTTTGAAACCAACAAATGTATGCTATCGGACCAAAGTCGAGAGGGTGATTTTTGTAAAAAAATATGAATTAGTTAAATTCATAATACTAATTGTAAGTTGTTCATATTAATGCTATTATAGTTCATAAACTAACTTGAGCTTTCGGCAGACTAAGAATACCTAACTCTGGGCATTGTTTAATTTTATTTAAATTTTATTGTGTGTTAGTACGCAAAATTTGAATTATTGCCATTTTCTATAATTATATTCTATGAAAAGTGAGGATTTCAGATAAATGGATCCTTAGAGAGCCTTGTTAGATTTTAGTATTAAAAAAAATTTATTTCTTAAATAATTTTAAAGGTTGTCAAATGTTGTCATTGGCTGTCTAATAAATCCACTTTTTTAGTTTTTATGTATCCATTAAGTCCTTTTAATAAAATAACATTTCGTATTTTATCTATTTGAAGCTATAAGTTTCATCATTGAAAATGGATGAAGATGTTTGGGTAACTTTACTAATGAAATGTTTTTTCGAAAAAATCTTACCTTTTATTTAAAATGTCTTAATTTTCAGGATGATAATTGCCGAAATTATTATTTCAGAAATAAAGGAAAGGACTATGTAATATTTTACTTAAAAATCTTCTTGTATCTTTCAAACTCGTTTATTTGCCTATGCTGCATCATACTGATATTTCTTTCGTTATTTCTAATCTTAGATTGGCGCTTTTCAATTGATATATTTAAAATGTCTATTTTTCCAACTTACGCTATGTATATTTTTTGTTGTTTCACCGCAATAGGGATAGTAATGTTTCTTGGATGCTTAGGATCAGGACATGAAAATCGTTGCATTTTATTGGTGGTAAAAATGTTTCGTCAACTCGTATTGTTGAAACGAAGTTCCTTAAAAGACTTGGTAAATCAAAAGATTGAATGTAAGGTTTTTACCATAGGAAGTGGAATATAAATGTCAGTGGTGTAAGAAAGAGCGTACATCACACACATGCATACAATTGTTGCATATATCAAATAATCCAGTTCATCTGGAACAAACCGACAAGCTTAGTATAATACTAAAGGAACTTCGTTTTAACCGAATGTCCCACGACCTCTCATCTATTTTTAAAGCTTTTAATAATAATTTTTATAGTTTATAATTTTAGCGTCAATTTTATTAGCTGTATTTGCATTTTTTTCGTATAAATGGCTTATCAATCCAGATAAGGAAGCTAAAGAACGTTTTACTAAAGAGTTCGAAGACGCCCTACGCCTTGGAGAGCAAGACGAAATTTTTTGGAACAGGACACAAGTTGGGTGGAAATGTTGTGGAAGCAATAATTTTAGTGATTGGAAACTCATCTTACCAAAGCAAAATCGTACTGGTCAGATATTACATACTTGCTGTGTAGATCCTGATGAACCATGTGAAAATAACTTAACGGATGAAAATCATTATAAAATTGGTTGTTTGGAAGTCTTACTTACATTCTTATCGACTAATCGATTCTGGGCACGAATTCTGGTAGTGTTGATTTTCTTGTTTTTTGTGAGTAGTTTGAGTGAAAAGAAATTCACTGAATTTTATAATGAACTGGATTTAATGTCTTAGTACGTTTCAATTGTGATAGCGTTTGCGCTTCTTTTTATATTTCCAACTACTGGGCAAGACGATGATGACAGTGTTACAGCATGTGGTTGTTAAAAAGAAAATTTTTTAATAAAATAATAAAATTTGTTTTCTTTTGCCCATTTTACTTTCGTTCTTTTTTCATAAATCCTCAAAATCGTAATTAAAATTTTATTTTAATACTGTAGATTTAAAGCCTTTAAAGTATTATTCCAGTTACGAAGGTATTCTGGTGTAGAGGCATGAATTTCAAGTAATTTTTGACTTGGCGTAAAACAAAGGCAATCAATACTTTTAGTATCCATTTTTTCATAAGTTATTTATTAACATTACAAGAATACAGAAAAAAATTAAAAAGTTAAAAATTCAAAAAATTTGCAGTTGATGAAGTTGGGGGTCTCAATTTGAAACAAAAAAAAAAAAAAGATTATTAATCTAGAGTAATGTCGTAATGTCTGGAACTACGGAAAAGTTAAAAAAAATTTTTTTCACAAAATGGCGACTGCCCGAAAATAAAAAGTTTTTTTTACCATTTTTTTGATTTTTTCGAATTTTTAAAAAACAGTAATAATTTAAATTTTATTATAGTTCTAGTTAGTGTGATAGAGTAATGTATTGAGAAGGCTCACACTAAATTTTAAGTAAATTGGCTCAGTCGAACTTAAGATATCATGGCAACCGTCTCGAAAAAAGTAGTTTCGAGAAAAGCGCTTTTAAAGTTTCGGGTTAAGTTACGTGCAGTGGCCATACAATGGTAGTAAATATTTACATTTTTTTAATCGGCGATTCCTGGTCTAAAAATAATTAAAAGTTTGGAAAATTCTCTTAAGGGCATATTCTTAAAGGTTTAAGCTTTGAAAATATCAAGGAAAAAAAAATCGATTTTTTCAAATTTCTAGACCATAATACCTCCTTACGCAATTCAATCCAATTTACAAATAGTTGTGTAATCCACTTTTTGAAAATTTTCACCTTGTTTCTATGATTCACAATTTATTAGTCACACAAAGACTCATACAATTTATCAAATTATCCTTGTTGGTCCTTTGGCTTCTAAAAAAAAAAACTAAATTGGTTTCTATTTATAGCCACATCAACATAATAAAACAATTTCACTGTGAAATTTGGGGGTATTACAATTTAAATGTGATTTATTTTAATCAATCGATTATTTTATTATCCTACGTAGAAAATTCTCTCCTACACAAGTGGTTATCTTCAAGAACCAGCAACTCTTTGTTGTTACACACAATTTATTCTATCTTATTTTTCTTTATGAATATTACTCTTGCGAGGATAAAAATGAAGGTCACAAGAACTGTATGACGTAGTAAAAATACAATTTCCAAATATCTTAAATTAAGATCAAAATTGTCCAAGTTTATATGTGGTAAATGTAGCGGTGTTCTTTTCGCACCCCTATAACTTACTTGTGGTGACAATATAAAAAGGACGATAATCAAAAGGGGACACACATGTTGCGTCAGGATTGAATTATTGAATCTCATTCAGTCTGTATTAACTCCTCTTGATTGAATTCAATTTTAAACGATGAATGAGCCAAATGCTTAGACCACTGGAAAATTGAATATTGATTCAGTTACGCTTACGCTTACCGTATTGTATAAAAGCAACGTGCGAGCTGCAAAAGGACACCAGTTGATCCATAGACATCTAAAGCGACAGTTTTAACTAACTATGGCAAGAAACGAGCTTTTTAACGGGCTTAAATTCATCATCGCGATTGTTGTTCTTAGCCAACAACATTTCGCTGCTGCAGATCAATCTGCAAGGAATCTAAATCATTGCGTCTCTCGCCAAGGATCTGATCTAACAAATCCATTCTCTTCCCGATTTGACTCGAGAAATGAAGCTGACTGTAATCTAAACTCTCTGAAACGCGATACTAGTAATGAACGCTGGATTCGATCTCTTCGAAATTCCCGTTTGGGTGAACAAGAACGTCTTAACGATGGGGAACGCTTGGTGAGGAGCCGAAGTGTTTATCGTACAGATATCCATCGGGACACCTATTACGATAGTGGATTCAACTCAAGAACTACCAATGATAGAGAATTGATCCGTTCTCGGCGTGTCGACCAAAATCGAGTCGATTCCCGCGACAATCGCATGGATCGTACTTTATTTGAACGTGAAAGACTTTCCTCTAATCGTAGAGTCAATTTGGATCGTGAAAATTCCAACCGAATGAACGATCGACGTGCTTTAGTTGATCGAATCCAATTGAAACGTCGAGAAGATCCAAATCGAGAAATACGCGACAATGAAAGACGGATTTCTGAACATCGACATGAAAGACGAGACGTTGAACGAAATTTACAAAGATCTAATGAACGTCTTCGTGAATCCAACGAACGCCAACGTAATTCTGAACGAAGGCAATCTATTGATCGACGAGATTTGCGAACAAAAGATGGCCAAGAAAGGCGCAGCCTTTCAGAAAACCGCATTCGAGAGGATTCTAATAGAAATATGAACCTTAACGAACGACGTGTTCAAGAACGTGAAGCTCTAAATGAACGCCGCAGTTCAGTTCGAGATAGGCGAGAACAAAGTCAAAACCTAGAACGACATGATTTAAACGAACGTCGAGATCTTCGTAGTTTGGAACACCGAGACATAAATGAACGTCAAGAATTACGAGAAAGACGTAGTTCTGAACGACTTGACGTTGATATACGTCGAGATCTTAATGAACGACGTGAAGATTTACGTTTAAATGATCGAAGAAGTGGTTCGGAACGTCGAGATGAACTACGCAATTCAGAGCGTCGAGATATAGACGAACGTCAAGATGTTAACGAGAGACGAGAAGAATTACGCCTAAACGACCGAAGAAGTGATTCAGAGCGTCGAGAACTACGTGAAAGACGCAGTTCTGAACGTCGAGATCTCAATGAACGACGTGAAGATTTACGTTTAAATGATCGAAGAAGTGATTCGGAACGTCGAGAACTACGTGAAAGACGCAGTTCTGAACGTCGAGATCTCAATGAACAACGTGAAGATTTGCGTTTAAATGGTCGAAGAAGTGATTTGGAACGTCGAGAACTACGTGAAAAACGCAGTTCTGAACGTCGCGATCTCAATGAACGACGTGAAGATTTACGTTTAAACGATCGAAGAAGTGATTCGGAACGTCGAGAATTACGCGAGCGACGTGAAGATTTACGTCTAAACGATCGAAGAAGTGATTCAGAACATCAAGAACTACGTGAAAAGCGCAGTTCAGAACGACGTGCCGTAGATGAACATCGAGATTTTAATGAGAGACGAGAAGACTTACGCCTAAACGACCGAAGAAGTGACTCAGAACGTCGTGAAAGCGTTCGACGGGATGCCCGACTTACTGAAAGACGCGTAACAGCTACTGAACCACAAGACAATTCAGAAAGAAGAATTCGTTCAGATGAACGTCGCCGATCAAGTGATCGTGAGGATTCTAGTCGTGAACGAAATAACAATCGGCTTGACCGTCGTCTTTCTGAAAGAGAAATACGCAATCAACGACTCTCAGAAGAGCGACGAGAATCATCCCGTTTGGACGAACGCAGGAATTCCCGACTAGTCCGTAATGATGAACGAGAATCCCGCCAAACCCGTTCCAAACAACGAGAACGAGAGCTTCCACTCTCAACTGATCGATCACGATCCTCTGATCGTCGATCTGTTACTTTTAAAAATCAAGAATCTCAAACAGAACGTATCAATGTTGAACTATTTCGGCTCAACGATAAACCCGCTGCTTTTATCAATGAAAACTTGCGACTTACACAAGAATCTTACAACTCTTACATTCCGATGTTACTGCAGTTAATCCTTGTTGGATTTTTATTAAAAAAAATGACCTCAAATGATGACAATATGATTAAAATCCAGAAGAAGTTGAATGGACTTTGGAATTCTAATGATTTGAAATCAATTTTCAAAGTTAAAACTAATTAGATACTCCACAGATCCATACAGCTCTTTAAATGACCTAAGCATTGAAATGATTTTGGAAAAATTTCTAGTAACTCTATAATCATATATTTTTAGAAATTAGATGTAATTTATGCATGTATTATTAAACTATGTGTATCTTTGTTGAATCTTTGAATTTTATTGATTGTACTTACAAGTTAAGATGGACCTGAAATTATGTAATGTAATAAATGTAAATTTGTCTTGTAAACTATTTCTCCTAGATATAGTATAATATGTAAAAGTATATCAAGAGAATAAAATATATAGTAGTCTGTTACGTTTATTTTCTATACTTTTGTATCCTTAAATGGTTATTCTAGTCCAGAGGCCCGAATTTCGAGCGATTTTGGCAATTGATAAAAAAAAATTTGATATTTTTAGTATCCATTTTTTTATCATTTGTTTATTTATATTCAAAGAGTACACAAAATTAATTAAGATTGGCAACGTCGTTGAGACCATTAATTCGACAAGCTGAGACAAATTAAGCCTTTGGTGGGAACAATGACTGATTTTGGGGATCTCGGAAGAGCTGAGGAGGTAGCCCTTACAAGATTGAGGACGGGTCATACTGGAGTTACCCACGCACACATTTTTTCTGGGGAAACGGCTCCAGTTTGTCCGACTTGTGGAGAGCTTATTGACGTTTCCCACTTGGTAAGGTCCGACCCTGGTTGTCCTTCTACTTCCGCTCAACAAGATCTGTGAGAGAATATGCTGGTTCGGAAGTCTCTGGCTTCAAACAAAGATGGAAGTCAATTAAGAAATCGCCTTACTATCGACAGATCTAACTCACAACGGTCATTATACCAACTAACCAAGAAGTCGCAAAACGACTCTGCAGTCGAAGCGACTAATTTAAAAAAATAAAAAATTTTCATAAGAACGCATGTTAAAATGCAGATTTTTGAAATTGTAATAACTTTCGAATAGTGAAGACAATCATTTTAGAATTTTAACAGTAGATTTAGGATTAACTAAGGAATATTCTAGTGAATTTTTGTTTGTTTGATATCATTTTGATTTACTCGAACATCCTTAAATGGCTTGACATGATTGTAAAATGACATAATTGTCAAGAGCCCCCAATGCGTTCCTGTAAAATATGTTAAATAGGCTATTTGATAGTAGTAGAAATATGTTGGACTAATGGCTACCCGTGACTTCTTTCATTAAAAAAAAAAAACAAAATTAATTACGTTAAGTTTCAGGCAGTGTAACTGATAGAATAGTACGTATAACTTACATTCTCTTAATCCAGTCTAGTTGCCACGACACTAAAACGGCTCTAACTTTGGAAATAATTTGAATTTTGAAGAATACTTTTAGGAGATATAACTATCAGATTATGAAAATAAAAAAATCGAATTTTTCAAATTTCTAGACTAGAAATACCCCCTTAAGATGTTCTTATCATTAAGTTGTTTTTTTGGGGGGGGGGGGGGTTAGGATGAGTTGGACCTAGATTTCTGAAATGAAAAAGGCTTTTAATTAACAGTGCCATTTAGCATGTAGACAATTATGGAACTTAAATATGTATCAAATAAAAATCCATATTTTAAAGAAAGATAATATAATATCTAAGTGTGATAACATGCATTGTGGAATGCCTATGCTTGACTAACCATATTATGGTGCATATACCTATATATATAATGGCGCAGAAAAACGTTCAATATAAGCGTAGATAAATGGCAAATCCAGTTTTTAAAGACAAAAGAACTCTTTCGATCAATGATACAACTCACTCAGTTCAATAATGTGCTGAAACACTAAGAACCGGTCTGATCATGCAAAGTAAATAAAATGTTTATTTTATTCAAAACCTGAAAAAATTAAATATGAATTTTAAAGTCTTCTATAAGGACAAGGACGAGATTTTTTTAAGAACTGGGGTTTGATAAATCATTACAACATAACATAACTTGTGTGCTTTATAAATTCATTTTTGTTCAGTATTTATGAAGATCAAAACGATCTATTTTACAATTTTTATTAATCGATAGTTCTCAATATAGAAACATTGTATAAATTATCATGAAACTGATACAATAGATAGATAGTATAATATATACAATTTGATGAATCTAACTGATCATCGTCACGTTTTAATTAAAAAGAATGGAATGGTAAAATTAAAACATAGAAAAAACTAATGCTAGAGACTTTGGAAGAATATTGCATCAAGTATTCATTGTCCAGGACAACTGTGTAACAATTTGACAGTCAACTTTAAATTCGAGCGAAATTTGACTAGGGGAAGACGGAAGTTGAGATCATAAATTCGTATGATTCTTTAACGTCATTAAAATTTGGTCAAGCTCAGCCTTGTATCCGCACAACTGTTGTTGCCTAATAACACACTGTTCACAATCACCCCGAGACGCACTCTGTTTTTGGACTAATCCATGAACGATAGCACGTAAACGCAGTTCACGATCCTCGTATCGTCGTTCCAATTGAGTTATCTATGAAAAGAAATTAAAATTGTGTAACACCATTCTAACGGGTACATTTAGTTCAGGTGTGCATTTAGACGCAGTTGACGCAACGCAGAGTAGCTTTTGTTCACACATAAGACGATAAACCAGATCCATAAACCATGTAACGTATTTTTGTAGAAGATAAGAATATGGTCTTATGCTAAGTTAGCGGTCGGGGAACTGGGGTAAATTACCCCAAATGGGGTAAAAATGAAAATTTGGTAGTGAATAGTATTTGTGAAATATAATAATTAAATCCAAAGTCAGCGAAATTTAATGTTCCAATATGTTCTATTTCATGCAAGTTTTTTTCGGGTAAATTAATTCAATAAATAATTTTTAATTTATTTTTACATTGATTGTTTCCTTTTCAAAATGAGAGGGGTAATATCGACTTACGCAAAGATATTTTGGGGTAACGCCAAAAAAGTTCCCTGTGTGCCCCTAAATGATCTTATAAAGGGGGAGTGGGAGGGAGATGCAATTTCGATTAAGGCAAAATAATAATTTATTATTATATCTATCGTAAAGCACCTACCACTTGGCACTCGTCTTAGCAAAGCTGAGAGCAATAATTAGATCCATTTTAAATAATCTATTGGTTCAAAAGTTACGTTATAGTTGGAAAGGGATGACTAAATATGTATGTGGTGTTTAAGGTTGCCTAATTGGGAAAAATATAAAACCGGGCAAAAAAATTATCTGTATTAGTGTGTTCCTGAAATGTATTATTTTTTTGAAACAGATACCCATTAATTATTTTAGTATATCTAAGATTTACTATTATTATAAAGGGTCAAGCCCGATAGCCATAAGGGAAGTGTCCTAGGCGGTTTTTGAAAAATGCTTCCGTGAGCTGATTCCTCCACATGAAAACTTATTGTCGCATAATTTTAATCCGCTACCCCCACTTGTATTGGAGTTACGGGGGAACTACCCCAAACGTTAAATAGGGGAATTTCTTAAAGCGACTTTTTTAAATGAAAGATGGATAATAAATGCACTAATCGCATTTTTAAAAAAGGTGTCTCCCTCAGGGTTGATGTAAAAAACCACCCTCAAAAAATAAAAATAATATTTTTCATCATTTATAGATTTACAAAAATTCTAAAAAAAATATAGATTATGCGTTTTATTCATACCTACGTACAGTTTTAATTTCATGAAAAAATCCTAAATATTTTTGAAGAAAAACAAATTTTAACGTTTGGGGTAGTTTCCCCCGTAACTCCAATACACATGGGAGTAGCGGATTGAAATTGTGCGACAATAAGTTTTTCATGAAGAGGAATCAGCACACGGATGCATTTTTCAAAATCCACTTAGGGCACTTTCCTTATGGCTATCGAGCTAGACCCTTTCAGCTTCTTATAAACATTAGAACCTGTGCCGACTTAACTTCCAAAGTTTTGTTCTGAAATTTACTTGTAAAATTGGATAGGTAGGTATAGAGCGTAAGTATCAAATACATACTTTAAACAGAATAAAAATTACGGAAACCGGACATTTTATGAATCATGTCCGGTTTTTAGTGCTTTCACGGACACTGGACAAGATAGCAATATATAACAATATATTAAATTCAAAAGCTACGGCCTCATGAATACTTGTTTTTCGGGGTTTTTTAAGGGTGCTGATGCCGAATCCGTCATTAAAATTTACGGAAAATGGATAATTTTCTGTAAAATTTGTTAAATTAAAAATAAACAGTTTCATAAAAACTTGTTATCCAGGGGTTCTAAAGGTGAAAAAGGGGTTCTAAAGCCGAATCCGTCATTACAAATTACGGAAAATGGATAATTTTTCAGATAGTTCGTTAAACTCAAAAGTAACGGTTTCGTGAATACTTGTTATCTTATTGTTTTGGAAGGTGCTGATGTCGAACCTGATGTTGTAATTTATGGAAAGTAGACAATTTTCCAGATAACTAAACTATTATTTACGTTTTTTTTTTTAAATCTGGTAACGGTTTATCATTAGATGTTCAAGATGACAGTAAAACCGTTCAATTACGATAAAAGTTCGGTGCAAAATACAAATGGTAATTTTTGTGAATTGCGCGAGAAAAAATATATTGTAAAATTTAGTTTTTAGCGCAGTTTTACAAATATTATTTTTTTAATTTAAATATTTTCATATAAATATATTATTACAATTATTCCAAATACACAGAAGTTCCTCGTCTTACATATTACGGTAATAAAAATACCAATTTCTCAAACCTTTAGAGATGGATTTTTTTTCAAATAAAAATAGGATAAACTCAGAAATATTTCCTATGTACCAAGATAAAAAAAAGGTTATAATCGAATCATTAAGTAAAAAGTTATGCGTGATCTGACATTAAAACGAAATATATCATACATGTGGAATTGAGAACATTGTTTCATTTTTGCGTTGGTCAAAATAAAACTAAATTTTGCTTTATATTGTATAAATTACAAATTCATTATATACTTTTGAGTTAAGTAATAGAGAATTATTTGAAACAAATAATGAAAAAAATACGTTACGTACACACACATGTATACTTTGTATTCAGCGGCACAAATTCTAAAAATGTAATATTTATCAGGTCTACATTGTCACTTTGATTCAAAATTTTACCCGCGCTTTTAATTGATTGGCTAACAATATTTTGAAGTGGTCCGCCTCTTTAAACTCCCCTTGCTGAGGCGCGGGGTACAAAAAAAAAGTTCACTGTCTAAGAACTCACCGTTAAAACTGACTGTCCGATTCAAAACTGCATGATCAAGCCCTTATGGGGAGGGTGATACAAAATATATTAAAACGTGTTAAATGGTTTAGGGATATCCTCCAATGACGTATTTATAAATGAACACAATCAAAATGCAATGCAGTTCTACGTTACGTAATATCACCTGCGTTTAAATGTACACCCTGCTTTAAAGTTATACTTTTTTGCGTAATGTAGCGTATTCGGAGGTATTATTTGATTGTTCGGAGGAAAATTCTTCGTTCGTATGTCGGCTTGCTTCAACAGCGTCACGTAGCTCTTTGACGCGAGTGTCTAAGTGGTCGCGCTCCACCGTTAATAATGTAATTTGTTCACGAGCTGTTGCTAGTTGAGATTGCAATTTTCCAATTGAAACTTGTTGAATTTCGAGTTGTTCCCGTAAAGGAGCCATTTTCCCCATGTAGTTGGTTAGTTCTTCCTCGTGAGCGACTTGCAATGTGTTCAACTAGTTTTGAAAAAAAAAATATTTTTTGTAATTAAATGTTATGTAGTGAAGAGCAAAGGAAGACCCAGACTAAGATGTTCCAGTCTTGATATTGGTCTTGGACTTGTATTTTCGTAAGACTATACAGTCAACTAAAAATATGTTCAATATTTTTAATAACCTTATTATAATTAGCTTTTTCAATCGCATGGGGGTCGCAGGTCATATGGATTTTATAAAAAGATTTCGCCACCCGAGAAAGATTGGGAACCTATGAGTTATAGCTATCCTACAGAGACCATGCATTTTTTTAGAATAAAATATAGTTTCTGTATTTTCTAAAGCAGTGATTCTTAACCTGGGTCTGATCGAACCCCAGGGGTTCGGTGAGGGTCAAAACATACACCCGACTCATACAGGTATATGGAGGCGTGCGGTCCATACATGCTGTAGATGCGGCGCATGCCTATGAATTGTAAGACGATTTTAAAAATTGAATATTTTTTTATGATTTATTCATTTAATTTTAATTTACGTAATTGCATTTGTAAAATCATTTTAAAAATGATATATTTTTATCATTAATAAATGTTTTAATTTACGTAATAATGAAAGGTATCACTCATAAAATTGGCATAGTTTACCAAGTCAAATGAAAGGCAAAAGCCGAATGAATGCGTTGGCGACAGTAGCATGCGACAGTGAAGCCAGATCGTGGGATTTCTTTACCCCCACTTAGCAGCACATACGTCATAAATTGAGGAGAAAAATGTCCCTTCCATATGACACGGATAGGTAAAACAACACCCATACAACGCTTTGTAAGTGTTTGTTACCTATCCGTGCATATCCGTGTCATATGGAAGGGACATTTTTCTCTTCAATTTATGACGTATGTGCTGCTAAGTGGGGGTAAAGAAATCCCACAATCTGGCTTCACTGGCATGCGATTCTTTGCTTCAAATTGATCGCGCATGCGCACTAGTACGGTCGAATACTATCTCTCTCGGCATTTCACATAGGCAATTAACAGCCAGCAGATGCGTTTTCCGTTTTGAATCTAAACAGTAAATTTAATTGTTACTGATACTTTTCGTGAGTTATTTTGAATTATTGACCCAAAGGCCATGCAAATGTTCTGTTTGTTAGGATAAGAACTATTTTCGTGGTTTTTAAATACATTATATGATGCGGTTGTTGATGATTTTTGTAAGAAGGAGCGTCGAATAAGTCTAATTTAAAAAAATACTTATAACACCACGTTTATCAAATAAAAAAATAAATTTTAAAAATGTGGTTCTTATAACCCCCTCCCACTTCTAACCGCATGCCCTGTTTCAAAAGTCACTGCACGCCATTGGTACCTACCTATTATATATTTAAATTTTTTAATTTTTTTTTCTAATTAAGAAGGATTCGGTGAATGCGCATACTAAACTAGTGAGCGTTAGTACCTCCAACAAAGTTAAGAACCACTGTTTTAAAGTTTTTCAAGATCTAAACTTTTAGATTTGAATTTGTTAAGGGGGTATTCTAGTTTAGAGGCCCGAATTTCGAGCGTTTTTTGGCAATTGATAAAAAAAAAGCATTTCATATTTTTACTATACATTTTTTTACCATTTGCTTATTCATATTCAGAGAGTACAAAAAATTAATATCAAAACAAAAAAAAATTTTTTCATTGAGTTATGCGTCTTTGAAGTAGAGGGGAAAAAAAAGACCGTGTCCTCGTCGCCATGATTTCTACCCTTGTGGTCATTTGAAAAATTAAACATTGATGGATTCTTGATAAGTACAAATGTCGCTATCGCATGAACCTCCAAAACTGAAAAAAAAAATTGTTTTTCATAAAATGGCGGGTACTCTAAAATAAAGGTCGATTTTTTCACTCATTTTTTAACTTTGTCGAATTTTTAAAAAATATTACAAATTTAAAATTTTTATTTTTTGTTGGTTCATGCAATAGAGAGATGTTCAAAGAATATTCATGACAAATTTCAAGTAAATCGGCTGATTAGAACTTGAGATATTATGGCGACCGCATCGAAAAAAGTAGTTTCGAGAAAAACGCATTTAAAGTTTTACGTTAAGTCTCAACCGGTCCAGTTGGCACGACACTAAAACGGCTATAACTTCGAAAATAATTTGAATTTTTAAAAATCCTTTTAGGGAGATATTTTTGAATATATAAATTATCGGATTATGAAAAAAAATTTTTTTTCAAAATCCTACACTAGAATACCCCCTTAAACCTCCGATTTATGCATCAGTGATAATAGATTCGATTCCCGTTAAACCCTGTAAAATATTTCTAGGCATGTGAATCAGAAAAATTTTCTCTGTTTAGACAGGCGTGATATTATGACCTTAGATGTAAAAGCAATTTAAAACAACTAAAAAAAAAAACTAAATTCATTGACGAAGACATTCCATGGCTTAAAACTCGGAGTAGCTGAACGATGCTGACAAAATTTAAGTTTGTTTTGGAAGTAGAGAATCTGTACAATAAAATAAAGAGAAGCAGATTAAGCTGCATGTAAGTACATTATATTGTATGTACCTGTTACTGTGAAAGACCGAAATCCAGTGAATGTCGAGATACACCGGTGAATGTTAACATTCACATAGTCGCTTGGTGTATGTCCGAAAGATTTGCTAAATAACAATATTTCTGACTTACACCGGTAAATGTCGACATTCACCATGCTTTCTTGGTGAATGTTGAACATGTCGTAAATTTATATTTTTTTCTCCGTAATTCAGTCGCTATAAAACGTCACCAGGATGACGTACATTTTTTGCCTCCTTTCTTTGAGGAATGACCAAGAGCTTAAAACCACCAGTAGGTACATTCTAAATGCGAAAAAAAAATAGTTGTAAAAAAACTTAATTATGGGATTCTAATCTTATTTATTGCAACAACTTAAACTATTATGACATTTTGAATTGCACTAGAGTCCTTTGCTTTTACAACTGCATTTATTTGTAGAATACTTCCTTTTGCGATGACAACGTGTATATCCTTGCCCCCCGCTTCTTGAGTTAGCTGCAGCTGCTTCTCTCAGCGACATTTCTTGCAAAGATATCTCGTCTATGGAAAGTAGCTTTTATGTACAAATTACGAACTGATTACGTGTGTAACGCTGCTTTAGGGTGCCATTTTTTTTATTTGCCAGTTTATAGAAGTTGGAGTCTTCTATTCCAATAACAACCGCTAACACATTTCGGCTATCTGTACGACCACGGTCTACATCAGGGACTTGTATTCGTACAGTATCACCAATTTGAGCAAGAGGAAATTGTTTTTGTGAAGTTCGTAACATTTTTGTTCCTTGCAGTAGAAGATTTTTTTTCGGAGTCGCTCTTTTTATAGAAATTAACTCGTTTTTTTCAGTCAGAACTTGATGTAAAGACGTTGTAGATTGCAGGTTCTCTTCTATATTTTTCTTCGGAAAATGGTTTTCAGAATGACTACCGCTCAAATTTTTTTCGGAAGTATTAATAGTTTCTTCAAGCTGTTCTTGGGTTTCAAAAGTATTGGCTATTTCTTCGAGTTGTTCTTCGGTTTCAATATTTTCGATTTGTTCGCTAGGCAAAAAAGACGATGCTATGCCTCTTTTTGCTTCAATGCCAAACATTGCTTCATAAGGACTTTGGCGTATTCCTTCGTGGTATGTAGTGTTCTTGGCAAATTGAACAAGGGGTAAACCATCTGACCATTTATTTGTATCGTTATCGTCCATCCATGCAGTTAGCATATTCTGTACATACTGGTTGGCTTTTTCAACTGAGCCTTGTGTTTGACTGTGACGAGGCTTTCCATGAACTATCTTAACATCTTTCCACATAGCGCATATTTCGGATATGACTTGATTGCTGAATTCTCTGCCAATATCTGATTCCAATATTGCTGGGGCATCAAATGTTAAAAAAAATATTGAAAGAGCGTGCTATGCTACTTCTTCAGCTTTTTTAGTTTTCAAAGGTCGTAGCTGGACAAACTTAGTTAAATGATCTTGATACACCATTATGAACTTATATTCGCCATCTCTGTTTTACTGCAGGTCTATCAGATCAACTTGACATCTTGAGTTTAATTCAGAACTGATCAATGGTTTCAGAATAATACCTTTTCTAGGTGCACTGTGTTTCATTTGACACTGTTTGCATAAATTTAAATACAACATTACAACTTCATATGTAATATTTTTGTATTTAATTTGCAACTCTTTAAGCATACGTGTTCTTCCTCCGTGGCCTGTTCTGATGTGAGTTTCATATAGTATATTGAACAACTCTTCATTGGGAACATAAAACTGTATATTCGTTTCCCCTGGTTTTAATGGCACAATTAACTTTTCTTCATCATTAATTTTCAAAACGTCAAAACGTTTTAATCGTCTGTAATCCAAAGATGTGTTGCACTTAGTCTTAGCAGAAATCACTTCAGAAAGTCTTTTAGAGTATTTTTCTTGAGAAAAATAAAAACAATTGTCCTCTCGTTTACTCTTAATTAATGTTTTTAACTTTTCAAGAAAAAGATCACGACTTACTGTAGTATCCATTTAGTATAAATTAGGGTATCGGCAAAAAAATTGCAAACGTCGCTCGTATCAGCAAAACTTACATAAAACTGATAAAGTACTTGAGTATAGTTAGTACTAGAGTTACTTCCTTAATGGCTTCTCCCTTTTGAACCTTCACCAGAGCGTATCTGTGATTGTCGACATACACCGGTGAGGGTTCGAATGTATAACAATGTAATGAAATATTTGATCTTTCACCGACGTATTTGGCAAATGTTGACATTCACCGGTGAAAGTCGACATTCTCCAATTTCGGTCTTTCACAGTAACATACCTATTATAAATGTGGTTGTCATTTTGGTTGCCTATACTTTGCCTATTGATAAAACCCAAGGACTTTCAGTAGAAAAAACTATCGTAAATATTACACTAAATCGCATTGTGTTGGATAAAAAAGTTGAAAAAAATATAACCTGCTATTTAATAAAAGATTTTTCTAAGAAAATTATAATTTTCTCAAAGATTTCAAGCTCTAACCTGCTCAATGAGCTTAATAGTAAAGATTCACGATACATTTCTATATAAAAAAAAAATGATTTGGATGAACATGAAATAGATCAATCACCCATATTAAAATATAAATCAAAGTGTAAAATAATTTTAAAAAATAAAATAGCATAATCAACCCCTCTTTTCCTGTTGGTATAAAGTACTTACATCTTGCAATCGTTTCAGCTTCAACGTCTGATAATCATCTTCCAATCGATTCAGCTGCGCCTGCAATTTTTCCTTTTCATCATTAAGAGCTGAAACTTGTAAATGCATATTAATCGCATCCGTCTCATCTGATGTCTTATATTCATTTGGGTTGTAACTCTTATTAAACAAGTTGTTATCCTTTCGTTCACTTATATTTATTGTACTCGACTTGAGAGATCCCTCGCGTTCCTTTTGCAATCGCCGATTCGTTTTTTTCAACTCTTCCACTTCTTTTTGTAACTTTTGGACGGTTCGTTCTTTTTGAGCAACTTCGTTGTTTAACCCACGAACTGTAGCTAGTAAATATGAGTCTTGTTGCTTGTTAGCACAAGCATTTCCACAAGTATTAGACGCAGACATTGGTTTTTTGGCAGTGATATTTTTAGTGGTTAATTTGGAAGTGTTTGAGTTTGTAGTTTGAACTCCAATATCAATTCCGGGTTGATTGATTTCGAACTCTCCACTGGCTCGATCCTGGTTTATTGTTGCAGTTTGAATTGATACATCAGTGCGTTCCACGTGGCAATTTAATTGCGTTTTTAATTCGTCTACATGGTCTTCCAAATCTTGAATATGAGTCTCGTACTTTTGTTTCATTGCATTGAACTTTTCTTGGATATCTGTGAACATTTTCGTTGAATGAGTTTCGCGGTTTTGAGCTTCGGCTTCCAGTTGTTTGATTCGATCTTCCAGAATTTGTCGAGCGTTCGAGTTGTGGTCTACATTTGTGTTAGCAGCGACAATTAACGCCGAAACTGAATCCGGATGTTTCCTTGCGATAATTCTTTCCATTTCTTTAACTTGTCGCGTTAAATCTTGAATTGCTTTTGCATCTTTTTCGGTTTGTTGTTTCAACGATTTATTGGAGGTTTTTTCTACGTCAATCGCTCGTTTGAGATGAGCTTCGGAATCGAAGATGATTTGATACTTTTCTTGCATGTTGCGAAGCTCGACTTTCATTTTACTGAAGTGGGATTCGCTTTCGATCAAGCGTCGTTCGAGGGCTTGATTCGTTTTGGTTAGTTCATCGTTGCAGGATTTTAATAGTTGGTGTGAATTGTTTAATGAGTCTAATTGTAATTGTAACGCTGTGTTGTGTTCTTTTAAGTCTTTTAGTTTTTCTTGGGTTTGATCCAGTTCTAATTGAAGGGATTTGTCGGGGGTTCGCAACGCGACATCTTTGGCAAGTTTGGTTTTGGCCTCTTCATAGTCCATCTGTAATAAAGAAAAAGAATTCGCAATTAATTAAAATAAAAAACTGATTTCTGATTTTCTGATGAAATATTTGGTTTATTGCAGTTTTTAAACTTTGCAGGGGTATTCTAGTCTAAAAATTTGAAATAATTGATTTTTTTTTTCTTTCATATTCTCAAAGTTTAAGCCTTTAGAATATACCCTTAAGAGGAGGTTACAAGATTTTAATTATTTTTGAACCAGGAATCGCTGAAAAAAATGTAAGTATTAACTACCATTGTATGGTCACTGGATGTAACTTTACCAAACTTTAAACGCGTTTTTCTCGAAACTAAATTTTTCGATGCGGTAGCCACAATATCTCAAGTTCTAATCAGCCGATTTACTCGAAATTTGGCATGAATATTTGTTAAATATCTCTCTATCGCATGAACCAACAAAAAATGAAAATTTGAAATTTTTAATATTTTTTAAAAATTCGACAAAGTTAAAAAATCGACCTTTATTTTTGAGTAGCCGCCATTTTATGAAAAAAAATTTTTTTTCAGTTTTGCAGGTTTATTAGATAGCGACATTCGTACTAATTAAGAATCCATCATTGTTTTATTTTTCAGATGACCACAAGGGTAGAAATCATGGCGACGAGGACACGGCCTTTTTTCCCCCTCTACTTCAAAGACGCATAATCCAATGAAAAAATTTTTTTTTAAATAAATTTTGTGTACTCTCTGAATATAAATAAATAAATGGATACTAAAAATATCAAATGCTTTTTTTATCAATTGCCAAAAAACGCTGGAAATTCGGGCCTCTAGAGTAAAATATCCCCTTAAGAATCAAAACATTTATAGAGTAGGTATCCCACACAGACAGTACTCAGGGCCGTAACTAAGAGCAATAGGAGCACTTACCCAGGGCTGAGATCAAAGGGAAGGACAGGAAGATCTCTTGAAGAAAAAAAATTGTCTCAGTTTTTTTTACTTATTTTAATATTCTAGATGATTTAAGTTTGTTCATATTTTAAATTATTTTATTCATATTTTACTAGTATAAATATTATTTCACTTAAGATAACTTAAAATTCAGAGCCCAAATTGAAAATCTTGCCCAGGGTACACAAAAAGCTAGTAACGGCCCTGGTAATATTTGTTGAGTTATTTCTTTTGTTGTCGTGGTTACTGGGAGTTTTCTTACTAAATTACGGCCGAAATTACTCGAAATCTATTTTTTTTTTTCAATTTAATTATTCTGACGATTAAAAAGCTAAAAAAATGTTCCCATTAAAATTAGCAATCAATTTTTTTCTTAAAACTTTAAGTCAATATGATGATCAGGAGCTCACTCCAAATGACATGATGAAGCCTGAAGGGGTTTCCAATGGGACACCTTCCTTAAATTTCCATTCGATCCCTCAACTTAATCGTAGTAATAAAAAATTTTGTAACTTCCAAAGATAAAAAGGTAACAAGATCGTATATTAAAGGATAGTGATAGTATAAAGATAGTATAGAGATAGTGATAGAGTCTACAGAGCTAACAAACGTACGTATATTGTAAAAAATTAAAAATTGTATTAGAAATTTTTTTTATTTTTTTTTCGAAATACAAAATTTTATAACAAATAAATAAAATAGCAGCTACTTAATTACTATTATAAACAGCCTCAGCAATGACCCGAACTGCAGCTAAGCCTTCTTTAATGGAAGGTCCGATAAACGAGGCTGGCAAAATAAATCCATAACGTCCCGAATCTCGCAACTCTATCGTATATGAGTATTTGATTCCTATACTTTTAGCCCAATCATCCGAACCTCCAGCAGCCGGATAAAGCGTATTTGCTGCAGCCCCAACTGTATATGAAGCACCGGCCACTTTTTTAATTTCCTTAAAAAATTATAGTAGACATTAATAACTAACACAAATTAATTAAATCGTTGAAAATATTGATGATAAATTTAACTGTTAAAACTATACAATTAGTTATGGTTATAAAAAGAAAATTAAGATGAGAAACTTAATTAATAAGTTGACCTATGAATGAAAAATTTTCAGTAAAACAATTTTGTAAAATCAGTAAAATGTTTCCCAAGATAAAAAGCAAAAGCCAAAATATGATATTTCTAAATGATTAAAAAAAAATAAAACTGATTGTAAGAACAATGAGAATGTACTTTAATGTCAATCATTAATTAATCATTTTGTCGTTATCAAGTGACAAAATAACGAGAAAAGGTTAACAAATTTAATTTTTTCATTTTTTTTTTTGCAAACAGGAAACCAAAGTATTGTTCTAACAAGTTTTTTTGAAATTAAAAATTAAATGATCCCAAAAATCATTAATACAAAAAGGTATTATGGAACCATTGTGAAATACTACGCTTCTTTCGTGTTATTTGGATTGCCTATCTTCAACTAAAAGAAACTTATCAATTTAACTTTTTACGTTCAAAATTTAAATATGCAGAGTTAAATAAAGCCCTTGGTGTACTATGGACAGATAAAATTAATAAAAAAAATTGGAATATTTTAATACGGGTTTTAGAAAAAAAAAATTCGACTTTCTATGAACGTGTAGTCTCGTAAGTATCAAGCTTAAGCTAGATTTTCTTAACGAATGCCATGTACTGGACATATGGAAATTATCTCCCTAGTTGGGACAAATTTGAAAGATTTTACAAAATTTTATGAAAAGTTTTTGATTGTTTTTTTAAGATGAAAATATTTACTTGTGCCGCTTTATTTCCAACTCGTAACAAATCCATATAATCAGGGGGTACAACTCGATCATATCCCCATGGATACAAAATATACTGGCCGTAAGAATGGAACGAAATATACGCCTTAAAATTCGCAGCGGAGCTCATGAAGAAATCGCGAATCGCTTGCGATTCCGGTTCCGAAAATGCATTTTTGCCTCCATAAGTCTCCGCACAGGTATTGGCCGAATTCCCTTTTCCTCCCCAACGATATCTGTATGCAAAACAGGAACATGTTTACATTGTCGCTAACAAGTTGGTCAAAAGTGAAAACAATCGATTTTCTCACTTTCACACAGAGTCATCCTCGTGACACATACCCAAAATTACGATTTAAATCTGTGCCAGCGCACCGCTGGGATTTCGATCGATTTTTCCGCCACAATCGGTCGGTACGGTGCGAATATTCGTATCCGTCCGGATTTGCGACCGATAGAAAATACCAATCGATATTCTTGATGGGCTCCGTTTCGCTCTCGTAGTCCTCGACAAAATTGTTAATGATTCCGGTTACGACAGCTGGTGAAATCCACTCACGGGCATGGATACCTCCGTCAATCCAAATGGCTTTGTTCGATACGTTTCCATTTGATATGCGAAGCACTTTCAGCGGCCTACTCTCCACTGTCGAGCCGATTGTTCGGACCGAGCATAAATTTGGATAAGTCAGTGCTAGATAGTCTAAATATCCGTGGATATCAGCTAGCTGGTGATATGATTGCCATGTCATACGGTGACCTGTTAACATTCTTTTATTACTTTCCAGTGGACCAGAGAGCTGAATTATAATTGCATACACGTACAGATATAGAGATATAAGAATCATGCAATGTTTTTAAAAAAATTTTCTCCCCCAATTCTCATGTTAGGTACACAAAAACATGCGCATATTGTTCATTCAACACATTTAACACGTCACTTGAGTCTCATGTTCTCAACTCATAGAAGTATCTAATTAGGAGTATAAGATATCCCAGCATAGTATAGTAGAACTTTTCTCATTTAAAAACAAATTCTCTTAAGCTTCTGCAGCTGAGACAAAATAAATGGGGTTTATATTAAGGGGGTATTCTAGTCCAGAGGCTCGAATTTCGAGCGGTTTTTGGCAATTGATTAAAAAATTTTTTAGAATTTTTTTCATAAAATGGCGGCTACTCAAAAATAAAGGTCGATTTTTCCACTCATTTTTTAACTTTGTCGAATTTTTAAAAAATATTACAAATTTAAAACTTTCATTTTTTGTTGGTTCATGCGATAGAGAGATATTTAAAGAATATTCATGCCAAATTTCAAGTAAATCGGTTAATTAGAACTTGAGATATTATGGCGACCACATCGAAAAAAGTAGTTTCGAGAAAAACGCGTTTAAAGTTTTACGTTAAGTCTCAACCGGCTTAGTTGCCACGTCACTAAAACGGCTATAATTTCGGAAATAATTTGAATTTTAAAAAATCCTTTTTGGGAGACATTTTTGAAGATATAAACTATCGGATTATGAAAAAAAAATGATTAATAACAATCAGCTTTGGAAATACAGTTTTAAAGGTTCGAGATATAAAGAAATGATAGATGAACTAAATTGACGTTATAAAAGGAATATAGACCTCTTGAAAAGGGGAAAACAATCAAACAAAAAGACATCTAAAAATCTGATTTAATTTTAAAAAAAGGGAAAGAGATGAACCCGAATGTATAAGTTTTTTTATTTATTTATTTAAGGTCGCATCAACTAATGTGGTCATTAACGACCGTCGAATCCGAAAACTCAGAAAAAATTATTGAGCTTTCATTGGGATTCGAATCCAGGACCACTGGCGTTTAGGGCAACTATCGAGTCAACCACACCACTTGTGACCTATCGCATGTATAAGTGATTGACAAATGATTAAATTGATAAGTATCTTCCTGTTTATGGGGTCCAAATAAAAGCTCCAGCGAAAAACGATCTTAATTTTAATAGCTATTGCTATTTTCCTTTTGCTCTCTTTTTCTGGTTTTGATTAAAGAATAACGATTTGAAAATAGTACAAAAATCGTAGGGTCTCAATTCTATGCGTGGAAAATCAGTAAAAGCTCCTGTTAAGGTTAGAAAGGATGTAAATTATCCGAAGCTAACAAATAGGAACATTTTTTAGTTTAAATATGCTTCACAATAATTTATTTGGTAGATATCTGAGAGTCCCAAAACAATTCCACTACCAAAAGCCCTCAAAATGGTTCTCAAAAGTCTTCTTGTCATAAATTAGGGAATTTCACTAATATTATATGAGGTAGGTAATTCATTTAATGTAGCTAAATGTGTTCACAAAATGGTAAAAAGTTAAAATAATAATTCATTAAATATTATCGTAAACCTCCTATCAAAGACAAAATGTATTTTTTTTACTTCAAATACAACCTTTTTCATTTCAAATAAACCCCTTTTTTTAAATCCTCATTGTTTAAAAAAATTATTTGAAATGAAAAAAGCTTCTCTTGTAATAGAAAAGGTTGGATTTGAAGTAAAGAAAACTGTAAGTCCTAGACAGTTATAAGGTAACACAGGTGCAGTGAACCCAAGAAAAATTTTACGTCAACTATGTAGGTGGGTACCTGAACAAAACCCTCAAAAACGGGTGACACCTGTATGGGATAAATGATGCCCAAACAGGCACAAATCACGCAAGCTTAGTACAGGAACTGCTTTTGCTAGGCAGAATGCTTAACCTGGAATAAGCAAGGATCCTTGCACAACAGGGATACATGAGTAGAACAGGAGTACAATAAGCCTAAGGCTGCAGTGCGGGGGGAACAAGCCTTAACCTGGTTTTCTGCTAACGGAAAAAAAAAATGTTCATGAATAATTTTTATAGTCCCTGAAAAAAAGTTTTCCTAACAATGTTTCCCCCAACACACGAAAATACTTTTGAAATTAATAAAATATAACTCAGATTGTTTTTCTCATAAACTTGATTGTACAGGGGACTGTTGAAAATTGGATTTATTGAATTCAATCCTTTATATATCTTAATTGGTTAGCATGCTACAATATTTCCGGATCTTTTCTATTGGCCACAACCCTAGGCTGATCAGGGAAATATAATATGAATGTATTTGAATGTTCTAGTCATGAAAAAAAAAACGAATTCAATTCTTTTTAACAAGAGATTTATATTCTTCTCTACGACCCATAGTTCGTCCTTATTATTCTATATGTACAAGAGTAGAACAAAAATTGTTTTACTTGAATATTATCTCAAGGTATGTAATTTCAGATCTTTGTAAGTATACCTATCAATTTTTTGGATTTCTTTTTTTTATGTCGATAAGTCTTGCAATTTAAAACATCCAAAATATTCGATGTATTATCATAAATTTCTAATCATCATCTCAAAATAATAAATTAATCATCAAGTATTTCTACCGTTAGTACTAAAAACTATTACAATTCTAAATATATTCCAAATTGATGATAGATTATTGCAATTATTTTTCCATTTGTAACATTTATGATGATTGATTTACAACATTTATAGAGCCGTGTCTCGCATTACGAGTATAATGATAAATAACACGAGAGAGATTTTTTATCCAAAGATCATATTAAAATTATAAATTCCATAACTTCCGTATTAAAAGCCGTTACATGACACAAAGGTCATTTTCAATCAATTTTCAATTTTAATATCAATACCAATAACAAGTTATATAACATACATTTTCACTTGATAATTTGAAGAAGAAAAAAAAACACTGACAATTTTACATATAGCCTGATTATTTTGGATAGCACATTATTAATAGTAATTATTTTGTGTGCAATGGCAAATTATAAGTAGATCTACTATAAATTGTACCCGTACAGATGTGTATTGAAATAAGCCTTTTAAAAATTGGCTTTGGCGGCGATAGTCAGTTGTAATTGTAGTCCAGTCATATTAAGGGGTCAACCTCAGAGTGAGAGATAATAAAGTGTAACACTAAACAGTAGTTCAAATCCAATCCAGGTCACTGTGAGAACAAAGCTATTATTATGTATTTAATTAAGTTATGCTGTATTACACTGTGAATAGGGAAGCGTGGAACGCTCTCCGCCCTCTATCTCAAAAGCAGTTTAGTATATAAAAAATCGTTTGGGTCAAAAATTGTGGAGTAATTTATTCTCTACAATTTTTATAATAAATATAAATGACATTAAAATCATAGAAATCTGATTTTTATGACCTTTGACCTCAAATATCTTAAAACGCGAGCGCGAGATTTTATAAGACTTGAGCCAACGTTTAGAACGCCAAAATAAAAGTTTATACAAGTTTACAGCTTATTATCTTTCATACCGAGGTTAACCCTTTTTTTGGCTTAAATAACTGGATTAATTAAATTGACTCTCTAACGTTTAAACGTGTCATATACATTATACAAGGTATACAAATATTATTTCTAAAATAAATATCACTATAAGTACCTACCATTAGGGTTATATGATTAATTTAAAAATTTGGGGGTCACTATAACAGATTTGAGAAAATTTTGACTGACCGAAAAGAACCTGAACAACGGACAGGTCACGTAGGGGGTTGGATATTTAAAAAAAAGAGTTTGTCTTTTCGAAACGTAAACATTGCAAATTTAGAAGGGGATGGGGGTTTCCCTATCGATTACAAAAATAATTAATCAAAAGTATTTGAATGAAATAATGGCGTGGAAAATATGTTGGACAAACAATTCGTACATACGCAGTGGGTGCGGGTGTACCCCAATTAGCTGCAGGCCACAATTTCATATCAGACCCCAAAGAATTGTACCCCATTGCAGCTCCATATCGAGTCAAACGCCACGACGCAATTCGTTTCGCTATAAAAACACATTCGTCGACTTGTCTCTAATCCAAAAGAAAAATCTTCTAATTTTACCTTTCCTATTGGCAAGTTCCTGATCTTCGTCATAGACAGGATTTTCCCTGTCGATCGCCTGTTGAACATCAGGGATAATCACTTCGTGTGTTACGTTATACTTAGTCAGTAAGCTTTCGACTAAGCTTCGACTGCTTGGTCGAACTAACATATCGATAAATGTATGATCACCACCCCACCAAGAAATTTCTATAAAAAAATTTTGCGTTTTCGTAACCAACGATTTTGTGAGTTGATCAACCCTTGTTACCTTTTCTGGTATTCAACTCGCTAAGCTCTTTGAAAAGTTTCGTTTCACGCAAAGGTAACTTCCACACTTGCGAGCCATTGTAAAACACGCGGGTGTCCAAATAATTTCCATTTTCATCAACTACCTCCGAATCATCTGGTTTAAAAGATAATTCGCTATCTTTATCGGAGAAATCTTTGATAATACTCGGCAAGACTAGATCATGGCGGAAATTTCGTTGCAAACGCGAAACGGAATATGCACTCGATTTACACACTGATGTTGAAACAATTAAAAATACCACGCACAAAAATTTAAATTTTGAAGGCATTGCAACTCGGAACGATGCTGCCAAGAACAGTCTGCGACAATAATTGAACGGGTTTTGTAAGTCGCGCGTTGTTTTATACCCAACGCATCCATTCCGTGTCGCATTAAAACAAAACAAAAACAGCTGAAAATTGCTTGGTCCGAGCGATTCATTCATCTTTCTGCCGTTCCCCTTCTGCTTGCCGGTCAGATTTCTGATTGTTGATTCACATCAGTGGTCTCCAAACTATTAGTTCACCGCAGAGTTATCATACCTACCTATTATTCGGTTTATCCTTAATTTTTTTTTTTTAATAAACTTGTACCAATTTATTATTAGAAGTAATTTAAGGAGCTTATTTGTAAAAATTGTGCATATTTAACTTGTGGCAACCCATGACTTTGTTAAATAAAAAACAAAATAAGTTAAACACAGGAGAAAGGAGAAAACGAAGAGAAAACTATATAAAAAGGAAAACTGCAACATCACGTAAGGGGCTGTTCATAAATTTCGTAAGGCATTTAGTGGGGGGGTAGAGTGAATATTATCAATTCTTTATATCGGCAGGGGGAGGGGGTAGACAATCTGATTTTACGTATGATTTTGAATTGAAAATGTTACTATTTCACACTAGGAATCGCATTGATTAAACGGTTATTTTATACTGTTCATTTTTTACGAAAATTTCCTATGAAGGGGAAGGGGTGAGTAGTTGTAATCTTATGATTTCTTACAACAGAGGGGGGGGGTATAAATAAGCATCATAAACATCTTACGTAATTTATGATTTGCCCCTAACTACAAGCATCAAGACAATCCGAACACATAAAATATTGTGCACGGAAAAAAATAGTGGTGTACAACACTAAACTAGTAATATTTTTACTGCACTTTGTGTTCACTATAACCACAAATGTAACATTACGAGGGTGGGGTGAAAAGTTTCCGGCCTGACCAAGAAATGGCGCCGTAGATAACACACTGTGTTGTATTCAGCTCTAACGTATAGTATTTTTTACTACCATAGTGTAGTAAATATATGTAGCTGTTACAACTGCTGAGTGTCGTACAATTAACAAATTTTGGCGTTTGCGCATGCGGGCGCGTACAACATTTTTTTCCGTGGAAGTATATAAACTAACAAACAATTGACTCAACTACATATAGAGGACCTAAAAATTGTCTTAAACCGGGTTGTTCTCAATATAACTAAACTTATTTAGAGATTTTGATGGAAATTAACACAAAATCAAAAATATCGTTAAAAAACATAACCCTGAATTTTTGAGGATTAAGAATAATTCTGAACCAAAATATCACTAAAAGAAATCATACACCAAAAGTTAACTTCGAGCCTTAGGGAAAAATGGCAATATTCAGCAGGAAAAAGTCACTGTGAAAGAACAGATTTAAAAAAATCGACAAAATTGTGTAAGAAAATGACAAAAGCATTAAAAAATATAATAAAAGAATTTTTAGCCCGAAGGTATCGTTAAGGTATACGTTAAGAAAATAAAATATTCTTCAAATACTATGAAGTTCACATACAACGAGAGAAAGAGAAAGGTGAAAATTCAAAAATATCAGTCTCCAGTTTGTCGGTCAGTCAATCACGGAACTTTTTTACGTATGGAGATTTTAGAAACATTTTCAAAAAAATCAGAAAATCATCAAAAACGAAAAAATAGTACTTGACGGGAAAAAGAATGCAACAACGTTGAAAGTGGTAGTCTCTTATAAAGTCCAGAAAAGTTCCAGAAAAAAATAAATGTTGATGTTTTTTTTTTTAATTATCGCAACACTAAAATCGGTAATTGAAGTTCTCATTTGAATAATAGCAAGGGTTTCTATATAAACAATAAACGGAGTTGGAAATATGTAGATGTCCTGTAATTCTTTGTGATTTTACTTATATGTAGAGATTCATAAGTTCAAGTAATTAAACATTTTTTTGTAATGAATAAGGTTTGACAATTTGACTTATAAATGAAGTACTTTACAAAGTCAATGCTTGACTTGATTTGGCATTGAAATATTGATATTTGCCTCGATTTCAAGTTTAATTTAAGACAAATAGCTTGACGATCAAATCAAGTCGTGAATCAATTCATTATGTGTTATAAAATTGAAATGCAATATTTGTTCGGTTATTTCCGAAACAGAAATGAGCTGGTGAGAATTAAAATGGTCTAAGTCAAAAAAATTTAATTTAAATTTAAGTTAAGTTAATATTTATGATTACAATGCATCATTCTCTTAAATTTAAGACTATGGTGTAAGTCATTAGTCCATTCAGTGTTTTTTTGTAGTATGTAGGGATTTTTCTACAGTGAATCTAAAAAACCCTTAAAGATATCAAATTGAGGAAAAGTTGACTTATACCATTCTGATTTTCACCAGCTCAAATGTACATCAAATTCAATGTTTAATGAACTCATATTTTACGTTATATTTCAATATGTATGTGTATAGATAACTGTACGTTGATAATGAGCCAAACTTGTTCCCTTGAGGCGTTATGAAGCAATCAGTTTAGCCTTTAGGCGTAAAAGTTTAGAAACCTCTGACTTACACGAACAAGAAAACGAGATTCGATCATGGAAAAACACTCGAAGGATCAGAAATGTGTATGAGTGAAATTCCCAGAGACTGATGGAAAAAATCGTTTCTAATTGAGTTTATTGAACAATTATCTTGAGTGTAACATGAATTTCGAAAAACCGACTAATTAAAACCGAATCGTTTCCAATTAAGAAAATAATTCAAGTCTAAAAACTGATATCAATTTATTAAAGGGGAAAAAGACTTTGAACTTTTTTTGGGTTTTTTAAAACAGGTCATAAATGTTTTTATTTTGTTTGGATTGTAATTTGTTGTACCATTTTATCAGGTGATTTAAAATCGATTTGCATATTTTATAAAAGATTTACGTCAGTAAAAAACTTGTGATAGACAAAGTTCTACAATTTGGATTGTTGTTCATGTATTCAAATAATTTATTACATAAAAAAAAGTTGATTTGTCACTGAAAATAAGGGATTAATTAGTACTACATGAGTGATCATGTAATAAGTAAAGAATATACCAAACTTTACGTGGCTACTAAAAAACAATTATCAAAAACATTTTAACTATGATATAAATCGTTTTTATACTTCAATTTTTTGTGTGATTTTCAAAGAGCTTTAACTCGAAGGAAAAATGGTAATAAAAGAAATATCTGCTGCGAGGCGTCACAGTAGGTACTTTCTTTCACATGAAACTCACTGTTGGTTGAAATAATATTAAACAAAAGTTCACGATTGGATAAAAATATTATAAATTGAATGATATTTAAATATCTACATAAACAGGACTAAGTATATGTGTACAGCCTCTAATATGCATATACACGAACTCCCACCCTTTACCCTAGCGCCCTCCTTATTTGAATTTTCTTTGTGAAAAGTTTAAATATAAGTTTTAGGCATTAACGAGTCTAGGAATTATAGCAAGTTTAAAGAAAATAGTTGGAGCCGTTTTTGAAAAAAATTTAAAAACTCCTGTAATAAAGTTGAGCTTCCGTACAACCGATTTCAACCAAAAGCTTCGCGGCACAACTAGATGTATTTATATTTTCGGTGAAAGCTCGAAATTGAAAATTCGACCCGATTACAAAACTTCGTTTAATATATAGTATCTAGTAAAAGAAAGTAAAAATAAATAGCCATTACATTTCTAGTTTTTGAATCTGGAGACCGAAATTATTAAACGATAAAAGATTTGAGTTACCCAAAAAGGCCCCATTAAAAAAATTCAATTTTTCTTGTTTTTAACACGATCTATTAAAACAATAATTTTCTTATGTAATTTTTAGGTACTCTTTTAAAACATTGATTAACCATCATTTACCTACTTTTAAGTTATCATCGATCAAAGCCAAATTTGGGTTTTTTACTGCACTTTCTTTTTTCCCAAATCTTAAAAATAAATTGTATTAATAACTTTATAATGAAAGAAATCACTATTGGTTATAATAAATTAATCCTGATGGTTATGGGAAACCGGTACATCAGACCAAAAATTTAAACATTGTACAAAACTCATGTATTACCAAAACTTAAGAGCAATAAAGATTATTTTATTTTTTTTTTTTTTATCAAAGCCACAAATACTTTTTGATTTTGACAACCAATTAGTCGAGAAATATGGTACAGAAAATGTAAGCAAAATTCTGAAAATTCCAAATGATCAAAAAAAAAATTGTAGTTAAAATGAGTTGAAGCACAGATAAAAATATAATTTTAATGACTTTAATATGGAGCTATAGCTAAGGGTTCAAAGGTGAGTGGTAATATAGCCTCCAATAAGTAAGGACCATTGTTTCATTACCTACTTACAAAACGTAATATTTATTATAATTTGGACCATAGTATTCGTTGGTATTAATCAAACTTCGTTTGAAATGAGAACTAAAATAATTTAAAGAAATTCAAGAAGCGAAATGCTTTTATGCCCTCAAAAAATAAATACATAATTTATGTGAACTCCACAAAAAAATTATACAAATTGTTTAAAACTTAGAAGGTTTTTTTGACAATAACTTTGTATATATCCTACTATTTTTTTCAAAAATTCTTTGACCTATTGACCCAGAAAGTTGCATTAATATGCTGTATGATTAACGCCCCCACGGAAGTCGTTGCCAATTTGCCAAGTGTTTATGTTTCCTCTTTAGTTTTATCTAAGTCTTACAGATAAAACTATGCCATTTCTAAATTACACAGCGAAAAATTTTTGCGTAGTTGGCACCCCCAACTGCGAAATTAAAAAAAAAAAAATACACCAATCGATTGTCCATTTTTAATTTGCCCACCCACCAAATTTCTTTTATTTAAAAAGAGTTTTTAATTGTTTTTTAATTAAAAAAATTCGTTGGGTGCCCGAGTCGAAATTTTAGACCTCTTTTGGCCCTAAAATGGATCTTTTACCCTCTTTTGAACCTACAAAGAATAAAATGAACCTCTTTTGAACCTACGAAGAGTAAAATGAACCTCATCTAGACCTAAACTATATTCCATCGTCTTCATTTTAACCTACATGAAATGTTTATTATATTTTGTGAACATATCGTCTCGTCCTAAAAAAAGGTTTATGATCATAAAACATAAAATATGGTTGTAAATTTCTTTTTTTTTACAATACCTATTGCAAATATTATTTACTAATAACCCAAATTTTTGATCTCTCTCTTTACTATACTTAGATGCTTAATATAATATTGTCTATTCTGGTATCCATTACTGGTTTGATCCTTAATCCTGTTCACTTTTGTTAATTTTTACTCAGTCTCTTGTTAACCGTTCGAGTGCTACAAGAGTTATTATACAACAATTGAATAAACTTATTTCACTATTTGATTATTTTTCAATATTGTCTATATCAAAAAGCCTAAAAGTGTAAATGTAAAAAATTTAAAAGTGAAAAAACCGAGTTTTAAAGAAAAAGTGTGAAGAAATTTGCTTTGATTTATTATCTTGAAAGTAATCAGAGAGATGTTATACAATTAAATAAAATGTCTAAAGAAATGCACATGGTCGGGTATATTGTGGATTATAATAAAAGGAAATCCTGGAAAAAAATAATGGCAATGGCGACAATAAAGAAGCCGGTAAACAAGGACAATGAAATTAAGAATTAAGAACTGATATTTGTAGTATTCTTATTACTTTTAAATTTATCGCTAATATTAATGAAACTTGTATATTTAATGAATAAAAAAAAAACAAAATATTAAAATAAAAATGTTTTGAAAAAAACCCTACAAATAAAACAATAAAAGAGAGTGACAAATAAAGAGTGGAGAAAAGAGAAAGAGAGAGAGGTCCATTTGAAGTTTTTGCTGTCAACCTCTTTTAGGCCTAAAATGGTATTTTGTCCAAAAAATGCCACTTGTAGGTTCAAAAGAGGTCTAAAATTCAAATGCAAATGGTCATGCTTCAATCTATTTGAACCTCTCATAGCCCAGATTTTGAGGTCGAAAAGAGGTCTAAAATTTCGACTCGGGTGGACAAACTAAAAATTTTCCTCGACAAACAATGGACAATCAACTGGTCCTTCTTTTTTTGAAATATTCACAGTTTGAGGTTCCATTTCTGCAAATTATCAACAGTTTATAACACCCTGTATAATTAACAATGAAAAATTCGAAAGTTTTGTTTTTTGAATAAAAATAGTTTTGGTGGGTGGGCAAACAAAAAATGTTCCTGGAAAATCGATTGGTGTATTCTTTTTTTGAAATTTCGCAGTTGGAGGTGTCAACTTCACTATTTTCTTTTTCTTTTTTAAATAAGTTTTCCCCCAAGAGTGGACAAATGATTCACAAGCAAAAGAGTTTATTATTCTGGCAAATTGAAATATTTAAGAATAATTACTAATTTCCAATAGAATTTAGAGAAATCCACCCTTAGTAAAAATTACAGTCCTCTCAAGAATCAAATTTTCATGGCTTTATCTTCAGTAATTTAGTCTTTAATCTGCCAAGTCATCACAGTTGGGAATTTCCTACTTGACTTGATTTTCAAGCTACTTGGTTTGACTTGATTTTCAAGCTACTTGGTTTGGCTTGAAATCAAGGCAAGCTCAAATCAAATATTAATAGGTATTTGAATATAAAATTAAGTCAAGCGTTGATTTTTAGTTTAGTTTTAGTTTATTTCTTTTACAAGTGAAAATATCAAGTATAATCCATTTCAATAAATGTCCAATTACTTGACTTTATGTATCCCTAATTACCGAAGTGTGTTATACACCATATAAAGAATAGATATTGAAATTTCTAATCACTTCTCATTTATATAAGTACAAGATCATTTAGTTTTTTTTTTTTTTTTTTTTTTTTTTTCAAAAACCGGAACTCAAATCAAAACTTACACAGTTGAGTTAAAAGTTTAAATTTCATTATACTCGATTTTCGTAGCTGTAACATTACATTATAAACATATAGACTTGAGCTACATATTCAGGTTTTACTGTAAGTTCACAACAAATAAAGGACAACCAATAACCATGCCAAGTAATTTATAAAACCTCTTTTTTTAACTATCTTCTGAATATTCATATCCAGCTGAGATTGTAAATATTAAATGTCTTCGAAAAATCAACTTCTTAAACTCATTCAAATTTTTAATGGAAAGAAAGAGTAAACTAAAACTCGAATCAACACTAAAAATCAAATCCATAAATTATCCTTGAAATGACCAAATCAACAAGGAAAATGATAAATAAATTCAACAAAAAATAGGATATCCCCAAGATTATACATAATAAATAATAAGTATTCATATGTATTTATTTTTTACATATGGAAATTTTATTTAAATAATTTAGTAAATAATAATCTTAAAAGCATTTTCAACTCATTCGCTTAACATCTTATAATATTTCTTCTATAACAGCACTAAAAGAGATTAATAAATAATCCGTGTAATTCATTGGAGATAAAAATTTACATTTACGTTTACGATTTGAAAACCACTCGTTTATATGGAAACTTAAAAAGGACATTAAGTTGTTTTAAAGAGGAATGACTTTATACTTATTATTTTATTTTTACGTTATTAACTCATTGAATAATTAAATACTTGTTAATACAAAGAAAAGTAGAATCACGAGTAAATGTAAGACCAAGAAGAAATATACAGTGTGTAAACGCTAATTGCGCATACTAAATATCTTTCTCAGAAATTCATCATGTTAAGTAACTAATATTTTTTGCAATGAATTATGCTTTTTTTTCTCCCGTTAGCAGAAAACCAGGTTAGGGCTCGTTCCTCCCGCACTGCGACCTTAGGCTTATTGTACTCCTGTTCTGCTCATGTATCCCAGTTGTACAAGGATTCTTGCTTATTCCAGGTTCAAGATTCTGCCTAGCAAAAGCAGTCCCTGTACTAAGCATGAATTATGCTTACAACTTTAACTTTGAAATAAATTCTCTTGCAAATTTCATGTTAGATTTGAACAGGCAATTAAACCAGCATTGTGAAAAACTCCCGATTACAGACTTAGTGGATGGAGTCTTTAAAAGAAACCACTCAATATTCATAGATGCCGTAAAATTACTGGCGAAGGATTAACAAGGACTTGAAGTTTTATGTCGCATTCCATCAGACACTCTACACTGCATGGAATTCATGGTAAACCTTGGCTTAGAAAAATTTGGCTCCAATATTGATTCACCAACAAAATTCGTCGAGGTAGTCTGTGGTACAAATAATTGGGTATCTTAGAGAACTCTTACAGCATAATCAAGCAGGAAAACAAACTGATGCTACAAAAAAAGGCCAGAACCCGAATTGCGGCATTGTGCAAAACACATCTTAATGCAAATAACCATTAGCTTAAAATTTAACTACAAATTAACAGATTTCAGATTTTTTTTTCATTAAATTGTTATATGCGGTTTAACTCCTGACTAAATTTTAAGATTCTAGAATAACAGAAAGTACTTTATAGGGTTTTAAAGTCAGAATAGTTGACATAAATAGTTATATTTTAAATATACGGTGGATATACCTATTTTAACAAATAGTCCTGATAGACGAACAGAAAGGCGGACAATAAAATGATCCAAAAGCAAAGATCTACCAAATTTAATTAGGTTGAATCAGAACCAAATAAGAACATTTTTGGTTTGAAATCAAGGCTTTTTTGAAAAAAAAAAAATCTTCCACCATCCTGAAAAAAGAAATACTTTCTAAGGGTTATTGGTTACCTATTGTAAAAAAAATACATTACAGTAATAACAGTATGGATAATATTCGTAGAAAACTAAAAATAATAAAGACTTGGGAAACTTTAATTTGATACTAATTTGAATTAAGGAGCTGTGGAATCAATGAACTAAAATTTTCTTCTCACGTCTTTCCAAATTTTTCTCAAAGGATAAAAATTTGTGTTTTAACTGTTTGTTTGTAGTTTGTTTGCTCATTTTAGGACAAATTGCTTTCAAAATTTTCGAACTTCATTAAGTTTAAAATCAGTACAAATGAAAAAATAAATATTATAAAAAAATGAAAAACAGACTTCAAAATAAATAAAAAATCTTAAACAAGAAGTGCACTAAAAAGTAACAAAATAATGGCGTATCCTTGCAGTATCTACAACTTACAAATTATTAGGATGATAAAATGTACAACTATTGTTATTTTTGGAGTTGGTGTCAGCCAAGGAAATGCGACTATATTGGTGCTTAGCAAAAAACGAGAATACCTTATGAAAAATATTTTTCAAATGAACTTTTAAACAATATACTCGAACTGTAACAATATCTAGCGACCTTTAATCTTTAACTAAACTTTTTTAAATTTTTACAAAGTACCATTAATATTTATTTTCTTGACTGACACCAACTCCAAAAATAACAATAGTTGTACATTTTATCATCCTAATAATTTGTAAGTTGTAGATACTGCAAGGATACGCCATTATTTTGTTTCGTTTTAGTGCACTTCTTGTTTAAGATTTTTTATTTATTTTGAAGTCGGTTTTTCATTTTTTTATAATATTTATTTATTTCTCGCGTTTTAGTGATCTGAAGTTTGATAACTGATTTTATTTTCTTCAAAATGGTTAAACTTTCTAAACGCGCTGCTTATATGAGGCAGCGCCGTTTAATATTAAAAGTTACTACATCATCCCTTTTTGCCCTTAAGGGTTGAAATTTTTTGCTTTTAAATGTAATAACAAAACTAAGTGGATTACTCTTTCCAACAGAAAAAAAAAATTTCAAAATTTGATAATTCAGTTAAATGTCACTATTTCATCCTAAGAGGGTGGATTTTTTTCTTCAAATTGAAATGTGAACAATTTAAAGGTACGTTGTACGTAATAGACACAAAATTATCAAAATCGGGTTAGCCAGAAAAAATTTATAATATTATTTCATCTCTAATTTTTAACCCCTTATGAGTGGAATTTTTTTTATAAAAACTGGATAGGAGATTAATTTAAAATTGTGTTCTACAAATAAAAAATGAATTATCAAAATCGAGCTATCCAATAAGAAGTTAATATTTCATCCCTTAGTTTTCAACCCTTTAGAAGTGAAAGATTTTCCTCAAATGAAAATGTGTAAATCTCATATCCATTTTTTATGAAAAACTCCACTAAAAAGGGGTTAAAAATTAGGGATGAAATAATAAATTTTTCCTGATTAACCCGATTTCTATAATTTTTTTTCTATTACGTACATCGTACCTTTAAATTGTTCACATTTCAATTTGAAGAAAAAAATCCACCCCCTAAGGATGAAAATAGAGGATAAAATAGTGACGTTTAATTGAATTATCGAATCTTGGTGATTTTTTTCTAATAGAAAGAGTATTCCATTTAGTTCTTTCATTACATTTAAAATAAAACATTCAACCCCTAAGAGCAAAAGAGGATGAAGTAGTAACTTTTAACATTTAACGGCGCTGTCTCATATGAGCAGCGCGTTTAGTAGATTTACCCATATTCAAAGAAATAAAATCATTTATCAAACTTTAGATCACTAAAAATCGAGAAATAAATAAAATTATAACAAAATGAAAAACCGACTTCAAAATAAATAAACTCTTAAACAAAAAATGCACGAAAAAGTAAAGAAATAATTGCGTATCCTTGCAGTGTTTACAACTTACTAATTATTAGGATGATATAATGTACAACTATTGTTATTTTTGGAGTTTGATGTCAGCCAAGGAAATAAATATTAATGTTGCTTAAATTACTTTCCTAAATTATTTCTTTACTTTTTAGTGCATTTTTGTTTAAGGGTTTTTATTTATTTGAAAGCAACATTGTAAATCAGCACATAACAATTAACAGTATACAGTAAAATAGTCAAAGCCGCAGACAATTGCAGACCATTTAATGTGAGTAAATAATATTTAACGCTAAAAGCCAAGAATACCACAATGAAAATCCATGGCTCTTTGCAAAGATATCTATCTAATGTTCTAGAATCTAGATTAACGTTTACACATTGTATATTGTAATAATTTGGAGAACTGTTTAATATTAACTTCAGGACATTTACCTGGTTTTTTAATAAGTGTTGATGGAAAAGTTAATTGATTCCAACAAATAATTGAGCATTACTTGATTGGAGAGCAACGTACGTAAATTTATTTGTCTGAACTAATTTCTAAAATTTATTCATTTCGATTGTTATGCTATCAGACTGTAAGGAAGCCAAAAAATCCGTTATCCGGCCATAAATCGACCCGCAAAACCGGCTCTATTACGCCTCATACATGTTACAGTGACCGGATTTATCTCGGAAGGATTTTCAAATGTAACAAGAACAAAATAACGGAGTTCACATACCTTCACTGTTTTGATTTCTCGACGTAAATGTCGATTTGTCTTCTCGTATTCCTTCAGCAGTTGTTCTCTGTGTTTGATTTCCTCTTGCAGAGCATCGATTCGAACTTGTGCCACTTCGTCCTCGTTAATTTCAGACTCATTAAGTTTGTCTTTGGAAGCGTTAACGATGGGTTGGACATAAAACGATTTCGAATCTTGTTTCATCGATTCAATATAACTAGATTTACTGTCCTCGAAAGTGTTCTCATACTCTTCACTTATACTATGATTTAAAATAGGGGTTCTTGGGGTTGATTTAATCGAACGAGGGGTTGTTAAAGTACTTTTTGACTTATTCGATAAAAGTTCAATGTTTTTACTGTTGGCTTCCGATAAACGTTCAGCCTCTCGCAGGATATCCTCGATGGAACGATCTCCTGCAGCCCCTAACTGATCCGGTTTACCATCCATCGACAAACAAGGACTTTTCCTGGTCAATCGATTGATTTCTTCTAAAATACCACCAATGTCCGTTTCACTTAAATGTCCACTCACTGCACTATGTCCCGATAGATCCTTCTCTAAAAACTCATTCAGAGACAGATCTAAACTTTCTGTAATATTTACATCTTTCTCCAGTTGTAAACTATCAGATTTTCGTTCTTTTAGGTTTTTAAGCCACCAAAGTCCTGACGAGGGTCGCGACATGTTTTTATCACTTGATTCTTCATTCACTGTCGGCATTGTTTCTTATAATTTTGACTAAGTTTCTAAATTGTATATTTACTAAATTATGACAACTGCAGGTTAATGCCGCTTTTTTCTTAACTTGGATACCAGGGACTCCCAAGCTATAAGATTTCCTTTAACAGCAAGCTCCACCAGGACAACTACTACAGGTGTAATCAAAGTATTTATGTATATTAAATATTATTTAAGATAAAACCGGATGTATTAATCATGAAAATCAACAAATATATAGGGTTGAAGGTCGGGATTGGGGAGGAAACGCCCGAGAACCACTGTTTTATTTAAATTTCCATGGCGCGTCAAAATTGTTTGAATACAAATTCACAAGCGCTACCTGCATGATAAAAATGCAACTAAAATCAATTCTGCAATTATCCCGAACCTTAAAAATCAGTTCTTAGGCATTTACGAACAGTTCTTAAATGTCAAAATATTATTTTTCATGTGAAAAGTGAAAAGAAAATTTAATCATGTCAACGCCAGAAAGCTCACAGGAAAAAGCAAAGTCGTTCGCGGAGAAACAGGCAGAGCGTATGAAACGCTTGAAAGCATTACACAGCGAACGAAATGCAGCCCGTCAACATAACCACCAGGAAGTAGTCGCAGAAGACGCTCGCAACAAACTGCCTCACAATTGGGAATCACGAAAACGACAAGCAGAATGGCTCAAAGCCGACGATGAAGCTCGCAAAGAGGCTGCCTCTCGTAACGAGGACTACGACCGTGTCAAATTATTAAACGTATCTGCAATCGAGGCTGAAAAATTCGAACGTAAGAAAAAGAAGAAAAACCCCGACCAAGGATTCGCAGACTTTGAACAAGCCACCATCCGACAGTATAATCGACTAGTTAAAAATATGCCACCTCGAGATATGGACGTTTATGAGGAACAGAAAGCGAAATTGGGAACTGCTTTTTATGGTGGGCCCAATGTGATTTTACAAGGATTGCACGAGGACCGAAAAGAAGCTGTCGATAATATGGTTCAGGATCTCGAACAACAAATTTCCAAACGGAAGAAGTACTCACGAAGACGCACCCATAACGATGATGCAGACATTGATTATATCAATGAACGCAATGCTAAATTCAATCAAAAATTGGATCGATTCTACGGCGAACATACAGCAGAAATCAAACAAAATCTCGAACGAGGAACAGCCATTTAAATCTATATTAATTATAACTAAGATTGTATTCTTAATATCTTTATTAAATTAAGTATTTTTTAAAATTTATATATTTTTTTCTTTTATCACCTATAGATGAAAATACATTATGTACATATTGCAGTGCTGCGATTTGATAAATTCTTTATAAAAATACGAAATTTACTGCTCATTTGTTTAATTAAAATTAATCTTCGATTAGTTTTAAACCCTGTAATATTTCTGTATAAAAAATCAAATCTATTTGAGTCGAATATATGAAGGAACAAATTGGGTGGGGTTTCACGTCATACAACCCAAGAACGGAGAATTCCTGAAAATAAAAAAAAGGATAAATTTCTAATAAGTATAAGTTGTAGAAGGAATCGATGCATGAGTGTCAAAAAATTTTTTGTTGGAAGTTTTTAATAGGAGCATCTTCGTTTGTTATTTGGCCATGTTCCGTGAGACATTTTACTTGTCAAGTGAGACGACAGTTTCAATTCGTGTTCTATAGACGTGTTGCTTCATCACAAATATAACAATGGTCGTTTCTCTTTGGTATACTTTAGTACAGTGGTCGACAACCTATGACCCGCAGGTCACCAAGTGACCCTTTGATAATTATAGGTTTGTTCGCGGATCCCATCCTAAACCGATTACGAATCAGTCCAAGTGGATTTACGATAATCGCCAAGCGCATACACGCTTATGAACTGATTAAGGATTATTTTTCCGTGAACGAGTTTGAAAATGTTCGGAAGTAAGACGAGGATTAACGAGAACCCACGAAAATTGTTAATTGAATTTAACGTTGATAGCGAAATATAGAAAAACTAATCACATTTTATAAAACTGCGCATGAGTAAAATAATCGAATTTTTCGTCCTAAAAAAACCCGACAATCGCTAGAACCCAAGTCAAATTTCGCTATGCTTTTCTATCAACGTTAAATTCAATTAACAATTTTCGTGGGTTCTCGTTAATCGTCGTCTTACTTTCGAACATTTTCAAACTCGTTCACGGAAATATAACCCTTAATTAGTTCATAAGCGTGTATGGGCTTGGCGATTATCATAAATCCACTTGGACTGATTCGTTATCGTTTCAGTATGGGATCCGCAAACAAACCTTATAAGTGACCCACTTTAGTTCCACTAAAGTATAATAATATAGGTATAAAATAAATAAATAAATATAAAAAAAAATTTAAGCGAATTGTAATTATTTTCTTAATATAATTTATAATGTATCTTTTACTGGTTCCATGCGTTTTGATTCCCGGACAAAATATCCCCTACAAAATATTGCCACGAAAAAAAGTTCTCATAGAAAAACTTAAAACATTTAGTTTTGTGTAAAACTTCGCGGTCTCAAGAAGTGCACATTCAGTCAATGAACGATTCTATTTGAAAAATGACTAATTTCTTTTGATGGGGGCTCCGCTTCTAAACCCCAACCAGGGGGACCCTTTGGCATTAATTAACAGTTTTTGTGGATTTAACACGAACACATGGGGGTCAATTTAACACTATTTCAATAAATAATTTTGGGTCAATTTAACACGTTTTTACCAAAATTTATTAAGTATAAAATCTTAGTTATTGAGCTCAAAAAATTGCATGAAATATTTTATCGCAAATATTATTGTCATGGGGATATTTTGTCTGGGGATCAAAACGCCTGATACCCTTTTATTCACTGAAAAACTTTTTTTTTATATAACTGCCCCAAATTATATTAATAATTATTAATATAATATAATTATATTAGTTGATTTTGACCCGTAATCAAAATAGGTTGCCGATCCCTGCACCGAGAAATTCACGAGATTTGTCGCGAAGTGATAATTGTCGTCTCACTTGACAAGTGACACGTATACATTTTTCATTCTTTTGAGACATTCTGAAAAAATAGTTCATAATAAGAGGCCATCCATAAATTACGTCACACGTTACGGGGGGAGGGGGTCTACGAAGTGAGACAGGGGGTGGGAGGGGTTCTTAATTTCGTGACGACACATTTCAAAATCTATTTTAATGTAAGTGTTTAAAGGAGTGGGTTCAAAGTCCATGGACTCAAGATAATTAAGTTTGATCTTTAATAAATATAATTAGTCTTTTTTTTTGTTAATTCCTTGAAATGTTTGATTTGATGTAAATTTATTAAAAAATCATTTAAATAGAAATAAAATAAATTTTGGAACTGCTTTCAATAATTATTTGTAGATGTAAAATATGTGACGTCACACTAAGGAGGGGTGGGTTTCACAAATATGACCAGCTGTGGTAAGGACGGGGGGGGGGTCAAAAATCATGAAATTTGTGTGACGTAATTTATGGATAGCCCCTAATAGTTTTTGATACTCATACACTGGTATATCTCCAAAACTAAATTACTGGAGCAAACAAACACTTAAAAAAATTGAGCAAGCCATTGTTAGAAAATGAGATCACACAGTTAAAAGCAACAATACTGAAACACAATCGAAATTTTAACAAAGGCTTACGTCTGCTTGCCCCTGGAGTTACGTGAATATGGATATTATCACCGGGTGATGCTGAGACTAGAATCAAAAAAGTTGTTTAAATAATTTTATTAAGGCATAATATATAACAATGTACATAAATAAATTTTCCAAAGTCTTATAATATTGATACAATGACTAATAAATGCATTTCTTATTTAATTGAACTGTTGTTACAATTAACATGTTCTGGGTGGAAGACTGGACGTATATTAAATTGGGAAGGACTCGTGTTAGATGAAAGACTTTTAAAGGGATCTTCATGCACTGGATGTGGTGAAGCAGATTCCAAAATTGGTCCGTGCTCGTTGTTCCTACCTAAGACAATTCGGGGCATTTCACACTGTTCACATTTATCAAGTAAGGGATGGTTGCTGAAGGTACACATGTGACACGTCCATGGTGGTTCTGAGTCCAGCATTGGCGGGGAAGTCGTTGTGGAAGAGCTTGGGGTGGTCACAGAAGGATTGGTGATTATCGATGAACGGCCTAAAAGACCTCTTTGACCAGTATAGATATTTTGATAGAACTCCTCGCTCGTTTCACCTAATGGAACTGTAAAGTTAAAAAAAATAACTAGTGTACAATTATTAAAGCCACAACGGTTTATGGGGGAAGATATAATTTAATACAAAACTGGAGGAACCGAAATATATTTTTGTGTTTAAAGAAGCGCTATTTTCTACAATGTTAGCCTTTGTGTTTTATGAATATAATAGGCCAGAATACGCTGTTGTCGTTAGAGAAGTCTTGAAGTCCTGCATTAGTTCAGAACTAATTGATCCCAATATTAGGTCTTATCATTTTGCTTTTCGATGACTTAACAGTAAAACGATGTTGTTCCAACAGAGGTTTTGAGTTTTACTCCCAAACAAATTATCAAATTTTTCAAATATTAATTTTTAAGGGGGTTTCTAGTCTAGAAATTTGAAAAAATCGATTTTTCTTTTCTTTGATATTTTCGAAGCTTAAACCTTTAAAAATATGCCCGTAAGAGGGTTTTTCAAAATTCTAATTATTTCTGGATCGGAAATCACCGATTAAAAAAATTTAAGTATTTACTACCATTACATGGCCACTGCACGTAACTTTACCCGAAAATTTAAATGCGCTTTTCTCAAAACTACTTTTTTCGAGACGGTTGCCACGATATCTCAAGTTCTACTGAGCCAATTTACTTGAAATTTGGTGTGAGCCTTCTCAATACATTACTCTATCGCACGAACTAAAACTATAATAAAATTTCAATTATTACTTACTATTTTTTAAAAATTCGAAAAAGTCAAAAAATGGTAAAAAAACTCTTTTTTTTCAGGCAGTCGCCATTTTCTGAAAAAAAATTTTTTTAACTTTTCCGTAGTTCCAGACAATGCGACATTACTCTAGATTAATAATCTTTTTTTTTTTTTTTTGTTTCCAATTGCTAGTAGGGTAGGAATCGTGGGTATGGTCATGTGCTAATTTTTTGAGACCCCCCACTTCACCAGCTGTTAGTTTTTGGAAGTTTTAATTTTTTTCTGTATTCTTGTAATGTTAATAAATAACTTATGAAAAAATGGATGGTAAAAACATTGATTGTCTTTTTTTTACGGCACTTCAAAAATTACCTGAAATTCATGCCTCTACACCAGAATACCCCATTAATTATCATTAAAATTTGGAGTCCACCTCAAATGTAAAGACTAAAAAGCCTTTGTATTTATTATTTCTTAATACGTTCATTTAAAGGCCAAAAAAGATTCTTAAAAGTTGCTAAAGGTCGCTATCTTTAATAAGGTGTTTTTAATCTTTTTATACGTAATGTAACGAACAAAGATGGAGACAACGAACAGCCATGGACAACAATGGAACCAATGGAACATTCCATATTGCTCTATGAAAATCAATTTGAATTTCCCATTATTGGCAGTTATTGATCTTAAAATGCTCCGAAGGTTCGGCAATCGAAGTTTCTAGACTGTTCGAGAGCAAACAATTGTAATGAAGTTCTCGGTAATTATCTTGCAGTAAGGTGATTTTATAGTTTCCCATATCCACCATACGTCCATATCGTCCATGGTCTGATATTTAAAAGTAGGTACTGTTGACTAATTTTGTTAAATTTTCAATGAATGAAGTCACGGGTAGCCATTAGTCCAACATATTTCTACTACTATTAAATAGTCTATTTAACATATTTTACAGGAACACATTGGGGGCTCTTGATAATTATGTCATTTTACAATCATGTCAAGCCATTTAAGGATGTTCGAGTAAATCAAAATTAAATCCTAAATCTACTATTAAAATTCTAAAATGATTGACTTCACTATTCAAAAGTTATTGCAACTTCAAAAATCTGCGTTTTAGCATGCGTTTTTATGAAGGTTTTTCTTTTCATTTTAAATTAATCGCTTCGACTTCAGAAAAATTAATATTTTAAATAAAAAAAAAATACTGTGTGTTTGGGACATTAAAGGGTAAATTTTACTAAATTCAAGAATTTTTTTTTTAAATAAAAATAAAAATCTAAAAACTTGGTAATTGGACTTTTTCACATAAATTTTGAGGTTATGTGAAAAAAGTGTTAACACAAAAGTTATAGATCTTCTTATTACCTACAACTTTGCCATTTAACTTTGTTCCATAGGACTTGTAGTTTTGTCGGAAATCGAGATAAACTGTTTCTACCATTAAAAAAAAACCCTTTTCCATTTCCCCACCTCATCATATCGACCGTTATTTATTTTTCCTTTTATTTTCTTCCATTTCTAATGGGTTTCATCCTACTATAATTTTTTGGGTTCAAATTTTATCGATCCTGGTCTAATAACGTCAATTGATAGTATATTTACTGCCTAAGGTAAGTTGCCTTTATTTCGTTTTGGCATCTTTTCTTTTTAAAATTACTTAACACATTCACGTCGGGTGGCTTATTTGCCCATCTTACTTGTGTAGCGGGGCCAAATTCACCAAATGATGTAAAAAAAATTGTTTTAGAAAAAAAAAAACGCTGAAACGTTTTAACCAATCGTTTTATTTCAAAATAATTTGAAGTCAGGTGTTAGAATACATTGCTCTACAACAATTAATTTTTTTTAACTTTATAGAGTTTCTAACCAACATGGAAAAATGTAGAGAAATACTGAAGTTTTGGAAGAAATAAAAAAGAACATATTTCTCGGATTTTCAAAAACATGTTTGCAATTCATTTAATGGCATTCCACGAAATTTATCCAAAAGGGTTACCTTTTCATATAGAAGTTCAATAGAAAGTTCTATCCTATAAAAATCGATTTCTTTTTAAATTATACGGAAATATTTTTTTTAATGTATAAATATAATATAAATAAATACATAAATATATATATAAAATATTTATATATTATATAATATTTACGTATAAATTATAATGTTAAATAATCTACAAGGCAGAAGACGCATATATGCGTCTCCCGCGTCTAAGGAAGGGTCTCTGAAGACCCACCCATGCGTTCCCCGACGTGAATGTGTTAATGAACTTTATGAATTTCTTTTAACATTGATTAATTTATTCGTGACTGACTATACAGACAGTAAATATTAATACATTATTAGTGTCCAATACTTTTACCCCCGAATGTATCTCCTATGTATCGTTAATATTTTTTAAACTTACGATTTTTTTACAATAAGCAGAAATGGCAATCAGAAATAAAAACTCTGACTTTAATCCTTTTGGAAAAACACGGTTTCATTATTAAGTCATTGTTTGGTTTATTCAAATATGAATATTAAATACCTATATACAGTATAATAAGTAAATCAATACTTAGATAAAACATTGATTGGAAAGTTAATCTAATTCAGGGAACAGATGTTTTTTGTGTATTTACCTCTTGATTGTGAATACAAATCAACATCATTTGCTAATCGTCGACATAACTGCCGTAAATTATGTATTTCATTTCGTAATCGCAAGTCATCGGCGATGCTCATTGAATTGGTCATTTCATCGGGCATCGTCTCCAACGCTTGCACTTCCCGCTGCATGGCCACCAGCTTGGCCCGCTCTGCAATAAGTTCAATCCGGAGACGTTCTTTCCGCGTGATTTGACGCTGTATTAATGGAACTAGAGAACAAAAAAAATGAACGAAAACTCGATTTAGACGTTGGAATTCGTCTTGAAAAAAGAAACGAACAAAATATGTCATCTGAGATTATTGGGAAACACCCGCAATCCAATTGTAAATTCACCTTTTTCTCGTCGAGCTATTTTTAATTTGTATTTAAATTTAGCCGCGTTCCATCTACAAGTGGGTGAAGATGTGTTGTATACTAATTTTATTTTTAGTTCTATATTTTCAAATATCGCGCACACATTTTACATACTTGGTTGATTTTTTTTCTCCACCAATATTCACCTCATCATCATCATCCACATCGCCGTTTTCTCGGCGATTATTTTTAATAATGTGCTTCCCTATTTCATCTAATTGATGCATATTTTGTCTTATTAAAATAAATTGCAGCCTTACCTTCTTTAATTGATAAATCTGGCAGAGACCCAGTTTTTGGAGTTAATGAAACTATTGGCCGAATAGTTTCTGGTAGGTAGCTAGAACGTGGTCGTAATCGCATCGCTGAAACGGTGCCTGAGGAGGGGCCGACTGTAATTTGGACGCTGCTCTGGAATCCGTTACGTCGATCGAAGGAACTTGTAGAATAAGTCAATCCAGAATTGGCTGATTTTATGTCGATGGGGGGTTGCGGTTCCGATGTGGGAGTTCGTAAGGTTAAATTAACCGAAGTGAAACTTCTAGGTGAAAGGTCATCAGGAAGCCAGCCAAGTTCTGGGTTTACGTTTAACACAGTTCGTCGTAAAGGGGATACGGCTGAGCTTAAATCCACGTTCACGTTTAGAGAAACGTTCATGCTACCAGGGCTGGTGTTTTCATTTGGATTGTATGAGGGTTGAGGTAAATCAAGGGTTGTAGGCCGTTTGGGAAGTGGCGGCTTCTGAGCCGCCACTTCTTGATCAACAGGAATTTGCGATTTTTTATTCCGTTCCGGACGGACTGGAGTATAGTCAGTGTCAAAATTCGTCACTCGTACACTCTTTGATAAAGAAAACGAAGAATTTTCCATCAGGGAAATATTCAAATCTTGCTCACTATTACTCTTCTCATGTAAACTCGATATATACTGAGGCGATGGAACGTTAATTTCATTCGTTAAAATCGATTCCATCGATTGACTTTTTTGTTTTATCCTTTTCACTGATTCTAATGAAAGCTTTTCCATTGCTTCGTCTAACAGAGGATTTTTCGATTTGTTCAAACCTTTAAATTCAACAATCGATGAGTTAACATCGAATGTAATGCTGTTTTCGTGCGACGACAATCGATAAAGCGAATGATCAATTTTACGATTGGGGGATGGAGGGTAAGTGGCGACCAATTCATCCACTCTTTTGTGCTTTGAATCGTGTCGTTTCGTAAGTTTATCAGCCAATTTTCCCACTTTATTCAGTGAACGTTTTACGAATTTTTTACGAAGAAAAGTTCCCTCAGAGCCTTTATTTGGTTTTTTCTTATCACTGTGATTTTTTACTTCACTATAAACACAAAATTTGTTATCAACGCTTGAAAATATTGAACTTTCACTGTAACTTTGTGCGTTGTTGTTATCGTTTATATCACTGGGTTCATTGTTGTTGTTCGAGGTCTTTGATGTGGGTTTCACTTTGGTTAGATTGTCTTTAGTTTCTAGAAGCATTTTGCTGATGTCTTTGGGAATTGGCGGAGATTTAATGTTGCGTTTGTTCGATGATGTTGGTTCTAGTTTGCCGCACGTGGTGCATTTGGAGGCTGGAAACTCGACGCGTTTGGAGGTCGGCGGTTGAGGTGCAGGTCGGTGAGGAACGGCTACGCCTGCAAGAACTGGAGGATATGGGACGCCTCGAGGAAGTCGTGCTTGTTCTGCGCTTAGTAACGATCGACAAGCTTGTCGATCGTGTAAATGTTCGGATATACACTGACTCACAATCAAGTCAGGTACGGCTGGAAATTCCGCTTTTAACTCATGAAATAGTTGCATAATAGCTATGTTGGAGCAAGGACACGGTCCACTTGACGTGCTGCTACTTTCTCCTCCGTCATCGTCGTGATCAGGTGATCCAGGTGTTCCGATATTTTGATCTAGTGTGCTGATTGTCGTGTTATTCGTTGAAGAAGACATTATCTTCGATTAGGCACGGGATTATTTGATTTTGATAACACCAAGATACGGCCATCGCGCGTTCAACACCGACTATTGTTGGTTTGAACACTCACAAAAAGTCCAACTGAAAGAAAAAAACAAAGATTAATAAAGTAACCACGAAAAAGCTCGTAAAACTTATGATATGGAAAATGAAAATAAAATTTATTAGAAACGATATCTTTCAATCTTCAATCTTTTGAATCGTTAAAAAGGACAAATATCAAAAGAGGTCATGTATAGAAGGACACTTTTTAATAAATAAATCTTATAAAAAAATGAAAAACCGACTTCAAAATATATAAAAATTCTTTAAAAAAATGCACTAAAAAGTAACAAAATAATGGCGTATCTTTGCAGTATCTACTACTTACAAATTATTAGGATGATACAATGTACAACTATTGTTATTTTTGGAGTTGGTGTCAGCCAAGGAAATACGACTATATTGGTACTTAGCAAAAAATACCTTATGAAAATTATTTTTCAAATGAACTTTTAAACAATATACTCGAACTGTAACAATATCTAACGACCTTTAAACTACAAAATACCAATACCAACTAAACATTTTTAAAATTTTTACAAATTACTATTAATATTTATTTTCTTGACTGACACCAACTCCAAAAATAACAATAGTTGTACATTATATCATCCTAATAATTTGTAAGTTGTAGATACTGCAAGGATACGCCATTATTTTGTTACTTTTTAGTGCATTATTTTTAAAGAATTTTTATATATTTTGAAGTCGGTTTTTCATTTTTTTTATAATATTTATTTATTTCTCGCGTTTTAGTGATCTGAAGTTTGATAACTGATTTTATTTTCTTGAAAATGGTTAAACTTAAGGGTTGAAATTTTTTGCTTTTAAATGTAGTAACAAAACTAAGTGGATTATTCTTTCCAAAAGAAAAAAAAATTATCAAAATTCGGTTAAATGTCACTATTTCATCCCCTATTTTTATCCTTAAGGGGTGGATTTATTTCTTCAAATTGAAATGTGAACAATTTAAAGGTACGTTGTACGTAATAGAAACAAAATTATCAAAATCGGGTTAGCCAGAAAAAAATTATAATATTATTTCATCTCTAATTTTTAACCCCTTATGAGTGGAGTTTTTTTTTTTTAATGGATAGGAGATTAATTTAAAGTTGTGTTCTACAAATAAAAAAAAGAATTATCAAAATCGAGCTATCCAAGTAAGAAGTTAATATTTCATCCCTTAGTTTTCAACCCCTTAAAAGTGGAAGATTTCCTCCAAATTAAAATGGAACGACACGTAAAGCACTGGCTTTCAAATAAAAAAATAATTTTCAAAATCGAGCCATCCAATAAGAAGTTAGTATTTCATCCCTTAGTTTTCAACCCCTTAGAAGTAAACGATTTCCTTCAAATTAAAATGGGACCATTCGGGAAGCACCAGCTTTCAAATTAAAAAAGAATCATCAAAATCGCTTCACCCAGTCGGAAATGCTGAGGTAACAAACATAAAAAAAAATACAGTCGAATTGAGAACCTCCTCCTTTTTTTGAAGTCGGTTAAAAAAGGAGAAAACTTAACCGTTATCGATCGTAAGTCACCTCGTACGTGACGACAGCACTTTCTCGCTACGGTCGTACGTCACATGGGAGGTGATAAGATCCAACTTACTCTTGCTGAAATACAAGAATTCCTTCTAGTTCTCTGCATTTCATATAGCGCAAGTTGTGTCTAGGGTTTGTAAACCGGTTAAAACCGGGTTTTTAAAAACCGTTTTTTTTTAATAAAAATCAAAAACCGAAAAACCGGTTATTCAATAAAAATAATCGGGATTTTTTTTAACTGTATTTAATATTACTTAAAATTAATTTTACAAAAGAACTTGAGGAGTATTTAAAAAACCCAAATTATACAAAAATCAAATCAATTATTCAACCGGGAGTTGCTCTGCCATATTCGTCAAAATCAATTGTGTTAAATTTTGGCAAGCGATTATTAGAAATAATGATTCAAATTGAATCAGGACCAAAAAAAGAAGTGCAAATGTTGCTAAATGATGAACGTTTAGAAAAGAATGCCAGTTATTTGAAACAACCGGGAAAAGAACGAGCAACTAAGAATTTTTTTTAAATGCCTTAATCACAGTTAAACCAACTTCAACGGATTCAGAAAAGACATTTTCAGTGTCAGGAAATTTTGACAACAAAATTAGAAATAATTTAGAGTAAAATTACTCTTTAAACATGTTTTTATCAGTTTTATTAAATTTTGAAATTCGCAAATGAACTTTTATAACTGAAGTTGAATTAAAAATAAAAAAAAAATCATTAATTAATGCTCTTTTATTTGTAAATAAATACAATAAGGGTGGGGTGATTTTATTATAGATTTCATTTTCTTAAAAATCCGGGTTTTAACCGGTTAACCGGGTTTAAGATAGGGAGAAAACCGAAAAACCGGTTTTAACAAAAATACGGTTTTTTGCAAACCCTAGTTGTGTCTTGTCACCTCCCACATGACGTACGACCGTAGCGACAAAGTTCTGTTGTCACGTGAGAGGTGACTTACAACCGATAAGGGTTTAAATGGACTGTCCCTTAAAATTAAAAACGGTTGAACACTTTAATAAAACCATACAAAGAATGGTACAAGTCAGGCGCAATATAAAATTATAATGCGCATGACTTAGAGATAGTTGGGTTTCACTTAACCACTTAACCACTGAAGTTTTAAATGGGAAACCGATATTGGATACAAAAAAAACCACACCGCATAGTCTTAGGGGCAATCCATAAATTACGTCACACGAATTTCATGATTTTGTGACCCCCTCCCCCGTCCTTGTCACAACTGGTCATGTTTGTGAGACCCACCCCTCTTTAGTGTGACGTCACATATTGTACAATTTTACATCTACAAATAATTATTGAAAGCAGTTCCAAAATTTACTTTATTTCTATTTAAATTATTTTTTAAATAAAATTAACATCAAATCAAATATTTCAAGAAATTAACAAAAAAAAAACGATTAATTATATTAATTAAAGTTCAAACTTAATCATCTTGAGTCCATGTACTTTGAACCCACTCCTTTAAACACTCAGATTAAAATAGATTTTGGAATGTGACGTCACAAAGTTAAGGACCTCTCACACCCCCTTGTCACACAATGACACACTTCGTCGACTCCCTCCCCCCCTTAACGTGTGACGTTATTTATGGATAACCGCTTAGGACCTCGGTACAATGGAACAAAACCCCCCGCGGGAAAACTTCCTGCGCCAAAACGACGGCGTCAAAATGTCACGTACCGTAGCCTATAATCCCGTTGCATTATTGCTACACTCATAATGTAGTTTAATTATTTATATATCAAATTAAAACTCACAAAGCTCTTTTTTTCTGTGCATGATAATTTAAGGGTGCCAATCTAAAAGTGCCCGCAAATAAGCGAACGTAATGATATATAATGATGATAATATAATATATAATGATAAAGTGAGAGCGCGTATTCAATATTTAGTACAAGCGGGGTAAAAAATTTTCCTGGTTGATTTGGTTTGCTAATTTTTATCAAAATAATGAACCAAAAATGCAGTGTTATAAGCTTTATATTCGAGCTAATTATTTATTTTCGAGTTATCCGATCTCTTAAAAATTAGAGAGGACTTTTATTAGAAGTCAGCAGATGAAACTCAACGAAAATTTCAGGAGAATATTGGTTAATAATACGCGAAAATAGGAAAACGTTAGGATTTTATACCTCTTAAAACGTAAAAATAGATGGGAACAAGAGTGATGGGGTAAATTTCCCCGACTGACTAAATATGTTAATTATTAGGACAATAATGAACCCAAAATGGATATCATATACTGCCTGTACTACCCTACTTATTTTGGTGGTAGTTTTTGCCCAAGCTTTATGGGTGCTTATAGGACATTTAACAACCAACTTCATGTGTGTTAATTTTAAGGGTCGCTATGCTTGCGCATTGTAGAAAAATTCATTCACACAATTTTTTACAACGCGCCAAAAGAAGTAAATTTAAAAAAAAAAAAACGAAAGCGACACACATGGAAGACGCGCGGCAAATTTCGGGTAGGTGTTTCAAGGAATGCAGACGTCAATGGGACGTCACGTTGGGGGCGTCCTACTATAGTCCCATCACATTTCGAATTAATCCCAACGCGAAATGAGACATATCGAACAACAATCGACCAAAATACAAAATGACTCGCGTTTCATCGAAAGCTAAATATATTTTTAAAAAAAATATTATAATAATAATAACATAAAAAATCAAATAATCATGTAATACATTTTATTTTATGAAGGTCAAAACAGGTAACATGTATGTGGAATGCAAAATAACTATAAAAAAATCTGTGCAGTGGTAAGAGAACCACCTGGACCCAATCCAATAATGGACACATCATTTTAATTATAAACCAAAACTTCCAAATTCCAAACTCCTTTCATATCATTAACATTTTTAATAAACAATCAAAACCACACGATAATTTTTAAATAAAGCGAAAGCAAAACGTACCAATTAGCCTTATCAACATTTACATAGAGTAATCCAACAAGCTGCCGAACTTGGAGAAAACTATTCAAATATCACTGACATTATTATTGAAACTCAGTTATTTGTAATCAGCCACTTGGAAAATTAAATAAAATACAATCTGACATTTAAAAGTATCGTTTAATGTTCACACAATAACTGTAGTTGATATTTACTTCACAAATCAGGAAAATATGACACTATTAACAAGTTTTTTCTTTCTTTCTGTGTACGACGAAAATTTTCGTTTCGACATCTACCCATAATGAGACAAATAATTAGATACGCGTAGTGTCGTAGCCAGTGTGGTAATTCACTGATAAAATTTACGATTTCTTTTCATTTCACTGAATAAAATTCAATCTGATTAAATCGGATGAAGTTGTGAATATAACCGAAAGAGATTAATTACGATACACTTGTTCATAGGAAAAGACCGGAAAAGACTTCGTTGGACTTCGTGATTAGCATAATATTGTGTATGTTAGGCAAACAGCTTAACACTGCTTAACAATGTAATGCGTAACTTGACTAACAATAAAATAAATTAAAATGGAAGCAAAAAAATAATTTTTAGCTGAAAATATTAATAAAAAATTAAAAAAAAACTTCTATTATAGTTGTCAATAAAATAAATTAAAGCTAAGTCTACATTAATTTCCACATGTTTTGTTGGAACATTTAAATTTAAATATGTAAATTTGAATAAGCGAGAACTCAAGGGACTGAAATGTTTTTCTTTTTTTTTTCAAGACAAAGTTAAGGTATTTCTCACTTACAGAAGTTAAGGCCCATTTATGAATCAAAATCACCAAGGTTGCGAATTTCAAGATTGGTTTTATGACAAAAAAAATTGTTAGCTATAATGATAATTCTTAGCTTAAATTGTCGCAAAATGTGTATATTAATAAACTATGAAAGGGCAGCGCACAGAATTTTATATTTTTTTTTTGTAATATTGCTTTTTAATGGATATTTTCCAGAAAACCATCATTTCGGGAACGTTTTTCTAAGTTCGATAAAATGAACAAAAACCAAAAAAAGTAAATAATTTAAGCTTTGTTTAATAATATGGTTATATGATGTATCTATATTATATAAGCAATAAGAAAAACAATACATATAAAATCTTTTATAAGCAAAATACGTTAAAAAATAAAAAAAGTTGCTATTATCGTGCATAAATTTTAAGAAATTTCAAAATATCGAAAACTCTTACAATCGAATTAACATAACTTTAAGAGAATGAAATTATGTCAATCAGTTCTTACAGTTTAAGTCTTTTGAACTAAAATCCCAGTCTACTTTACAAAACTTCTTCAAATAATGGAAAAACTTGGTATATAACGTAAGAAAATCAACAATACATTCTGTAACAAACGACAAGTACACTAACCTAACAATGCATATGTAAAAATCAAAACAAAACTTATTATTTTTCAAAAAGATCAATATCATTATCTAAATTCTAAATAATAATATCCTCGAATTTATTCTTTTTTCAGCAATGGTGTCGGAATAATACTGACTATTTGCTCAAAGTTAGGTAATATATGCCATACCTATCCTTTGGTTCCACTTTGAATTTTCTGGTATTGTTACGCACAGATCTCAAAAAGGTTACAAATATAGTTACAGATATTCAGTTGCAGGCATAAAAACACCCTCAGGTTCAATTGAACTTATGTTACAAAGGTTAGAAAGCTTCGATAGTTTTAGCTCTTTGTGAAAATGTTCGTATTGATATAATTGTATGAAAACCTCGAACCCTTTTTGCCAATATATGTTTGTGATTTTTATTATGCCTGGAATAGCATCCAAAGGATTTGTTATGTTGTTTTTTTCCTCAATAACGTCTACTGGGATTACCTGTACTTCCATAACAGAGGTTTAGAACAAATCGATGAATTCTGAGGCTATATAACCGAAATATCTTCAAATAAAGCAATTTATATAAAATCTTTTTCTTTTTTCTGTATTTTTTTATGCATTTTTCCAATTTTTTCTCTGCTTTCGCTTCTCTTGTTGGTCATATCAGCAATTTTCTTCAATTTATTTTCTGCCTTTTTCTTCTTATAATATTCCCTGTACTTAGCTCTTTTTAGTTTCTTTCTGTTCTTCAGTCATCTTATCCAAAAAAATTCTTTTTCTAGCATTTGCCTTTTCTCTTAGGCGCAAATAAGCTGCACGATCCCTCTTAGGTTTTTTTTTTGTTTATTTTTAGGTTTTTTTAATATTTTTTTCTTTACCAGGAGTCCCCATAATGTTATTAATAAAAACTACTAAATTGTAAAATAAATTAATAAAAATTGTAAGTGCATCGCTGTTGGAAACAATAATCATCATTCCGAGAACGTGGCATCATGTCCGGGAACGTTCCCGAAATGACCGTTCCCGGAATGACGATTTCAAATAAGCGCGGGCTTTAATAACATAACGACTATTTTAAATGTAACCTGACTTTGTTAATAGTAAAATATTTGAGGCTACCTTGTTATTTCGTGTCGTAAAAAGGAATTTTATTAATAATTAAAAGTGATAAACACGTTCCCGAATTGACGCACTATTGATGTACGTTCTACAAATAATGAATTGAAAAACTACTTACCACTTAGATATCAATTATTTCACGATAAATTCACTGATAGCCAGCTTTGTTATTGTTTTCTTCCACTAATGAAGTTTGTTACCTTCAGGATGAGTTCACATAAAATTATTTATCTTTGATTATAGATGCGTTCACTGAAATGATTTGTGCGCTACCGGACAAACTATTTTTGCATTTTTATAATAAAAAATAAATATTTTTTTAGAATCTTTTCCAAAAACTAGATTTTGTATAAGAATACGGTATATTTTAATAAGGGTAAGTGTTAAATAAATTACATTTTTCATTATTATTTTGGATTTGTTGTTGAAGATTGTACATTCGGACGCGTTCCCGAAATGACTTTCTGCGCATGTATATTGATATAGTTTAAAATTTACTTAATTTATAAATTGTATTGTTTGATGTACACTCAGAACGAGTTAGTTTTAGTATTTTTTAAATTTTATTTTCTCAAAAAAGTCAAGATTTAAGTCATTAAATTGCTGGCGAAGTGAATTCTGCACTTTGGTGATTTTGAGCCTTATACTTTGATTTCGTACATTTGATGAGTGCGCGTGATAACTGCAGGTTCCAAGAGATTAGGACAAAAAACTAAATGAAATCTACTAGTAAAACTACTAGTAAAAATATTTTGCTTAAATTTGAAACAAAAATTATAAAATGGTAACATTTTCGTCCTTTTCAATCACGTCAATTATTTTCAAATATTTGCGCCATTATATATTGTTCAAGAACTGCAACCAATGCAACGAAATAAACGAAATCAACCAATGACAACGCTAGAGTGAACCGATCTGCATAGACAGAGAGAAGACTTCTCTTTGGCATAGATAAGCATAAGATAGATAATCGAGATAATCGCACTTAAATGCCATCTGGTTGTAACCTTGATCTGGTTGATGGTTTTTTCGGTTCTGTCAATGAAATTGGTCCGAGCTGGTCCGAGCCGTCCAAGCGATGCAAGCTTTTAACCCTTTTAACACGGAGATTGTCCTCCATTGTCCTCTTTTTATAGCTTCTATACGCTTCATACTCCATTTTTAATACGTATAGTTGGTCTAGTTCGTCTAGTTATTTTGAAAGAAAAATATGGAAATGGCCTATGTATCCCCACTGGCTGATATAAAAGTAGAAGAAAATTGGGGAGATGGAGTTAATATTAAAAATGAAAAATTACCACCAACATTACCAGAACCATTATCAATAGAACATAATGATATTAAAATAGAAAATGATATTGATGAGGAAAGTCTTCTGACACCAAGTGGTAAGTTTTAAACTTTAATTTCATTACTTTAACGGTATTCAAGGTTTGTAAAATTGCTGTAATGAATTTAAATTGTTCTGTTAGAAAAATTCGAAGAAGAAAACTGGGAAACATATGCGGAGGAAGACGAAACAGATCCGTTGAAACTAGATGAAGATATTGCAGGCGGTGCTATTATTAAATTTGAAAAAGGAACATTACCAAAAATTGAAGATTATTCCAAAGAAGAATTACCTTTGACACATTATTCCGATATAAAATGTGAAATTGGCATTGACGAAGGTAAGCATCGTAAGCATTTTCAACGTTATGCTATGATCTTAAAAAAAATAAATTTCTTTGTATATGGGTAAACCTACTAAACGCATTGCTCATAATATGAGGCAGCGCAGTTAAATGTAAAAAGTTACTACTTCATCTCCTTTTGCACTTAAGGGTTGAATTTTTTTACTTTTAAATATAATTAAAGAACTAAGCGCAATACTCCTCCCAATAAAAAAAAATCATCAAAATTTGATAATTCAGTTAAATGTCACTATTTCATCCCCTATTTTCATCCTTAGGCGGTGAATTTTTTTCTTCAAATTGAAATGTGAACAATTTAAAGGTATAAGGTGTACGTCATAGAAAAAAAATTTCGAAATCGGGTTAGCCAGCAAAAATGTATAATTTCATCCCTTATTTTTAACCCCTTACGACTGGAGTTTTTTATACAAATAAAAATTAGATTAATTTAAAATTATGTTCTACCCAAAAAAAAGAATTACCAAAATCGAGATATCCTATAAGAAGTTAATATTTCATCCCCAATTTTTCAACCCATTAGAAGTAAACGATTTTCATCAAATTAAAATGGTCTACAAGAGAAGCACCAGCTTTAAAATAAAAAAAAAAAGCATCAAAATCGGTTCATTCAGTCAAAAGTTCTAAGGTAACAAACATACCAAAAAAAAAAAAAATAAAATAAAAAATACAGTTGAATTGAGAACCTCCTCCTTTTTTTGAAGTCGGTTAAAAAGCCGTACCATTGCACTATTTGTGGTAATATTCAAATATTACATTTTTATCGGAAAGAAAAAACTTAAATTTTTGTAGGCAAATCATTTTATGAACAATATATATATATAAGGGGACATGGAAGGATTCATACCGGTGAAAACCCATATAATAGCGATGTTTGTGATATGAAAATATTTAAAAAAAAAAAACAATTATAATTAAAAAATAACTTTTTTGTTTTAGATAAGTCATATCCTAGAAAGCTGTCGTTAAATAAAAACGGGAAGATTCATACTGAAAAACCGTATACTTGCGATATTTGTGGTAAAAAAATATTTTATAATTAAATTTTATAAGAAAAATCTTAACTTAAATTTTTGAAGGAAAATCATTTGCTCGATTAGAGTATTTAACTTCACATGAAATGATTCATAATGCTGAAAAACCGTATAGGTGTGATGCTTGTGGTAAAAAAATTAAATAATTGCATTTTTCTAAGAAATAATTAACTTTATCTTTTGAAGATAAATCATTTGCTAGATCGGATTTATTAACTAAACATAAAAGGTATCATACTGGCGTAAAACCGTATAGTTGCAACGATTGTGGTAAAAATTTATATGACATTAACATTTTTCTTAAAAAAATTTACATAATTTTTTTGAAGGGAAATTATTTTCTATAATAAGTGCATTAAAGATGCATAAAAGAACACATACTGGTGAAAAACCGTATAGTTGCGACGTTTGTGGTAAAAATTTATTTGATAACATTTATGTTAGAAAAAATTAACTTATTTTTTTTTAAGGTAAATCATTTACCCAAAAACCTCATTTAAATTCACATAAATGGAAGCACCACCCTGTTGGTGAAAAACCGTATCGTTGCGATGTTTGTGGTAAAAAGTTATTTTATAATTACATTTATGTTAGAAAATATTTAACTTAATGTTTTAAGGTAAATCATATACTGTTTCAAGTTCATTAACTATACATAAAAGGATTCATACTGGTGAAAAATTGTTTGATTGCGATGTTTGTGGTAAAAAGTTATTTGATAATTACATTTTTCGTAAAATAAGTTTAACTTAATTTTTTTGAAGGTAAATCATTTGTTGTATCAAGTCATTTAGTTAATCATCAAAGGACTCATACTGGTGAAAAACCGTATAGTTGTGAAGATTGTGGTAAAAATTTATCTGCTAATAACTTTTTTCTCAGAAAAAATTTAAGTGATAATTTTTTGAAGGTAAATCATTTGCTAGATCGTATTTATTAACTAAACATAAAAAGATTCATATTGGTGTAAAACCGTATACTTGCGATGTTTGTGGTAAAAGATTATTTGATAAAATTTTTTTAGAAAAAATTTAACTTAATTTGTTTAAGGTAAATCATATAATACTTCAAATACATTAACTATACATAAAAAGACTCATACTGGAGAAAACCCGTATAATTGCAATGTTTGTGGTAAAAAAATTATTATAATTAAATTTTTATAAGAATAATCTTTACTTAATTTTTTGTAGGTAAATCATTTGCTCGATCAGCTTATTTAATTAGACATCAAAGAATTCATACTGGTGAAAAACCGTATAGTTGTGATGTTTGTGGTAAGAAGTTATTTGATATTTACATTTTTGTTAGAATAAAATTTAACTTAATTTTTTTTTAGGTAAAACATTTGCCCAATTACAACATTTAAGTTTACATAAAAGGATCCATACTGGTGAAAAACCGTATAGTTGTGATGTTTGTGGTAAGAAGTTATTTGATATTTACATTTTTGTTAGAATAAAAATTAACTTTTTTTTTTAAAGGTAAATCATTTACCCAATTACAACATTTAAGTTTACATAAAAGGATCCATACTGGTGAAAAACCGTATAGTTGTGATGTTTGTGGTAAGAAGTTATTTGATATTTACATTTTTGTTAGAATAAAAATTAACTTAATTTTTTTAAAGGTAAATCATTTGCCCAATTGACTAATTTAATTTTCCATAAAAGGCTTCATACTGGTGAAAAACCGTATAGTTGTGATGTTTGTGGTAAGAAGTTATTTGATATTTACATTTTTGTTAGAATAAAATTTAACTTAATTTTTTTTTAGGTAAAACATTTGCCCAATCAAGTTATTTAATTTCACATAAAAGGATTCATACTGGCGAAAAACCGTATAGTTGTGATGTTTGTGGTAAAAATTGATTTGATAACATTTTTACTGGAAATAATTAAACTTATTTTTTTGTAGGTAAATCATTTGCCCGATTGACTAATTTAATTTCACATAAAAGGATTCATACTGGTGAAAAACCGTATAGTTGTGATGTTTGTGGTAAAAATTTATTTGATAACATTTTTGTTAGAAATAATTAACTTAATTTTTTTAAGGTAAATCATTTATCCAAAATCGTCAATTAAATTCACATAAATCAAAGCACCATCCTTAGCTGGTGAAAACCCGTATCGTTGTGACCTTTTTGGTAAAAATTTATTTTTTAACATTTTGCTTAGAATAAAATTTAACTTAATTTTTTTTAGGTAAATCATTTGCCCAAACAAGTTATTTTATTTCACATAAAAGGATTCATACTGGTGAATACAGGTAGTAACATTTTAGACAAGTATTTACCTATTTACTGTTTTATCGGGTGTATAATACGCAAAAAAAATTTTTTAATTTTATTTGTAAAATGTGAATTAGTTACCTATATACTTTGTAATTATATATTTATTCAAAAAATAAAGATGTAAAATTGACTGTTGTTTAATTTTTTAATTAAAAAAAAAGAATTTGTCAAGTTGGAACTTTATACCTGGTGTGTTTTAACATTTATTTGAAACTAGCTGATACCCGCCTGCTTCACTGGACATAATTAAATTGGACTAATTGATTAATAGAAACCCCCATAGTATTTTTTTTTAAATTCCGTTTTAATTCAATCTTGATTCAATAACGTTAATCAAAAATATTATCAATTCTTAATTTTTGTTTCTTTAATTGATTTCGTATAATGATAATATTTTTCGTTTAAGGTAAAACGTTTACAGTTTTACAATTAAAGTAACAATAAAAATTTAAAAAACAAAAATTAAAGTCGTAAATGACTGATTTTGTTTATTACGTAAAAAAATTTTACATTAGGGGCTAAACAACGGCGTATGATCAATTCGAAATACTAAATCAATAGAAACGCTATCAAAAACTTTAATTTCGAATTTCGTTGCCAAATTTCAAAAGTTTTTATTTTGCTGCATAGGAGAAATATTTTATGAATAAAAAGGAGCCTATAGGTTTCATTATAACCTATTTGTTCGTGTCCATGACGGATCTTCAGAAATCACATATTGAAAATTTTTATAAGTAGTATTACGGAGTTTACGTAAACGAAGTCCGGATACGGCTAGTTATAGATTTAATTTCAATTTCGGCTGGGTAATAAAAAAATATTACGCAGCAAGTAGTTTTGAATTTTCATTATTGCCTTTTGAAATTTTCGTTAGGAGTGTTGTTTTTATTGTTAAATTAATTTACTGTCAATATGAAATTCGTTAAATATTTAATTGTTATATCACTGTTGATTTCTCTTATACATATAGATACATAGTACATACTGTGTAGTTAATTATGAAAAAATCGAAGACAAATTTAATACTACGACCGCGAATACTGGACGCGAAATATAGCTAAAACGTTCTGGAATCTGGAAGCGGATTGTTTGTATATTGTATCAAAATTTGAGCTCAATTAACGCAGAATTTTCGAGTTCTTATCTTAGATAAAGACCAACATATTAGTTTTATATAATATAGAAGAAGATACCAATAAAACAGCCACTACGTACGCTGTGCAATATCCAGTCGCTCTGCCAACGCTTTTTAAATCTGTGATATCTACTCAGATATTCATTTTGATGAAATACTGTAAAGGGCAATTTTGATCTACATAAAATGTTCAAAGTATCTACGTAATGTATTTAATTGGATAAGGAATAATATACTGTTTTGTTTAAAATAACTTGGTAAATAACCAATAATTTTTTTGTAATATGTAAAAGATAAAAATGGATCCTGTGGATTATCTTTAGGAGATAGACATATGCCATCGGGGACTTTTTTATCATTCTTTTTAAGATACACAATTTCGATTTATCTCGTAAAGTTTAGCCAGCGTTTGCAATTTAAGTGCCAAAAATATTTTGATTATGACCTCACATTATAAATCTTTAAATTTCCCAACTTTTCGCCACTATAATATGCATGTATTATACCCGCAAACCTTCCTCTTGAATCACTATCAATTGCTGAAAACTGCATAACAATCCATTGGGTAGTTTAGAAGATCTAAGGTAAGTAAACTTCCAAAGTCTACATTGGCAATATTTTTTTAGTTTCATTCTATATCCTTGTTATAAATAGTGAATGTTCACAGAGTGAGAAGAATTCAGAACCGAGGCATTTTTCAGAACCGGGTTTTCGGTGCTAGATTTTTACAAACCCGGGTACCCGGTTCTGGAATCGATTCTGAAAATTCTAAAAATTAAAAACAGTAGTTTTGAAATCCCTTTTTATTATATATATGTATATAAATAATATAAGTTAAATTTGAAATACAATGTTTTCTTTATATTCTTATATTTTGGTTTCCTGCTTCCCTTTACTTTTCTGCTTCCATTTAAAAATATGATCTGAGAAACCACAAAATATCCAAACTGTCGTTTAGCTGTGACCAAATTTTGGAAGCAATTTTTCCACAACCAGAAAACAAGCGCACTGATTCCACGCTGGTATATGGTTATATTAATATGCATGAATAATGAATATTATGTATTATGTAAACTGTTAGTTTACTATCTATATAAATAAAATGATAGCTGTTTTCCAATGTTCCCTTTTAACTCAAAAACTACTGGATAGATTTTGATCAATTTTTTTTCGATTTTTATATATTTGGTCCTTATCTAAAAAAATAATTATCACGATATTTTCATTAAAGACAAAGTAATTAAAGTTTTTAAAAATGCGATTTTTACAAGCAAAACGCGTGAAGCGGTGAATTTTTCGTCTCTTTGATAGAGTGGGGCAAACGATCTAATGCGCATGGGCTAGAGAGAATGTTTCTCCTTCTACTGCCTACTGATTATTTCATATTTAAGCGTAGACTTAATGCAGTTCAGCGAGATATTAGATTAATAAAGATTTTTTGATTTCTATTTTCTATTTGTTAAGCAGTTATTAAAACCATTTTAAGTTACAACCGTTACAATAATCAAATCACATACATTTCAACACTCTCTTTTATTATTGCAAATACATTTTTTAACCAGAAAAAGTTAAGTTAGCGAGAAACATTTTTTTTAAATTAAACTATATGCCAAAAAATTGCTCCCTCAGAATCCGCAATTTCTCCAAGTGTATAGTTATTTATTGATTAATAATAAATTTTTCAAAAATTTGTAAACTAAAACTTAACATTGCTGTAAAATACAATAAAGTCAGTTTTTTAGTTTTTTTTTTAAATTGTTCCTTAAATGCTTTTCCGGATTCGCAATTGCTCCAGGTGTATATAGTTAATAGTTAATTGAAAATTAAATTTTTAAAAAATTTTCAAACTTAAGAATTAAAATTATTATAGAACCCAAAACAATTTTTAATTTAAATTGTGCAATAAGTGCAATAAACCAATAATGCCAAAGTGTCAAAAGGCATCTCTTTATTGCCATAACTACCGTATCTACTAGTAAAACGACTAGTATAAATATTTTACTTAAATTTAAAACAGAAATTACGAAATGGTAACATTTTCGTTCTTTTCAATCACGTCAATTATTTTCAAACATTCGCGCGATATATACTGTTCAAGAACTGCAACCAATTGCAACGAAATCAACCAATGACAACGCTAGAGTGAACCGATCTGCATAGACAGAGAAAAGACTTCTCTTTGGCATAGATCAGCAGCTCTCAACCTTTTCTAGCATGCGTACCCCTTGGCAGTTCATTATCCTAAATCGTACCGATCGTACCCCCTATATTAGAAAAATGTTTATAATATAAATTCTCGTAGTTGTTATCATTTTAAACTTGTTCTAACACTAAATAAATAGCAATAACGTGTCAAGAGTATACTCAGAGCCTGTATTGATGAAAACTAAAAGATTGTTTACTAAAACATAACATACTAAATATAAACCATTATTAACATAAAGTTAAATATTCAAAATTTTACATTAATTTTAACTTAACTTATTATATTCAGTGAGATTCTTGAGCTTGCTTTAAGGCACATCGTTTTTGGAAATCAAGTTTGATCAAGGTACGATCTTAAATCTGGGGTTGCATTCATCTTATTACGGTAGGTATTTGTTTTTAAGAAAAATATACGAAGAGTACATTCAAAAAATTTCGGTAAAGTTCGTTAAATAGAATTTTAACTCATTTTCTTCCAATTTTACACAATAACGAAAGAAATCTCTACAAAGTTGAAATTAAAAAATTGACAATTTTTACTGGAAAATACATCCGATAAAATTAATAATGAAATTTTTTAAAAATATTTGAATTTTTCATTGTTCATTGTCGAATATATTAATTAGAAATAAACGTAATAAATAAATAAACTAAAAGTTAAAAAAAAAACAACAATTACTTCGGACAGGGAAGGTTAACGGAACGAATTTTAATGAAGTTTCGCTAAAGATCCTGTAGGATAGCTACTAACTTATTCTTTTAAGGGAACATCCATTAATTACGTGAGGCATTCAGGCCTCAGGGCCGATGGGGTTGAGCCGAATCTCATCTAATCTTACTTTGGGGAAAGGGAAGTTCTTGCAAATATCACGTATTTTTGTTTTGAAAAATATCACATTAGATTGCGGGTTGGGGCAAAGTGTTATGCCAAATCTCATGACATTGTACCAGAGGGGAGGGGATTTCAAAAATCGCAAGAAACGCCTCGCGCAATTAATGGATGACCCCTAAAATAGCTGTACGGTTTTAAATGATGTTTGCTATAAAAGATTTTCAAGTCCTAAAGGAAAGGATACAGTTACTTTTTTACTAAAAATCGTATAGAAACTGATGTGAAACAGCTAACGCAGCTAACATATCTTTCTTGAAAAGTAGTTTTACGAATTTTGATAAACTTTCTTTGGATCTAAAAGTTTGAAGTCTGAAATTTTCTATCATCTTTTTTTGTCAAAATAGATTAATTTTTATATTTCGCTATGAACATAGAGCATCTTTTAATCAATAAGTTAAATTTAGATACACTCAGCGAAGCGAGCGGGTATCAGCTAGTAACACAATAAAGTACAATTTAAATTAATAATAAATTTTTAAAATCTGCTAAATGGAAATTAAAAAAAGCTGCAAAAATAGAGTTAAAACAATATTATGTTTATTATAATTTTTCGTTAATAATTGCGCTGAAGTATAAAGAAACATTTTTTTGCTTGGCGGGCGGCATGTTGCCGACCCCTGCCGCCCCAGCCCTAAGCCACGGGTACCACGGGTGGAGAATCGCTGGCATACATGTTCGCCCTTAAATGCCATCTGGTTGATGGTTCTGTCTGGTTCTGTCAAAGAAATGGGTCTAAGCCAGTCCAAGCGATGCTTTTAACCCTTTTAACATGGAGATTGTCTTCTATTGTCCTCCTTCTATAGCTTCTGTGGCTTCTGTACGCTCCATACTCTATTTTTAATACGTATAGTTCGTCTAGTTATTTTGAAAGAAAAATATGGAAATGGCCTATGTATCCCCACTGGCTTATATAAAAGTAGAAGAAAATTGTGAAAATGAAGTTAATGTTAAAAACGAAAAATTACCACCACCACTACAAGGACCATTATCGTTAGAACGTTATGATATTAAAATAGAAAATGATATTGATGAGGAAAGTCTTCTGACACCAAGTGGTAAGTTTTAAACTTTAATTTCATTACTTTAACGGTATTCAAGGTTTGTAAAATTGCTGTAATAAGTTTAAATTGTTCTGTTAGAAAAATTTGAAGAAGAAAACTGGGAAACATATGCGGAGGAAGACGAAACAGACCCGTTGAAACTAGATGAAGATATTGCAGGCGGTGCTATTATCAAATTTGAAAAAGGAACATTACCAAAAATTGAAGATTATTCCAAAGAAGTATTACCTTTGAAACATTATTCCGATATAAAATGTGAAATTGGCATTGACGAAGGTAAGCATCGTAAGCATTTTCAACGTTAGGCTATGATCTTAAAAAAAATAAACTTCTTTGTATATGGGTAAACCTACTAAACGCGTTGCTCATAATATGAGGCAGCGCCGTTAAATGTTAAAAGTTACTACTTCATCTCCTTTTGCACTTAAGGGTTGAAATTTTTAATTTTTAAATATAATTAAAGAACTAACAAGTGAATCTTAGAACCTGCGGGTTACCGATTTTGACCAAATTTATACCACATGTAGGGTGCACCTAAGGTTGTAACAGGTGCAAGTAATAGGACCCATTATTCAGCCGTTTCAGCCGAGAAAATTCAATCGGAAAATTTTCGATAATTGTCAAGTGTTCATATACAGTCTGTGTTGAACCCAAATTCAAGTAGCGCGTGGCGTAATGGCAAGGTTTCCGTTTGCAACCTATGTTTTCGCTGGTTTTTATCCCAGTGCTTACTTTTTTTTTTCTTTCAATTTTATCATTTTTACGGCGACTGCTACGCGATTACGTTATTATTTCTGCAATTGAATGAATATTTTTCAATCTTGTTGTTATAAGGAAAAGCGAGCAGGCTTATTTATTGATTCTAATGGAAGATGATTACACCATTTAAAAAAAAACGAGTCTTTTTATTAACCTTTCATTCGCTATCACTAATAATGGTACAAGAACCAGGGTGGTAAAGCAAGAAAAACAATAATTATTTCAGCATCGGGCACACGCAATAGATGCAAGGCTAACGCACCCACAGGATTTTTTCAATGTCCACCGCGTCACTATTTATTCCCTATTTTCATCGTTAGGGGGGGGGGGATTTTTCTTCAAATTGAAATATGAACAATTTAAAGGTACGATATACGTAATAAAAACAAATTATCGAAATCGGGTTAGCCAGGAAAAATGTATAGTTTCATCCCTAATTTTAACCCCTTATGAGTGGAGTTTTTTTTTTTAAATGAAAATGAGATTAATTTAAAATTATGTTGTACCAAAAAAAAAAACAATTATCGAAATCGAGCTATCTTATAAAAAGTTAATATTTCATCCCTTAGTTTTCAACCCCTTAGAAGTGAACGATTTCCATCAAATTAAAATGGACCCACAGAAGGGAAGCACCAGCTTTCAAATAAAAAAAGAATTATCAAAATCGGTTCACCCAGTTAAAAGTTCTGAGGTAACAAACATACCAAAAAAAAAGTCAAATTAAGAACCTCCTCTATTTTTTGAAGTCGGTTAAAAAACCGTACCATTTGTGGTAATAAAATATTTAAACATTACATTTTTGCCAGAATGAAAAAAAAAAAATTAAATTTTTGAAGGCAAATCATTTTATGAACAATATTTATTAGGGAATATGGAAGGATTCCTCCCGGTGGAAACCCATATAATTGCGATTTTTGTGATATGAAAATATTTCAAAAATCCTATTTTAATAAAATAATCAACTCTTTTGTTCTAGATAAATCATATCCTAGAAAGCAGTCGTTAAATAAAAATGGGAAGATTCATACTGAAAAACCGTATACTTGCGATATTTGTGGTAAAAAAATATTTTATAATTAAATTTTTATTAGAAAAATCTTAACTTAATTTTTTTAAGGAAAATCATTTGCTCGATTAGAGTATTTAACTTCACATGAAATGATTCATAATGCTGAAAAACCGTATAGTTGTGATGCTTGTGGTAAAAAAATTAAATAATTGCATTTTTCTAAGAAATAATTAACCTTATTTTTTGAAGATAAATCATTTGCTAGATCGGATTTATTAACTAAACATAAAAAGATTCATATTGGTGTAAAACCGTATACTTGCAACGATTGTGGTAAAAATTTATATGAAAATAACATTTTTTTTTTAAATTTACATAATTTTTTTGAAGGGAAATTATTTTCTATAATAAGTGCATTAAAGATGCATAAAAGAACACATACTGGTGAAAAACCGTATAGTTGCGACGTTTGTGGTAAAAATTTATTTGATAACATTTATGTTAGAAAAAAATAACTTAATTTTTTAAAGGTAAATCATTTACACAAAAACCTCATTTAAATTCACATAAATGGAAGCACCACCCTGTTGGTGAAAAACCGTACCGTTGCGATGTTTGTGGTAAAAAGTTATTTTATAATTACATTTATGTTAGAAAATAAATCAACTTAATTTTTTAAGGTAAATCATATACTGTTTCAAATTCATTAACTGTACATAAAAGAACTCATACTGGTGAAAAACCGTACCGTTGCAATGTTTGTGGTAAAAAGTTATTTGATAATTACAATTATGTTAGAAAATAAATTAACTTAATTTTTTAAGGTAAATCATATACTAATTCAAATTCATTAACTGCACATAAAAGAACTCATACTGGTGAAAAACCGTTTAGTTACGATGTTTGTGGTAAGAAGTTATTTGATAATTACAATTATGTTAGAAAATAAATTAACTTAATTTTTTAAGGTAAATCATATACTGTTTCAAATTCATTAACTGCACATAAAACAACTCATACTGGTGAAAAACCGTTTAGTTACGATGTTTGTGGTAAGAAGTTATTTGATAATTTCAATTTTGTTAGAAAATAAATTAACTTAATTTTTTAAGGTAAATCATATACTAATTCAAATTCATTAACTGCACATAAAACAACTCATACTGGTGAAAAACCGTTTAGTTACGATGTTTGTGGTAAGAAGTTATTTGAAAATTTTATTTTTTGTAAAATAAATTTAACTTAATTTTTTGAAGGTAAATCATATAATGAATCAGGTAAATTAACTATACATAAAAGTACTCATACTGGTGAAAAACCGTATAGTTGCGAAGATCCTGGTAAAAGTTTATTTGATAATAACTTTTTCTCAGAAAAAATTTAATTGATAATTTTTTGAAGGTAAATCATTTGCTGTGTCATCTCAATTCTCTAAACATATAAAGATTCATACTGGTGAAAGCCCGCATAGTTGCGATGTTTGTGGTAAAAAAATATTTTATTATTAAATTATTATAAGAAAAATCTTATCTTAATTTTTTGAAGGAAAATCATTTGCTCGATCAGATTATTTAATTTCACATAAAATGATTCATAATGCTGAAAAACCGTATAGTTGTGATGCTTGTGGTAAAAAAATTAAATAATTGCATTTTTCTAAGAAATAATTAACCTTATTTTTTGAAGATAAATCATTTGCCAGATCGGATTTATTAACTAAACATAAAAAGATTCATATTGGTGTAAAACCGTATACTTGCAACGATTGTGGTAAAAATTTAAATGACATTAACATTTTTCTTAAAAAAATTTACATAATTTTAAATTTAAAGGGAAATCATTTCCTGTATTAAGTGCATTAACTATACATAAAAGAACACATACTGGTGAAAAACCGTATAGTTGCGACGTTTGTGGTAAAAATTTATTTGATAACATTTATGTTAGAAAAAAATAACTTAATTTTTTAAAGGTAAATCATTTACCCAAAAACCTCATTTAAATTCACATAAATGGAAGCACCACCCTGTTGGTGAAAAACCGTACCGTTGCGATGTTTGTGGTAAAAAGTTATTTTATAATTACATTTATGTTAGAAAATAAATCAACTTAATTTTTTAAGGTAAATCATATACTGTTTCAAATTCATTAACTGTACATAAAAGAACTCATACTGGTGAAAAACCGTTTAGTTGCGATGTTTGTGGTAAAAAGTTATTTGATAATTACATTTTTCGTAAAATAAATTTAACTTAATTTTTTGAAGATAAATCATTTGTTGTATCAAGTCATTTAATTAATCATCAACGGACTCATACTGGTGAAAAACCGTATAGTTGCGAAGATTGTGGTAAAAGTTTATTCGATAATAACTTTTTCTCAGAAAAAATTTAATTGATAATTTTTTGAAGGTAAATCATTTGCTGTGTCATCTCAATTCTCTAAACATAAAAAGATTCATACTGGTGAAAGCTCGTATAGTTGCGATGTTTGTGGTAAAAGTTTATTTGATAACATTTTTTTTAGAAAAAATTTAACTTTATTGTTTGAAGGTAAATCATTTGCTCAATTAAATAATTTAATTTTACATAAAATGATCCATACTGGTGAAAAACCGTATAGTTGTGATTTGTGATGTTTGTGGTAAGAAGTTATTTGATATTTACATTTTTGTTAGAATAAAAATTAACTTATTTTTTTGTAGGTAAATCATTTGGGCAATCAAATAATTTGATTAAACATAAAAGGATTCATAATGGTGAATACAGGCAGTAACATTTTAGACAAGTATTTACCTATTTACTGTTTTATCGGGTGTATAATGCCTGAGATCCCTGAGATAGTCTTGCCGTATGTAATGTTAATTGTAACGTCAAACTTCAAATAAGTAAATAATATCATATAATGCCTGAATTTTATTAAAGAGACTTTATATTTATATAGTTATATATTATATATATATATTTATATATTTATAATTAACATTATGGGTATTGTATTAGGATTTTATGTGGTTGGAAGAAAATATAAATAATAATAATACTAAAGAAAACGGCTCTATTCAAGAAATAAAAATTTGGATCATAATTTGCATGGCCTTTTTGAAGTAATATTTAAAACCATTAAATTAAATGAAAAGTTTTTTAAACACACAAGAATGACCGTACCAGTATTTGACTTATTATTATCTATCTATCTCAGGCATAATACGCAAACTGTTCTTTAATTTTTATTTGTAATATATGAACTAGTTATAAACTTTTTAATTATATATTTATTCCAAAATAAAGATGTAAAACTGATCATTGTTAATTTTTTTTATTAAAAAGAAAAGAATTTATCAAGTTAGATTTTTATACATGGTGTATTTCAACATTTATTTGAAATGGCGACAACAAAATAAATCTCCATTATGATGTTAAAAGATTTGGTTTTGTGTAAAACTTCGCGGTATCAATAAATGCACATTCAGTCATAATTTTAAAAGAGGGCATGTCGACTCTAATGTTAAATGATTGAGTTGTCAAATGCTCGAAACGACCACATTTATCTTTTTTCTAATGATGTTTACTTGATCATTTCCCTTATTTGATATAATTGGTAAATTTCAGTATAGACACCTTGAGATTTACATTGTTGGTGTACATTACTGACACCACGAAGTTTTACAGAAAACCAAATATCTTAAATGTGTGAAACTTCGCGATGCCAGTAAGGTCAGTAAGTGCACTTAAAGTCTGATTCAGTCCAATAAGTCACAACTAGTTATTTTCGTTACAAATGATACAACCTCTATTTGTACATGATTGAAAATTGCATTGTACATCAACAATGTAAATCTCGACGTGTCTGTACTGGAACGTTACCATATTTATTTATATATGAATATATAATTTTTCAAGGGAGATTTCTTAAGAAATCTTTAACTATATGGTATATTCACATTCAAAACGATTTAAAAATCATTTACAATTTTACCGATAAGTGTTTTATTTATTGATCACACCACACATCTTCTTTTGATGCTACAAGTTGCAGTAATTTTTAAATAAATTTTGAAAGACTGATTAAGTTTTTTAAATAAAAACCCTGCCCGTAAAACTTCAAATTAACATTTTGTTGCGATTTGTTTTTCCACGTGTCCGTTGAAGTTTCACTTCTACTATGTGTCCCAGCACACATTTTGATTTTTTTGCAGGTTTACTGCAAATTATGATTTGGTTAGGATAGTTACATTTTAATGAACGCATTTTTTATTTAAACACATTAATGTTATTATGCTTTATAATATTAAGATGTTGTTCATCTTTAAAATAAGTGTACGTTATATAGTTGTATATTAAATGTTAATGCTGTTAAATAACCATTGTTGCAGTTTTTTTCATACAGAGATATCCAATATATAATATTTGATAATATGATTTTCACCTTTTGGCGTACATTTAAATCGCACCTTTTTATTTCATCAAACATATTATTAAGTTATATATACTTTATACAATTTTCGCTTTACTTTTTTGGTTCCAAATAAATCCCAGCCACGTGCTAAAAGTCAAGTCTGTCAAGTTACCTTTGGGCTATTAGTACGGCGCGTTTTTCATAGAGGCACCAGCAGTAATATAATCACAGCGCGAGCGCATAATGTATAGATGTAATTTGAACCAAGTTGAACATTGCGCTGCCATCTGTGTTTGAAGCGTCGGACTAAAATTTAGAAGATCCACCTTCCTGATAAAAGTGTCCGCCCCATGAGTAATTCAAACTAATACTGCTGTTGCCCTCTCTCCGCCACCGCCAGCCATTCTCTCTCTCCGCCGCTGCCCGCTTTTCACCAAGGGACCGTGCCTGGTCCTCACGGGCCTAGGCGTAAATCCAGCACTGAGCGGACCGTGGGTAAATGGCGCCCTGTGCGAAGCATAATTCCAGCGCCCCAACTCATCCCTACCGAGCAACACATCTCAATCAATCGAAAACGAAGTGTGATCTCGACCAATTTTACATTTATATTTTATCAAGATATTTAAAATCGTTTGAAAATCATTCAAATTATAACAACAAAAGTGCACGAGGCAGCAGAAAAAAAAGTGTTGGGGGGGGGGAATATATATAATGTCGGAAATTATACTAAAAGTACTGGCATTTCCCTCTTTTGGTTTGGCGCCGAATTGGCGAATCTGGGCGAGATTTTGCCCAGTTTGGTCGTTTTGTAGAAGCAATAGCATCACGTGCAGGCTACCAAGTCACCCTGTTTTATATATAAGTTATCTCTCCAACCTGCACTAGACGGCGCGGCACCGAATGGCAGGAATGTCAAGAGGGGATAAAGAGGAAAGATGGATAAAGAGAAGAAGAAGAAGGATAAAAGTACTAGTTACTCTAAATAATTCATAACATATCGCCCTCCACAGGAATCTTTGAAGGGCAAGTAATGAACAGGACTCGCATTTTTCCTATTGATAAAAAATCCTTTAATTGTTAGAAAACCCCGTTGGCACTTTGTTATAGTAAGTTTTATTTAACTCGAAATTTATAAGTCGTATTATAAAAATGAATGGAATCAAGTCATATTTGAATAATTCTTAGCTACGCGACTTCCATTGTTGAAAGGTTAATTTGCTGTTTACTAGAATTTGGTAGTTATTAACTAAATTACTAACTGAATATTTCTTATAATATATAAAGTCATAAGAATAGTTATGACTTAAACCAATTTTTTTCGTGCAACCATTGAGTTCTGAGTAAATTAAGAAAATCTGATATACCTAGAAATGCTTTTCGAGGAGTTATTTCTTAACAATTAAAGGATGTTTCAGCAACTGGAAAGAGAGAAAGTCTTTTAATATCTAGTTAAGGTCTTTTGAAGATAAATTCCTGGAAAAGACAAAATTTAATTCGCTTTTTTTCAAAGCGCTATGTTTAGTCTTTTTTCCGGGTACTAGTAAATACTTTAGAAGATATGAAGAAATGGTATGGGAAAAAAGAAATAGCTTTTAGCCATGGCGTAGATTTTGTTACTAGATTAATCAGTCAGATTATTTTACTTTTTTATTTTGTATTGACACGTTACAACAATTCAAGTAAAAACGCTGCGTTGCGTCTCAAAACTCGGAAAAAATTCAATATAAAAGCGGTTTTATTTCCCAAAGGAACCCTTAATTGTCATTATTATGCAATATGTATTTGTACAACAACTAGATATATTACGTTTAACATGAAAGATAAAATCAAAACAAATAGTTCAAGTCAATATTTCTTTAAAACACCCACTTGTTGCTAAAACCATTCCATTCCATTATTGATTTTCCTAACAGCGCACGCAGTAACATTAAATTGACAAAACTGCTCGAATGGACTCATAAAAAAAACCCGATCAAACCGATTAAATAATTAATTCAACAATTTATCAAAAGTGAACCCCAATTGTACTAACATTTATTCTTCTAGTTTTCAAATCGGTCTTAAAAACAGTGCTCTCCCAACAATATGATTCAATGCAACGTATAAAAATTAGACAATATGGAAGATCTCTTGTTAAATATTGTGCGTGAAGCCAATAATCAGAAATTGTTAACGTTACGGCAAGCAGCTCAAGATGCTCATGGTAAGTTTATTTAGAAAAAAATTATTTAGGTACATTTGGAAAATGATGTGGCTATTTGCTAGATTTATTGGCGTCACAAAACACCTTACACCGAACTCCGTCACATGAATTGCGTTCAACCTGTTTCATTCCCTTACGACTGGCTCTGGAAAGCAAACGAAGTAAATTGATCTCTCATGCCCTGACTGGACTACACGTAAATATCCCACCAACTAATAAATGAAAAATTTTCGCAAAAAACAATTTTTCTAGAAACTTGTTCGAGATGAACGTTTCCAAGCCGGGACTGAACCGGAAGACGATTCACTATGGCTACCGGCCCAGCTTCTATATTCAACTGCTTCGATGTTATCCCATTCTGAAGATACCCAGGTTCACATATTAAGAGTTTTATTAAGCTTGGCGTGTAGTTCTTGCTGGGCTTTAAACGGTCGTTTGGTCATGTTAATCTTGGGACGATGTGGAGAAGCCTGCGAAACCGGAACTCAACCTGTAAGGGCTGCTAGTCAAGCAGCCGCTAGCCAAACCGTTAGAGCTTTCACAACATTCCTTGACGAGGAATATCAGGAGATCTTACAGCAACAACAAAAGTATAAAACGACAAATGGAGGACAAACGGATGGAATCATCAATACGTCAGCAGTTGCTTGTTTTAACGAGGCAATTCCTGTAATGCAGTACATTTGTAGTCGTCTCGAGGAAACTAAAAAGTAGTGATTTATAGGTTTCAATTATAACTTTTTTTTAAAAATAATTTTGTTTTAAGCTGTTCAAAGTCTAATGAAATGACTTTGTTTTTACTGGAATGTCTTCTTACGTTAGTTGCAAGTTTGCCACAAGTTGTACACACAAATAACCATTTTACAACTTTCCTATGGCAACGATTTTGTCCAGCTTTGATAGCATTACTTGGTGCTCCTGCAGAACCATCTGCACATTGTCTAAGTTCTCAACAAGCCAAAACTGTTTATAGGTAAGCCATATAAGTACCAGTGCCCGCGAAAAAATGTTTTTGTCTAATCATATATAATCTGATCTGAAAATTGGTCAGGTATAATCATATATAATTACTAGCTGACCCACGCAACTCCGTCTGCGTCACATAAGGGTGGGAGAAGGTTAAGAGTGGGGAACCTATGGCACAATTCTAAAGGAGTTAAAACTTGCTTTGTTTTATCCACAAATCACTTAAGAACCATTGAAGAGATAAAATTTGGTACCTATAATGCTAATTTAAAACCACGCGGACGAAACCAAGAAAAACATTGTATGTCTGTAATGGGCAATATTTATTGATTAATTTGAAGATTTTTTTTCTACTTTAACAGTATAACATGAGCTATCTTAGGTACACCGTACATCACACTATGATCAGTAAGAGTGGAACTATAGTAGAAAATGTCACGGAAACGGGAATAATAAAGGAACGCTGCATAACACTACTGGGTTGTTTTATTGATAAAATTTACGTATGTAAACTAAAAATATAACGAAGGAAAAAGAATATATGAAACTTAAACAAAGAGTAACGTAAAAAAAATTGAAATGTTATTTGATTATTGCAACGCCTGTAACCGTTGTAACAAATAATATATTTTAAACTTGTACTTCTGTATCTGATATAATATATTGCAAGGAGCTGAATGCCTGAATGTATAATGATCTATGAATCAGCTCAGTACTGACTCCTGAAAAAAAGTTAGATGGACACAAATATTGAGAAGGAAAAGCGCAAGCACTCACTTAGAAGGCCTAACATATTTTAAAGAGTGGGGAGTTTTGAAAAGAAAAGTTGAAATTTTAATTGTTGATTTTTTAAATGAAATTTAACACGCTAAATTCTAAATATGTATTCGAAAATTAACAATGAAAGAAATTTCAACGTTTCAAAATTTTTCATTATTTTTCGGATGTTAAATAAAAAATCATATCTTCAAGTGAAAATAGTGATTTTTATTTTAATCCTAAAGAGAAAATGTGTTAAAACGCTATTTCACGAACTTTAAAGATCTATTTCACGACCTTTTTTTTAACACACGGTTCCCGCAGGAGACAATTATCATGCTATCCTTTGAGCACCGTGCATTATTCTGGCATACGAAATAATCTATATTATTATCTGATCCCTCAACTATCATATTGCAAAAAATTATGTCTATCTTTTACTCTGTGAAAAACAAAAACATATCTATCCCACGGGAGTAGAAGATTTTTCCTGGATAAAAAAGAGATCAAGCTTTCCTGAGGAAAATTCGTTAAAACTCTTACTCATGAACTTTTAGAAAACTTCTTTGAAATACTCAGTTCCTGAAGGATTCTATTTTTATCCTATCCTACGGGAACCGTACAATATTCTAACATAAAAAGTAGCCCATATCATTCACTTTCTCTTCAACCACCATATTGCAAGAAATTATGGTATTCTTTTGTTCTGTGAAAAACAAAAACGTATCTATCCTACGGGAACATACATTTTTCCTGGATAAAAATTGGACTGTATGAAAAGAAAAATTATGATTTTGCCTTGAGGACCTTATGAGTTATTACTATAAATATATTGTACTCAGATAAAAATGTTTAGTTTAAGCATGATTTTTCTTTAAACCAGTTTTTCTATTTTCCCGATGAAATGAGAAATTTTTCCGAAATAAAACGTGTTCTAGATAATGATTCGCATAGGTCGCTATCATCATACTTAAATATCACCAAAATCCATTTTCAACTAAAAATAGAGTTTATGCATCATTTTTTTCTCCAAACCGTTTTTCAATTTCCTGGATAAATTAGACATTTTCCCGTTATAAAAAATATTCTTTTTTATGACTCAGATTGTCATTTATCATCATACCAAATTTTATTAAAAACCATATTTATTTGGGTAAGAATTAATAATATCTTTCTAAAAACAATTTCGCAAATAATGAATTATTTTTGAAACAACCTTAACAACCATTAAAAAGGTTATAACGGGCTAACCGCAAAAGATAGACATATGTCGTCGCTGACTTTTTTGTAGAACTTTTTAAGAGGAACAATTTTGCTCTACATGATTTTTGCGTACCTTTAATCGTTTACGCAGGGCAGGCCACGAACGCTCTCAAAAGGAAAAAATTTCCCTGTTTTTTGCAACATTTTCCATCGATACTCTGTTCCTATTGGTCGTAGCGTGATGTTATATAGCCTAAAGCCTTCCCCAATAATTAGGCTATCCAACATTAAAAGAATTTTTCAATTCGAACCAGTAGTTCCTGAGATTAGCCCGTTCAACCAATCAAACAAACAAACAAACAAACAAACAAACAAACAAACAAACAAACTCTTCAATTTTATATATTAGTATAGATATATGATTAGACAAAAATATTTTTTCCGGGCAATCAATTACAACAAGCAAAGCAGATTTTTCGGGAGTATTATTTATTATAAAAACCAAATTAAATAAAATAAAAAACACCTAGTATAGCGATAACTAAAAAGATATTACAATATGAGTGAGTGCCCGACAAGAAATATTTTGGTCTAATCATATATAATCAGATCTGAAAATTGCCCAGGTATGATCATATCTATATAAATAAAATGATAGCTGTTTTTAAATGTTCGCTTTTAACTCAAAAACTACTGGATATATTTCGATCAATTTTTTTGTTTTACTTCTTATATACTTTGTTCTTATCTAAAAAAAGAATTATCACGATATCTTCATTAAAAACAAAGTAATTAAAGTTTTTAAAATTTCGATTTTTCTAAGCAGACGCCGTATGCTTTAGTTCTTCTTTCGTTGCTTTGATAGAGTGGGGCAAACGTTGTTGTGCGCATGGGTGTATGATTATTTCATATCTAAGCGTACGCGGTACGACAAAATGCAGCTAAACGAGATATTAGAATAAATAAAATATTTTTTGAATTCTACTTTTTTTTTTCTGTTTTTAAAATATTTTTTGTAGCTTTTTTTAAAATTCTGTTTTAACATTTTTTATATTTTACTGTAATTACAAATACAAAAAACATTTTTAAGTTACAACCGTTACAATAATCAAATTACATTTCGCATATAGCTTAATAGCTTACAATTAAAAAAAAAAAACAAAAATTACATTTTAACACCCTCTTTTATTATTGCATATATTTTTTAACCATTTAGCGAGAAACATTTTTTTTTTAAAATTAAACTATATTTAAGCCAAAAAATTGCTTCTGTAGAATCTGCAATTTCTCCAAGCGTATAGTTATTAGTTGATTAATAATTTATTTTTCAAAAATTTGCAAACTAAAAATTAAAATTGCTGTAAAATCCAAAATAATTTTTAATTCAAGTTTTTGTTTTTTTTTTAAGCCTTCTATAGCTCTTTTCATTACGCAGATAATTGATCAAAGTTTTGCAATATTTTTAATAATTAATTACTTTTAACTATTTATACATGTATTGTTGTACTGTGACGTCATCAACTGTCGTTGGATCTTATAAACATGATTTGTTTAAAAATTGAATTACTAATTAACTATACACCTGGAGCAACTGCGGATCCAAAAAGAGCATTTAAGAAACAATTTTTTGAAAAAAAAAGTGATTATTTTAAGTTATATACTTATAGGAATTTTTACTATCTATAGGAATTAGAAAGTTTTGAAAAATGAATTATTGATCAACTGTTAACTATTTACTTTACACTTGGAGTAATAGCGGATCCTGAAGAAGCAATTTTTTGGCATATAGTTAAAAATGTTTTACGCTAAGTTCTTTCCGGTAATTTTTAATATATTTTGGCTATCAATTTTTTAAAGGTTTTTCCTTGTAAATTAAATATGTTCTTAACATAATAACCTACGCAGACGACGTCGCGGGTATCAGCTAGTATAATTATATATGATTAGAGAAAACTATTTTTTGTCTGGCATATTGTAATATCTTTTTAATTATCGTTGTACTTGGTGTATTTATTTTATTTTATTTAGTTTTTATAAAAAAAAACTCTCGAGAAATGTGCTTTTGCTTGTAGTAAGTGATTGTTCAGGAAAAAATATTTTTGTCTAATCATAGATTTATAATTATATATGATCATACCTGGCCAATTTTCAGATGTGATTATACATGATTATATATGATTAGACAAACACATTTTTCCCGGGTGAGCAGTTACTAAACTTTCATGCTCTCGATCTGAACTTTTACAATTAATCCCTTAAAAATGGCCAGATCTTACTCGCTTAGTCCTGGTCCATTTTACCCACCTCCAAGTTCTGCTCCTTATATCTGAGTACTGCTTGTGCTATCCTAGTTACGGTACTACCAAAAGGTACCATTTTAAAAATTTGAAAATTGCTCTTTTAGTATTGGGATTCAATTAGTGCGTTTAGTCGGCTGTGTGGGAACTCTTCGTCCTGTTCTGGAAGCGTTGTTTCATCGAATGGTGCTTCTTCCAATTGCCATCAAACGGCTTGAACCGTTACGGTCGATTCGTGAATTACTACGATCCCCTGAACGATTGATTGATCTACTTTTACTACCCGAAACTAAAGATCAACGTTTGACTAGTAACAGCGACGATATGGCAATTATTCGATTGTATGTTTCCATAAAAATTTTAACAATTTCAAATGTAAATGCATTCTTATTTTATCAGGATCATGGATGCCATTGAAGAATCAGCTCTTTGTAATGATTTAGCTGTAATGTTGGCGAGTGTTGAATGTGTAGTGGCAATGTTAAGTTCTTTAGATGCTCTCTGTAAAGGCGAAGGAATTACAAGTGATGCAGCAGCATTAACAAATTCTAGGTATATAAGTTTGGAACTGGCGGATTATAGAGGCCCGTTAACATATCAGTCTTTAGCTCGTTTGCCAAAACCTTATCGGTAACCCTTGAACAATAGAAGTTAATTACAGCGACTACATTTTAATGGGTTTCAGTGATGTAGTAGCAAATTTACGATATGCCGCTGCAAGTGATAGCGACAGTAGTGGTATCGATGGCGGTCCAGAAGATCATCAACGTCTTGACGGAGACGGAAGTTGCGATTCGGATGATTCAAGTGCAACCGAGGGTCCTGAAAATGATAACCTGGACAACGATTCAGATGATAGTATTATGGACGATGCATCGTTTCTAACAAGTCACCAACTAAGTCAAGTTCAGAAACTTCCAAAAGCTTTACATTTGGTAAAACTAACTTAAAATTCAATTACACTCTGAACGAAAACATTTACAATTTCTTTAGGGCCGTTCTGCTATCGATGAATGTAATGTGGACGTGGAACGCCACAATGCGAAACATTTTGTTAAGACTCTGCAAAATATTCTCTTGCCGAATCTTTTGGCGTTGCGATCGTCGATTCAAGTCGATGAAATGTTACAGGATTACGCTTCGAAATGTTGTGAATATAATTCAGCACAATCTAATTCAGTTACTACGATAATGAATGCCGATGGAATATATTTGGCAACTTATTCAGCGCTGATGCTCAATTTAAAATTGATTCAAATGGATTATTATGAGAGCGAAAGCAAGCAAACGGTAAGTCTATAATGTAGTCTTGTACACTGAAATTTTTATAATCTTAGTAGCGACATCAAATGCAAAAGCACATCAAAATTATTTTAATCCTTACTAATATTATAAACGTGAAAGTTTGTAAGAATGGATGGATGTTTGTTGCTCTTTTACTCAAAAAATACTGAATGGATCTGGATGAAATTTAGCATAGATATAGATTCTAATCCGGTGTAACGTATATAGTATAATTTTTTTCCAGAAAAAATGTACGGTTCCCGTGGGATAGATATTTTTTTGTTTTTTACAGAGCAAAAGATGAACTTCCTTTTTTACAATGCGGTTGTTTAGGAGTGAGAGAATGATATAGGTTACTTCTTATACCGGAATAATGAACGGTTCCCATGGGATGCAAAACAATTATATCCTACAGAAACCGTACATTTAAAAAGTTTCGGTAAAGTTCGTGAAATAGAAGTTCAACTCATTTTCCTCAAGAAGAAAAAATTTGTCAGACCAATTTTACACAATAACGAAAGAAATCTCTACAGCGTTGAAATTAAAAAATTGACCATTTTTATTGGAAAATAAATATAAATTTCAATTTAACGCCTCATAAAATTAATAATTTTACTTAGTGGCGTGGGCTAGATAGTTGCCTTATACGCCAGTGGTCCTGGGTTCGAATCCCAATGAAAGCCTAAGATGTTTTTTCTGGGTTTTCGGATTCGACGGTCGCTAATGACCAAAGTAGTTGATGCAACCTTAAATAAACCAAAAATTATGACATTTTTTAAATATTTGAATTTTTTTATTGTTCATTGTCGAAGATATGAATTAGAAATAAACGTTTTAAAATAATAAACTAAAAATTTCAAAAAAATAACAATTACTTAACGGAACGAATTTTAATGAAGTTTTGCTAAAGAATCCTGTAGGAGAGCTACTAATCTATTCTTTTAAGGGAACATCCATTAATTACGTGAGGCGTTCAGAGGCTGATGGGGTCGAGCCGAATCTCATCTAATCTTACTTTGGGAAAAGGGAAGGTCTCGCAAATATCACGTATTTTTTTTTAAAGAAAACACACGTTTTGACAAATATCACATTAGATTGCGGATTGGGGGAAAGGGTTATGCCAAATCTCATGCAATCTTACCAGAGGGGAGGGGTGGGATTTCAAAAAACGCCTCGCTAGTTAATGGATGCCCCCTAAAATGGCTGTACGGTTTTAAATGACATTTGGTATGAAAGATTTTTAAGTCCTAAAGGAAAAAATACAGGTACTTTTTTACTGAAAATCGTATAGAAGCTGATGTGAGACAGCTTTCTTGAAAAGTAGTTTTACGAATTTTGAGGAACTTTTTTTGGATCTAAAGTCTGAAAGTATCGTATATCTACCATCTTTTTTTGTCAAAATAAATGTTTATATTTCGCTATGAATGTAGGGAATCTTTTAATCAATTAGTTAATTTTAAATACACTCAGCGAAGCGAGCGGGTATCAGCTAGTTTTATTATAAAAGAATCGCAGCTAGCCATATTGTCTATAAGTTAGCATTGAAGTGTATTTTATAAATTACCTAAGTAATGTGCAGATTAACTAAGTTAGTATGGTAAAGTAGCGAAACGTTATTTCATTTCTTAATTTACTTAGGTAATCTGCACGTTACCTTTTAGACACTTATTAAAATGAAAATAAGATCATTTCTAGAACTACGACACAACAAATGATAAGCCTTAAATTTTTATAGGCTCAAATTCCTCTCACCGAGGAGGAATTCGTTGATGAAGTTCATGGAAGTGGAGTTTTGGTTTATCTATCAGCCACATGGCTATCAGAACTATATCAGCATGTCTTAGCTTCGTCCTTATTGCAAGAAGCTGGATATGATCCAAAAAATGGACAACAATACGCTTTGATAAACCTTTTAACTGGTAAAATGGTTCTTAACCATACCCCATCATTTTTTTAACACAAATTTTTATAGATGTTGGCGGTCTTAACAACAACAAATTGTTGATTGATTGGCAACGTTTGGAACGTGTACAAGGCCCGATCAATGTTGAAGTTACGCCGGAGATCGAAGCTGGAATTAAGCTTTCCAGACGAGTTTTGACTTGTTGTTGGGACTCGATGGTTATTGTTTTAAGTGGTGCTTTGTCTGAACCTCACACTAACAATCCTTTGGGAGCTCTCGGAGGTAAAGCTTCAAAGCTTGGATTGTTAATTCCTCGTCGTGCTCGAAGAATTCAAGGCAAAAAGAAAATTCGTGATAATTTAATCACTTCAAGTCTGGATGGATTACATAAAGCAGCTTCACTTAGTAATACGTTAAAGCTACAATCGAGGAGTAGCAGTATTTTGGCATTGCTTAGTTCTGCTGCTTGTCAAGCATCTCCTCATAAACTTCACGCAGCCCACGCGTTATCTCTTGATGTTATTTTGGCCAAGGGACTAGCTTTGGGGTCGCATAGTGCCGATTGTTGGTCGCATGTCTTCGCAGCTTGTGTTCATGTTTCACGTCTAGAACATGCGTTATTTAGTAAAACAGCGGGAAGAGAACAAAAGATACTAATGGTAGCCCAAAACGCAAACTCAATTGTTACATTAACAACAATCGCAGATGAGTTAGACTTAAGTTTTAATATCTCCGGGGATTTTGAGAATAATAATTCAGATGATCACGAGGAAAAGTAATGTTTAGTGAAATGAAAGCTATGATTAGCTTTATTTATATTTTTTATTTTTAGTGTTGATGTGTATAGTTTTCTTCAGTCACCATCAGCTTATTCATATGGGGGACGATCAGGAAGTGATGCTTTCGAGACTAGTATTGCGACTATTGTGAATAAAAGTGGAGCTCATAACACAAGTCATGGGATTATGAGCAATGTTGATTCTGCGAAAGTTTGTTGTTTGTTGTCGCAACAAGTGGATACATTGTTTCATGAGGCCGCTTTGAAGCTGAATCTTCCGGTGCTTTGCGAATTTCTGGAAGAACTTTGTGCAGCATCACAACGACAGGTATAAAAGAAGACAATTATACTTTGCCATTAAGGGGGTATTCTAGTCTAGAGGCTCGATTTTCGAGCGTTTTTTGGCAATTGATAAAAAATAAGCATTTGATATTTTTACCATCAATTTTTTTATCATTTGCTTCTTCATATTCAGAGAGTACACAAAATTAATTTCAAAACAAAAAAAAATTTTTTTCATTGAGTTATGCGTCTTTGAAGTAGAGGGGGAAAAAAAAAGACCGTGTCCTCATCGCCATGATTTCTACCCTTGTGGTCATTTGAAAAATTAAACAATGAGGGATTCTTGATAAGTACAAATGTCGCTATCGCATGAACCTCCAAAACAGAAAAAATAATGTTTTCATAAAATGGCGGCTACTCAAAAATAAAGGTCGATTTTTTCACTCATTTTTTAACTTTATTGAATTTTAAAAAATATTACAAATTTAAAATTTTAATTTTTTGTTGGTTCATGCGATAGAGAGATATTTAAAGAATATTCATGACAAATTTCAGGTAAATCGGCTGATTAGAACTTGAGATATTATGGCTACCGCATCGAAAAAAGTAGTTTCGAGAAAAACGCGTTTAAAGTTTTACGTTAAGCCTCAACCGGTTGAGTTGCCGTGACACTAAAACGGCTATAACTTCGGAAATAATTTGAATTTTGAAAAATCCTTTTAGGGAGATATTTTTGAATAAATAAACTATCGGATTATGAAAAAAATTTTTTTTTGATTTTTTCAAAATCCTAGACTAGAATACCCCCTTAAGGGGGTATGCTGGTGTAGAGGCATGAATTTAGGGTAATTTTTGAAATGCCGTAAAAAAGGCAGTCAATATTTTTAGTATCCATTTTTTCATAAGTTATTTATTAACATTACAAGAATACAGAAAACAATTAAAAAATTAAAAAAGTTAAAAATTCAAAAAATTAGCAGCTGATGAAGTGGGGGGGGGTCCTAAAAAATTGGTACGTGACCATACCCACGATTTCAACCCTCCTAGCAGTTTGAAACAAAAAAAATACATTAATCTAGAGCAGAGGTCGGCAACATGCAGCCCGCGTAAAATTGCATGCCAAGCCCGCCAAGCAAAAAAATGTTTCTTTGTACTTCTGCGCAATTATTAGCGAATAATTATAATTTTTTTATTCTATTTTTTGCATTTTTTAAAATATTTTTTAGTAGCTTTTCTCTAATTTTCATGTAGCGTTTTTAAAAATTTATTATTTATTTAAATTTTACTTTATTATATTATATTACTATTAATTAAAAATTTAGAATACGTTACTAGTCACAATGGTTATAACCGTTATAATAATCAAATTACAATGCAACGCCCGCCTTTATTGTTGTATTTTTTTCAAGATACAAAACGGCGGCGCCAAAACGTCCTGCTTCGATGTTTTGTTCATTTGATGTTACTAGTATTCAATGTTATGTTTATTAAAATAAAATAAATTACCTATGTTCTTATGTACTTTCTGTTGAACTGTATGGTATCCGTATAGTTTTATTATTTTTTTTAAATCGTTTTTTGTTTTTGTTTATATTAAGTAGCTTTCAATTATATTTTATTTTGATTTAAAAAAAACTGTTGGAACTATATACTATAGTAACATTAGATGAACAAAACATCGAAGCAGGGTGTTTTGGCGCGGGACGTTTTAGCGCCATTGAACCACTGAAGTTTTAAATGGGAAACTGAAAGTTGAAACAAAAAAACCACCCCCGCATAGACTTAGGACTCGGGTACAATGGAGTAACACCCTCCGCGGGAAAACATCCTATGTCAAAACGTCCGGCGCCAAAACGTCACGTACCGACAAAACATATGATGCGGCCCGCTTTTAATTTTTGTTTTTAAAATGGCCCGCAGTTCACAAAGGGTTGCCGACCCTTGGAGTAATGTATTGAGAAGGCTCACACCAAATTTCAAGTACCGTATTTGCCGGACGATAGAACGCATCAGACCATAAGACGCACCCCAAAATTTATCTATAAATTTTTAGAAAAAAAGTATGGTTTGAAGTATAAGACGCATCGGACCATAAGACGCACCCTGATTTTATGTTAAATTTTCAGAGTAAGAAAGTGCGTCTTATCGTCCGGCAAATACGGTAAATTGGCTCACTAGAACTTGAGATATCATGGCAACCGTCCCGAAAAAAGTATAGTTTCGAGAAAAGCGCATTTAAAGTTTCGGGTAAAGTTACGTGCAGTGGCCATACAATGTTAGTAAATACTTAAATTTTTTTAATCGGCGATTCCTGGTCCAAAAATAATTAAAATTTTGAAAAATTCTTATAGGACATATTCTTAAAGGTTTAATCTTTGAAAATATCAAAGAAAAGAAAAATTGATTTTTTCAAATTTCTAGACCAGAATACCCCCTTAACATAAAATGTATGCATATTTAGGGTAGTACATAGTAAGCACCTCATCTAATTGGTTCAAATTGGTCATCTAATTCATATAAACTCTCCTTTGAGCAATTAGTTTGGATTTAGATTTTTAAAAAATTTTCAGCTTTTTATGTACTCGGAAGCAACTACCAATAACAAATCTACGAAATGGTGGCAGCGTTCGAATTTGATCTTAACAAATTCCGATTCGTCGAATCCTGATACTACGGGTGCAGCTCCCAATTCTATGATTAATAATCAAACTAATTCTATTGCTTCTTTGCTTTTGCATCGAATTGGAGACGTGATTCTGAAGTGTATTCGAGCAGGTCGTCCGTTAATACACACAATGCACGTCTGGTCGATTGTTGGACCTCACCTAATGGAAGCAGCTTGTCATAAAGATAGAATCGTATCGAAAAAAGCGATTACCTATATCCATGATGCGGTTACTGTTTTATTAAACGAACAAATTGAACTATCACATTTCCATTTCAACGAGTCACTATTTAAACCTTTTGAAAATCTGTTATGTTTAGAGCTATGTGATGCTGATGTTCAAGTAAGTTTCATTTCAGAATATCTCGCTATTTGTATACAGTGATACCTCGACATACGAGTTTAATTCGTTCCGCAACCTTCCGTAACTCGTATCTCGAATTTTATCTTTTATCTCTATTAAAAAGATCAGATGCACGACCTGTTGCAACTTTTTGAGACTTTCGACCTGCTAAACCAAACTCGTATCTCGAATTTTGCTCGTAACTCAAAGTAAAAAATCACTCGCTCGCCGGCTCGTATCTCGAAAAACTCGTATGTTGGGGCACTCGTATGTCAAGGTACCACTGTACTTCAAGTAACTACACTAACTTCTATCTTTTAGGATCAGATTGTCTCTTGCTTATGTGAATTTGTTGAGGCAAATCGAACTGAGATTCGATCTGGATGGCGTCCACTCTTTGGAACATTACGAGTCGCTAATAATCGCACTGCAAATAATGCCGCGTCAATTTTAGAAGTGTTCCAAGTATTCTTATCCACTGACAACACGTTGGTGTTTGCCAATGCTGCACTTGATTGTATCCTATGTCTTTTAACTCATATTCGAAATGCTGTTAATGTAATCCTTCCGGAAAATGAAGTAGAAAGTGAAATCATATCTCCGAAGTTTAGCTTAAAGGCAAGCGACTCCTTGAAGCGGATAACCGAAACGACCAATGCCTTTTCATTTTTACATACGAGTGATAAGCCTAGTACTGGATTTTTCGATGTGCTAGAAACCGATAAGAATATACAAACTGTTGATAAAATTTTGAAGTCTAATAGCGATGGGATTAATTTGTGCAAGGAATCATTACGATTGTTGGAAAGCTGTGCAATGATTTTATCGGTGATGTATAATATGCCATCATGTCCCAATTTTAATATGTCACATCGTATTCAAATTGATACCCAGTCACAATTGGTTGACGCTATCATCCAAGATATCGACGTCGTTTATTTCGATCCAAACTCGAATCAAATCTATCAAGACTTCGAAATCCCGTATAAGGTTCTAGGAACGTATTCTGACTTGGAAAAGTGTACAGCTCTTCGAATGACCTTAGACCAAATGGATAAGGCAAATGGTATACTGAAAGTATGGTACATTCTACTGGAAGGTCTTGCTTCGGCTACGATCGTTTGCGCGAAGGAAAATCAGCCTTGTGTCATGGAAACCCTGTTTAAGTTACTTCGAGAACTGATCAATCGACCTGGAATCAATTTTGGTTTATACTGTATCAACCACTTATTGTTACCAATGGTTCAGAATTGGCTCAGACAACAATCAGGTTCCAATAATACCAACTTATGGACTGACGGAGTCGCATCAAATTTCAAACAATGTTGCGGAATGGCCACAGAGTTAATTGTTGAGTATTTGCATCATTACGATTCACAAAGAAAGCGAGATATGAAAACTTTAGAAGTTGACTCTGAGCCGGAAACTAATCCAGCAGTAACCTTAGCGCTAAAACAACTTTTACTGATCCTTGTCGAATGTGTGATTCAACCTAATGAAACCGTTGCCCGTTTAGGGACTTCTTGTATGAGACATATTATTTTAGCCAGTGGTCATATTTTCACGGCTCACCAGTGGGAGATAACAGTAGCAGCGTTACATCGCGCCTGTTCAATCAGCTTGAATCACTTGAACCAATTAACTTTGGCTTTTATCATGGATTCTGATAGCTTTTATGGGGATCTAGCTGTTGTGAAAGTGGCTGCTCGTCGAGATTCATCGATCAATGATAATTTAAGACTTAATCAATTATGTCAGCAGGTAATGCTTTTAGCAGCTCAACGGGAATCTGCGAATATATGCAAACGGTGTGGTCCCATAACAAAGAAAACACCTTGTGATGAAACGATCAACTGTTCTCTATGTGGAGGAAACGATGGAAATGAGTCTTCTTCAGCTCAATCCCAAATGATCATCGATGATAGAAGTTACGTTTTTCTGTTATACCCCTTAGAAATTCCTCCCTCGTCCAATCCTGAAGCCTATACAATACGAGTTCCATTCCGAAATCTGATTGTTGGTCTTCTTGCACATCAAATGCTGATTCAGACCATCGCTAGTATCTTACTGCAACATCTAGTCTACGTTAAACCAGTCGCAACAATTGTACAGATGACAAATATAAATCGCTTACAAGAAACCTTTTCGAATATGACAACCTCCCATATACATACGTTGACGAAATGCTTGAAGCTTTCGCATACCAGAGCATCAGAATTCGATGCTCGACCTGGTTTGAAATTTTTGATTCAAAAAGTTGGAAACTTACAGTGTGCGGCTAATTTGTACTCCCAAAGTAGTACGGCTGATTTGATTCAAATCATTGTTCTCACAGAGTTGTGTTTGAGTGAATTTGAAAAGCGGAAAATGACCATGGAGCAAATCAAGGAAGTCAACGAAAATATCGAAAGTGACAAAATTAGTTTTGCTGATTTGAAGGTTTTCATGAACGACTTGAAATATACCTGGGAAACTCTTTGCGATTCTTACATGAATTTATCCATTCACATCCCTGATGATGATCAAGATTCTAAACTCGCAGATTCTGATTCAGAACCTAATGGAAATCGTCCGTTTAAGTTGGCCGATTTCAAAAATACAGAAGTGGATACTTCGTTGGATGAAAATTCGGAGCGTAGCAACAATGAAAATGAAGGTGAAAGTGGGAAAATTGATGTGAATAACACTGAACGTCAAGTTGATGCGATGTTGGAACATTATCGGAATCGATCAAACAACATTCCAATTCCGGCTCGATCAAATCCTTTCCAGAATACCCCAACAGTTTCGATTCCACAACCACAACCTGTTCCTCCAGAAATCCAGCAACAACGCTCTTTTAGTATTCGAAAGGTAACATTTTAAACAAAAACTTCAAAATGTTATTTTTAAATGTTGATCTATTTATCTATTTCATAGGATCACGAGTTTTTCAAAGTTGCCAAAACGGAAACGTTAGCCGCTTGTCTCGAACTGTTCAACACATTGCCATCAAGTAGTTTAGAACTACTATCCCCGATTCTATTGGTTGGAGTTTTAACGTTGACGAACGCTTCTTCAGATGGAATTCGAAAAGATGCAAAAACCCTCCTCATTGCAATGGAAAATCAGGAGTTGAACAATTAGAACACGCATCAACCAAAATTAATATATATAATATCTAATATGTATATATAGTCGTCCAGTGTCCCTTATTATAACTATAGATTTTATTTCCTTTTTTAAGTAGATAAAAGGTTCGTTCAAATATGTCTAAATAAGGGTAATATTTCGAGGACCAATGAAATATTTTTTTTAGATTATTGCAAAGATTTCAAAATTAACTTTAAATTATCTTCGATCATAAAGGCTTATGTATATACACATGAAAATTTTCTGTAGATGTCTAAAATAATTCTAAAATCGCACATTAAGTTGATTCGTCTACTTTTATCCTTGAAATATAAAAAACCAGATACAAAAAGTGTGGAACATTAAACTTTTACGTTTATTTTTAGCTTTTAATCATATAGCATAAAATGCGTACATACACTATAACATGGATCTCATAGAACTTTCCAGAGTGTCTATAACTGGCCATCAAGAGTTAAACCCAGTGATCAAAAAACGTCTAACGACGTAATAATAATGGTTACGTAACATGCTTTTGATATGTAACTGTTACAGAACTATTACGTAGGTGAACGTTTTGTACTCATCAGGCTAAGCGCTGTTTTGGATATAGGATAACTTTGAAATTCTTCATAAATTTCAACCCTTTATTAAATTTTCAAGTACTGTTCATACTTATTACGCTGGTTTTACAAAAAGTACACTCCCATTTGACTACTTTTAACTGCAGGGGCAGCATCGGCAACGATTAAGAATGTTATACGTAGTAACAATTTGTAACCCAGTGTACTTCATATATATTGCAGTAGTATTCACTTGTTTTATAACGTAGATCGGTGTTTCTTAAAGGATCGGCCGCTGCCCCTTGGGAGGCCGGGGACTACCTCAGATCTCGGTTAGGTGTCAGTTTTTCGAATCACAATTCTTCGAATCACAATTTTTCGAATAACAATTTTTCAAATCACAATTTTTCGAATCACAATTTTTCGAATCACAATTTTTCGAATTACAATTTTTCGAATTACAATTTTTCGAAACACAATTTTTCGAATGCACAATTTTTCGAATGCACAATTTTTCGAAAGAACAATTTTTCGAAAAGTTAATAATAAATAATTTTAGGGACTGAAATAATAAGAATAAATTTAGTTTTATTTGCCAGATTACACAAAACAAAATAAAAAAATCTAAAATAAGTAATTGAATAAAACCTTATATTTAGTAAATAAAATTCAACCAGTGGTTCTCAAAATGTTGGATCCATCAAATGATATAATATATAATATATGTCAGATACTATTTAAAATAAAAAAGTTGGGTTCCATAGTTTGAGAACGACTATTTGAAAATATTTGTTCATTTAATGTTTATTTCATTACAACATCTTGAAATAGAAGATGTTTTATCTTCGTTTATTTTATCTTTATAATATAAATGTCTTCGAATTAAAAGTTTTTTTGTTATTTTTTTCGCTATCTATAAATTGTACATCCATCTTGTAGGGCTTTCTAAATAAAAACTTATTTTATTTTAATAAATACGTTACCTACTCTTGATTCTATGACTTATAACGGATTTTTTTAATTATTGTCGTCTCTGCGAAAAGTAGTAAAATATTGTTTATTTTAATTAGTATCTGACATATATTATATATTAAATCATTTGATGGATCCAACATTTTGAGAACCGCTGGTTGAATTTTATTTACTAAATATAAAGTTTTATTCAATTACTTATTTTAGATTTTTTTATTTTGTTTTGTGTAATCTGGCAAATAAAACTAAATTTATTCTTATTATTTCAGTCCCTAAAATTATTTATTATTAACTTTTCGAAAAATTGTGCATTCGAAAAATTGTGTTTCGAAAAATTGTAATTCGAAAAATTGTAATTCGAAAAATTGTTCTTTCGAAAAATTGTGCATTCGAAAAATTGTGTTTCGAAAAATTGTAATTCGAAAAATTGTAATTCGAAAAATTGTGATTCGAAAAATTGTGATTCGAAGAATTGTGATTCGAAAAACTGGTCGGACACCATATATGTTACCCTTAAAACGTGTATAATCCGTTATTTCATGAAATAACTAGTTAATTCATGAAATATGTGGGATGAAATATTCTCTTCCTCCCCTCTTCCCGGGGGGGGAGATCCTCTGTTCTGGGGCCTAAGTCTATGCGGGGTGGGATTTGTACAAAACTTCCTCTTGTATCAACTTCCGGTTTCCCATTCAAAACTTTAGTGGTTGCGTCCACTTAGCTATTTCATGAACTACGGGATTAACATATATACTTTAACGGTAACATATTATACATATTCAAAATTAAAAAAAAAATAGGGGGGCCGTGAGATTTTTACTTGGGTTCCAAGGGGGTCATGACTTTGAGAAGTTTAAGAAGGACTGAGTTAGTAATGCTATATGTTTCTCTGCAGTAACAGTTACTTACAGTATTAGTTGAACGTATTTGTTTTCAATATGAGCATTTAAATTAAAGAAAGAGTTACACAGCAAGTTTTATTGCAAAGTTTTCAAATATACTACATGTGAACACTTCTGCAACCTAAAACCTAATTTTTGTGCTCATTGGGGGCGTTACACTGCGTAACAATTCTGTAACATCAACAGAACTTTCTTTTGTTATGTAACTTTTATATTCAAGTTACCTAAGTAGTGTGACGTTGTGTGTTCACTAGGTCTAGCGCAGCGGTCGGGGAACCGGGGTAAACTACCCCCAAATGGGGTAAAAATGAAATTTTTGGGGGTAACAAAGGAATTTTTTCTACTTTTCTATTCTATAAACGTTTTAAGTAGTATTTTTACAAACCATTCTTTAAACTTAAATCAAAAAGCCCTAATTTTGGAGTCATTATATGTCAAACATGAAGCAACATCATTTCTCCAAAACCTGAAGGGGAAAGTATTTAATTAATTTTATTTTATTTGTCTATTACAAATGTAGGTATCTACTATTTTCATAAAACTTTTTTATTTTTCGTGTAAATTAATGGAATAAATAATGTTTTATTTACATTTTCATTGATTGCCAGTGGCGTAGCTACCACAAGGTCAGTGTAAGCAAAGCTTACGGGGCCCGGCTCGGACTTTGAAAATTTGCAATTAAAGTTAAGACCGCACTAGGCGGAACTACACTGCACGACACGGCGCATCAAAATTGGTGAGAAAGTAATTTTAGTAGCATTGTGCAGTACTGTAATGGTGGGCGTGGTTACCCACCTTTTATTTACATAAATATATATACAAATACATATGCCAGCGCTGGCCAAGAGCAGATCACATCATAAAGGTATATCATATATTTTCCCAAGTCAGCTGCGAGAGATAAACACTGCATTTTCAGCCGCCAATTTCCAGCCGCCACATCACTCCCCTCCTAGTGACGATGGTCACGATTGTCGTCGGGTCGTGAGACTCTAGGCTGCTGGGGCCGTCGTGGATCAGAGACCGCTTGAACGAGCTGCTGGGCTCGAGTCCGTAAGACGACGCGGGACGAGTATGGAGTAGCTCAACCGAAGATGAGGATGCAGCTACTCCACCGTTGAATTCCCTGGTGAGGGGGCCGGATGTATGTGGCGACTGGCGGCGTCCATAATGAGGCGAAATGGCAGGTCCACGCAGAATGACTGGTCCTCGCTGTTGTTGCGTGTTTAGATCACGTCGGGGTCACCAGAATGTAATGGTGGGCGTGGTTACCCACCTTTTATTTACATAAATATATATACAAATACATATGCCAGCGCTGGCCAAGAGCAGATCACATCATAAAGGTATATCATATATTTTTCCCAAGTCAGCTGCGAGAGATAAACACTGCATTTTCAGCCGCCAATTTCCAGCCGCCACAGTACTAATAATTTCAACGTAATTCTATAATTAAACCGATGCCATTTTGCTGGATATGGTGGGGTAGTTTTGCGGGACCGGGGGGCTTTCCTGATGTTTGCCTACAGACCCAAAAATCGTAGCTACGCCACTGTTGATTGCCTCCTTCTAAATGAGGGGGTAATATCGACTTAGGCAAAAATATGTTGGGGTAATGGTTACAAAAATTCCCCGACTGCTGGTCTAGCGAGTCTAGCGTACATGTGCGTTAATGTCGACTAGATCAGAAAGGAGGTGGATGGTAATGAACCTTTCCTTCAAAAAGAACCCAAAAATAAAGAAAAAATATTGACTCACTCAAACTACCGTAAAGGTTATAACCTTTTCAACGAACTCGCAAATTCCCGGGAAATTTGTCTACAAAACGATTCGAGAGTTGAAAGGGGTTCAAGAATTCCTTTCGCACCTGAACTCCTCCACATAGATGACCCGTGCTGCATATGTGCGTATGTGAACTCAGGTTTGTACGAGGTCTTAGATATACGAGCTTGAAAAAACAAAAGAAAACCGCTTAGAACACAGACAAAAAATATGAAGAACCAACAACTGAATTAAAATAAGAAATGTTATTGATTTTCTCCTATGGCCTTTAGTAATTTAAAATAAATATATACCATATTGACAAAATATTACGTTATCTATTATTTGCTGTGATATATATTTTTATCTCGTAATGAGATAAAACGGCGGGGTTTTGAGATATTTTACAGTGATTGTTTAGTCGTAAAAAAATTGGTGAACAACAAATTAAAATTTTAATACCATTTACTAATTATATTATCGATAATATCTATGAATATGTTGTATATCTGTAAACAATTTTATCTTGTAAATGTTATCAACGTTATATCAATATCAATGATTTTTATAATAGATAGTTTTTTTTTATTAAAAGAAAATGTCTTTATGCATTATTCTCTATAAATATGAATTAAACTCTAATAATATCATTAAACAACTGGTTATATCTCCTGATATGCCTGATATTCCCCGGGACAAACAAGGGACGGCTATATTAATTTATTTATTATTTATGTAAATGTACAGAGATATTTATGAGAAAGCTTAGTGTAAATTTAATTTGATTTGGTTTAAATAAAAATCAATTTATTAAAGCATTCTGTTTTTTGAAATTACATTTTGAAAAAGTTTTTGATCAATTTTTAAACATGGACTTAAAAATCTTTTGTATTCAGTGAATGTAGATAGCGCATGCGCCTGTTTATTTGTCAACGAATCTTTTAATGGGAAAATGGAAGCGAATTTCAGTATTGTGCATTATTTTTCTGAACAAGAGAAGCATAAATGTGGCTACTGCAAAAAATTAGATACAAATGCATCGAAAGGTATGAAATTTAAACAGTAAATCGATTATATTTTACGACGAAAAGTTGAAAAATTCAGATTGTTTTCATATGATTAATGTGCTGGTAAATGTTTCGTATTGTTATCCTGTCATCAATTTGATTGTAGGAATGTGGGCACAGTGTCTCACAGTGCAGGACTATCAGGACCTGATCGACCGAGGCTGGAGACGATCGGGGAAATATTGTTACAAGCCAATTATGGATTTAACCTGCTGTCCAATGTATACAATTAGGTATGCATCCAATACAATATGGACCGAGTTTTCTATTCCAAAAAAAAAACTTTCTCTTTTACGTAATTGCGTGGTTTTTTTACAGATGTGAAGCGTTAGACTTAAAACTATCAAAGTCACAGAAAAAAATTTTGAGGCGAGTGAAAAACTTTCTGGAAACGGGTACTAAAGAAAAAGGCCTAAACCCAGATAGTAAGAGTTTGGATAAAAATGAACAACATGCTCCTATGGATGCATCTACGACCAGTCATGAACATTTAGAAATCGATGCGACTAAAATTCAATCTACAAATATTGAAACTTTGAAGCATAAAGATCCAATTTCGACAGAAAATAAGACTGAGAGCATCTCGACCACGGCAACAATAATCTCAAACACTGATAACGAAAGTAAAATAATCAAATCAAAATATTCGATAAGCTTTAACATTAAATATTTTTTTAAGTTTCAAGCAATAGTATGAGTAAAGCAAACTTAAACGTAGATATGGAAGAGTCAGAAAAAAATTCGTTCCTCTTGAACGACTATAGCGAGTCATTAGTAAAACCAGGTAAATAGCAATTTGATTTTTTGAGCATTTTATTCGATGATTTTGAATGAGTTCGTTGCGCTAATTGTCGATAACACAATGATTATTACTTAATTGCATATGTTATGATTAATTCTGTTTGTGAAGAAAATGAAATTACGGCTTTTCTTTTGTAGTAACCTACTACATCACAACTAACCCATTCTACATCTGGATAGGAAATTATTTTATCTCTAGTATTTCTGAAACATTCTACATTTGGTTTGAAAGTTTTTCTGTTACCGATATATTTAGAGTTTTTTGTAAGTTTGCTGTTTTAATATACGTACAGTGGAAAACGTTTATAACGAAAACGCTTAAAACAAAATTCGGAAATACAAAATAATATCTATTATATATACTATTATGATTTCATACAGTTTTTACAAAAATTTCTTTTTTGGAGGAGCAATATGAGCAATATAATATAATTGTTTTAAAAAATTTGAAACAGTTGAATCACTAACTGTTGTAAAGCAGATTAACGCTCAACCTTGAACCACCTTAATGAATTAAAGTCAGTAACATTTATGAAGATCTGTTAAAAATGGACTTAACAAAAATCTTTTACAAAAAAGTGGGTGAGGTGATCTTTTATGTTTATATCCTAGGCCAGCCCCTGCGACTTAAATGCGAGAAAGACTAAAAATAGTTAGCATTTGTGTCGCGTTATTTTAGTACCTTTGGGGTGGCGCTGGTAGTTTAGTTGCACGACAACTGTTAACTGTTTGTGTGTTATTATAAGTCTTACACGCGCAACTGTACTACTAGCGCTTTCTGCAAGTTCTGACAATATAGAGTCGTTTTCTGCAACACAGAGTTGCAGGGGGCTGTCCTAGATATTAGAGTTGTAAAAAAAGGCTTGATACGCTCTCAGTATTACTAGACAGCAGTGGTGTATTGGTAAACTAAGAAGTAACGGAACGCATGGTGAGAAGAAAAATATAGTCCGCGACTTTCCACAAGCAGCTTCCTGAAATATTTTTGGAGGTCATCTTATTTTAAGGGGGTATTCTAGTCTAGGATTTTGAAAAAATCGAAAAAATTGTTTTTTCATAATCCAATAGTTTATATATTCAAAAATATCTCCCTTAAAGGATTTTTCAAAATTCAAATTATTTTCGAAGTTATAGCCGTTTTAGTGTCGTGGCAACGAGACCGGTTGAGACTTAACGTAAAACTTTAAACGCGTTTTTCTCGAAACTACTTTTTTCGATGCGATCGCCAAAATATCTCAAGTTCTAATCAGCCGATTTACCTGAAATTTGTCATGAATATTCTTTAAATATCTCTCTATTGCATGAACCAACAAAAAATTAAAATTTTAAATTTGTTATATTTTTAAAAAATTCGATAAAGTTAAAAAATGAGTGAAAAAATCGACCTTTATTTTTGAGTAGCCGCCATTTTATGAAAACAATTTTTTTTCAGTTTTGGAGGTTCATGCGATAGCGACATTTGTATTTATTATGAATCCATTATTGTTTAATTTTTCAAATGACCACAAGGGTAGAAATCATGGCGACGAGGACACGGTCTTTTTTTTTCCCCCTATACTTCAAACTCGCATAACTCAATGAAATTTTTTTTTTGTTTTGAAATTAATTTTGTGTACTCTCTGAATATGAATAAGCAAATGATAAAAAAATGGATAGCAAAAATATCAAATGCTTTTTTTTAATCAATTGCCAAAAAACGCTTGAAATTCGGGCCTCCAGACTAGAATACCCCCTTAAGCAAATGTTTTCTGTTTTTTATTTCTTTTTATTGTTACTGTACTAAATATTAACAAACAAAAATAAGAAATTAAAAGAAAAAAGAAAAATAAGACCGCTAAAACCTGCATAGAACACATTATGTATTTTTTTGATTTAAGAAGGAAAAAGAAACAAGACACAAAAAGCAAGATAAATTCTCTACAAGTCAAGATATTTTTTGAAATGTTTTTGCAAATTCGCTAATTTAAAACATTTTCATTGCGAATTAAAAAAATGATTAGTTATTTAAAAAAGTACCGGAACGCGTTCCCCCTCTGATAAAAAGTGCCGGAACGTCGTTCGCCCCCCCCCCCCCCCAATACACCACTGCTAGGCAGTTAACTGCAATAAAAACTTTACAGTGGAAGAACTAAAACTCTGGTGTCCCATTAGAGCAGTGGTCTATATAAACCCCCAGGGGTCTCCAGTATCATTTAGAAGGTCCATGGAAAATTAAAATTTATTTGAAGGTCTCGGAACAATGCCAGGGTGTCCTTGTATAGTATTTTACCTAGGTGTCTTTTATGTAATGAAATTATGTCAAATGATTCATTGAAGCCTTTCAAGCTTAACGAACTTTTAATAAAAACCCATAGTGGTGTAAAAGTAAAACATTTTAGTTTTTTTTTTTTCAAACAGTCAAAGAAAAATATTTAAAAATGTCGTCACTACAACAAGTTGTAGGGGCAACATCTAAGTGAGATGACAATGAACTGCGTGCTTATAACATTTTTTATTTAGAGTATATTTCATTTTTTTGGGGTCCGTGGGCAAGTTTTGAATATGAAATGAGGTCGATGATCCTAAAAAGTATGGGAATCATTGCACTCGCGGCACTTTTGGGTACCGCGAAATTCATAAAGTGTGCCGCCAAATTTTAGAAACGCTACATTATTCATGTTCTTACTATGGTCAGTGTGCCGCCAAATTTTCAAAATTTTTTAAAAGTGTACCGCAACAAAAAATGGATGAGGATCACTGCACTAAAGTGTTTAAAAGTTTTTTTTTGTTTTTCTTATTTTATCCAAAAATTGATAGTAAGTATTTAATAACAAGTAGCGAAACCAGCTCTTATTACAATAGCAATATTACAGTGGCGTGCAGTCCATGGAAGCTGTGGAAGCGCCGCTTCCCTAATTTCTTTCGGAAATATATGAGCAAATAATTTTTTATATTTGTTAGCATTATTTATTAGAACTTTGGTTAAATATTCCAATTAAGTTTCAAACGCTAGTAAAATTTTAAACAAATCTAAAACTTTTAAACGTTCAACTTACTAACAATCAAAAATAAGACCTAGTAACATATTTGAAATCCGTGGCTTGAACAGCGTGTCCACTATACACCATAATGATATGATGAAATGAGACAGACTTAGGTAAATATCATGCGAAAGCTGCTTGGGTTGTAGAATCCATTTAATATATAACGATTCAACATAATCGCGCATGCGTATGCTGTGTCTAATGGCCAAACTTGCTAAAACAGTTTGCTTGCTTGGATGCTATACACTGAAATACCGCATAGAAGATCCATAGCTCTATTCAATAGAACAGAGTGAGCCAAATATTAAACGTATAACAAGTGGAACGAGCATGTCTACATCAGGCAGCCGTATTGTAAAAAACAATATTGTCATTAGTACGTTTGCCTTCTTTACATTTTTAAATTATTTTATAGAAGTTTTAATTTTAAAAATTTAGTCTTTATATCCCCATGGCTTTAAAATGCAATTGCGTAGTTGAAAACTGTTATAATAATAATTATTAAAAGCAGAAGGCCAAAACCTACGTTAAGTATATCTAGCGCTCCAAATAAATTTTATTTGGCATTTTCAAAGTAAAAACGATGGTGAAAATGGCTTCTTTGTATACAAATTTACCAGGCATTTTTATAGTAAAACACAATAATAAAAAATAGCTTCCCTACTCACAAATTTCACCGCACGCCACTGCAATATTAAGGTCTTTCCATTTTCCACATTATCCATTTAAATAACACAGGAAAAATTTCTTATTGAATTTTCATAACTTTAGAACAGTTCTTCGCGATAACAATCTGGAAATAAAGGATTCATAGAAAATGTCATGCTTTACAAAAAAGTCCTTAGAACAAAGTTCCTCAGATCAATCGTTTCACAGATATCAAATTTCAAAAATAACACTAACTAAACATTTTTAATATTTGCCAACTTTGTTCAAAGCTACAAACTCCAACTGTGTCTCTTTTTTTTTGTAGAGCGTGAAATTTCCTTTAAATCTCTTCTTTCGTATTGATGTTACGGTGAACTATTTTAAAGTTATGAGAATTCAAAAAAAACAGAAAATTTCTGTTTTATTTAAATGGATTGAGACAAACCTTAATATTGATATTAAAAGCTCGTAATGGCACCAACATTTTTGTTTAAATATATATTATCAATTTTTGGACACCATTATAAAAAAAATTATTTTTGAAACACCCTATTAGATATACCTATAGCTGAGCTTAAATATGAAAGAGTTCATGGAACTATGATTACTTTTTTGTTTATGATGATTACTTATCCGTATTTCTAGTTTATAGTGGTACAAAAGTGATCTTTCTCACTTAGATAATTTTATAAGAGGTAAAGCAAATAATATGTAATGATAAACTTATATCTATTTATAAGGTAAGAATGAGTCATAAATAGCAGATGTTAAATACGCTCGACTAAAACTAAAGGTATGTAGTTTTTTATTTTTCTTACAACGAAATTCGCTTAGTACGAAAAATATTTTGGTCTCTTCAATTTCGTTATAATCGTTTTCCATTGTAATTTAAAATCAATCAAAACTAAAAACTTTCATTTCTTTATAACATTTACATCGATAATTAATGAGTGAATCTTTTGTAGGGGAAGGAATCGATCCGACAAAACCACCTTGTAAAAAAGCAAAACTTATGCGTGTTGAGAGGAAGAAACAAAAATTAGCCGCCGCTGGATTATTAGACAATTTAGATACTAGCATAATTTCTAATAAAAAGATGCCTCAAGAAGGAAAAACTTTAGAACAATTTATCAACAGCGCCTCGACAGACAAATGCGAACACAAATTACGAGTAATACGATTATTTTTAACTAGCAACAACATTCTATTAAATTTGTTCGATGTTTTCTTTGCATTTCTCTTGCAAAATTCAGATTTCTTTAGTACGTACAAAACCACAATCGGAAGAGTGGCTCCGGACAGCCGAAAAAGAATATGCGATATACGTTAAATATCAAATGAGCGTTCATAAAGATCCCTTGGAAAAATGCACGGAACATCAATTCAATCGATTTCTTGTAGAGTCACCCATTCAGGTATATTGGAGACTTAGAAAGATATTTTTTACAAGACAAAAGCAAAGAAATACACGGGCAAAATTTTAGTCGAAACATATTTTCATTGTTTTAATTTGTAGTTATTTAAATTTTAGCTGAAATTAGTCCGAATGACTCCGGATCATGAAACATTTCATACAAGTGCAAAGTTATTTGCTAAATATCAAATGGTCGTTCATAATGAGCCGCCCCCCAAATGTGATACTAAGTGTTACCTAGAATTTTTAGTTGAGACGCCATTACAGGTATTTCCTTGCTTTAACTTGTAATTATTATTTTTATTATATATGCGTCATTTGCCAAAACGATTAACTCCACTTTTATCAGTTTTTTTTAAGGTCAAAACATTTGATTGACTTTTATATATCGGTACCTTGCCCAATGTCCATTTTTACCATTCCCAGAACATGCCAGATTAAATACACATTGTCCTTTTTTGCACTAAGGTTATAATGAGATTGGCCTCAGTTAGGTTTATGTTTCTCTTAATGTATTTATTCTAGGATAATGGGCCTAACAGTACTTCATATATGGAGATCATTTGTTTGCGTAACACGATTTCTCAAATTTTGGACATTGGCTCTTTTAGAACCAAGGTACAGATATATACAGGCGTTAATTAAAGAAACTTGATATCTTTACGCAAAGCTATGTGATTTAAACTATGTTTTTAGTTAATTCTTATTTGTTAACTGACTTACCTGCTCGCTTCGCTGAGCGTAAACCGTATGTAGATTAAACTTAAAAAATTGGTTGTTTGTAAAGTCGGTTTACGGACGATAGTTTTACGTGATAACGTCAAAAAGAAACATTGATGAATACTGTTATGAATTAAATTGAATTATTATCACTGAATTATCATCATTTTGTATAATACAAAGGAGTTAATTGAAAATTAAATTTTTCAAAATGAAATCAGACTGAAAATTATGAAGGAAATCAATTAAATCTTATTAAGTAAATTGTAGAAAAAAACACGTTGTCTAGGATTCAACAATTATTTTGAATGCGAGGCATAGCTTATTGTAGAAGTTCTCAAAGAAGCTCGCGTGGCGGCGTTCCAGTGAACTCGTGCTTCTCTATCACTTGTATCGCGTTCTCGCTTACACGCACAGACTCAAACGGAACGTGACATTTTTTCATACAGGCTGCCAGTGTTCATCAATTTATAAGACGTTATCACGTCAAAAATTTGCCTAATAATATCGAAAATGTTCTTGGAAATGACAAAAAAAGAATAAGTATTGCGAAAGTTTGAGCTCTTAATATTAATATTAAAAAGTGTCGCATTGCAAACCTCCATTTTTTATTTAAATAACATGGGAAAAACATTCTTTTGTACTATGAAATTTTATAGCTCACTTCGGAAACAATATTTTGGAACGACCAAGATATATTCTTAGAGAAAATTGAACGCTCTACAAAATAAGTCTCTAAAATGTTTTTGGTATATTTATCCCTTCAAAAGTTATTCAAGGTTAAAGTTGGATTAATGATCAATTTTTACTTCTCTCAAATTTTTTGACACAACGATCAACTTTATGGGAAAATTTCATAGGACATTTTTTGTAGAGAATTAGTAGAAAGTTATCTCCGTACATGTTTTTGATAGTCAGGGGCCATCCATAAATTACGTCACACAAATTACATGATTTTTGACCCCCCCCCCACCCCGTTCTTGTCACAGCTGGTCACATTTGTGAGACTCACTCCTTACTGTGACTTCACATATTTTTCAATTTTACCTCTGCAAATAGGTAATAATTGAATTAAAACAGCAGATCCAATATTTATTTTTTTTTCAATTTACATGATTTTTAACAAAATTAACATCAAATCAAACATTCAAGAAATTAACAAAAAAAAACGATAAATTATATTGTAACGTTTTTACGGGTTCGTTGGTTTGTGTATAATGACTACAAATTTATTTTAAACAATTGTCTATTTATTTATCTTACACTTTTGTTGCTTATGCACTACACGTTAACAATTAGTTATTTTTTTACAGTCACTTGTTCACTATTACACTGTTAACTCTATTTACAATGTTTACAATAATCACAATTTATTTATACTCGCGATTCACTATTCACTTTATTTAACAATGCACTGATCACTTTTCACTAAGCACTTTGATGAATTTATTTGAATACACTACGACATTTATTTGAATACTGAACTGTTGGCTCACCCTTCGGGATATTTATAGTAGGCGATCACCCGTTTCTAGATTTTTCGATTGGTAATCTTAGCGCTTGTCTTTCTCTCCTCCATTGATTTACCAATGGAGAGAATTCTAGAATACTCGCTCCTCGTCTAATCCTTTGTGCTGTTAATCCGTGGTCATAAAAGAACTTAAGGTGGTCCATCCTTTTGTGCAATTCTTATTGTTGGTTATTGGTTAATCCTCGACTTTCAGGCGCCAGACACAAATGGGTGTCTTGGATTTGTGACAATATTAATTAAAGATCAAACTTAATCATCTTGAGTCATTTAAACTTTTAGATTAAAATAGATCTTGAAATGTGATGACACGAAATTTAGGACCTCTCCCACCCCCTTGTCACACAATATCACACTTCGTCGACCCCTCCCTCCCCCTTCACGTGTGATGTAATTTATGGATGACCCCATATTGTAAATGAGATGCAAAAGTTTGAACTCTTAATATTAATATTAAGAAGTGTCGCATTGCAAAATTCCAGTATTCATTTAAATAACATGAGAAAAAAATTCTTTTGCACTTTGAAATTTTATAGCTCACTTCGGAAACAATATTTTGGAACGACCAAGATATATTTTTACAGAAAAGTGAACGCTCCACAAAATAGGTCTCAACAATTTTTTTGGTATATTTATTCCTTCAAAAGTTATTCAAGGTTATTACTTTTCTCCAATTTTTTGACACAACCATCAACTTTATGGGAATATTTTATAGGACATTTTTTGTAGAGAATTTTATTTTCTATAAATTTTTTCCATAAAAATTTTTGATATAAAATATATAAAAGTTGTTGTAATGATTTGGCAAATGACATTCAAAATACCACTTTTTGAAAATGCTTTTAACGACTTGATTGAGTTAAATCTGGATTTAAATATTTTTTTCAGCCTTTTCATAGTAAAAATGGACCCCCTTTAGGCTATGGATCATTTCATCAACAATACTGGCTCGATGACAACCTAATCGCTGTGGGAGTTATTGATGTATTACCAAAATGTGTTAGTTCAGTATATTTTTTTTATGACCCCGACTACAGTCATCTTTCTTTAGGAACATACGGATCACTTAGGTAAAGAATTCTAGATTATTTAATACTCCTATTAAATATCAATAGCCATTTATTTTGTTTTTTTCAGGGAACTGGAATTCACTCGAGAACTTCATACGCGAACTCCAGAAATCGAGTACTATTATATGGGATTTTATATTCACACGTGCCCCAAAATGCGATACAAAGCCAATCTATCTCCGTCGTATTTGCTTTGTCCCGAAACATATTGTTGGTTCCCAATCGAACCGTGTATAGCTAAATTAAACATAGATTCGTACGCGCGTTTTAATGACGACTTAAACGCACTCGACGCAAATCGATGTGAACGTTCTGAAATACGAAATGTTCTGGTTTTAAATAAGTTGCGAGTTATGAAATATTATCAATTTCGGACCGAGAATGATTACGATGACAATGACATTTATGAATATGCAAATTTGGTGGGCCGAAAAGCGGCGTTTCACATGTTTTTAGTAATCGATTAATTACAGCTTTTTTTAGCATACTGTTATATTAAAATTTTATAATTTATACAAATATAATTATCTGCTTTTAAGTTTCAATCGAATATTATTAAAGAAATTTTGTGATATTTAAACAAAAGGAGAGAAAATTATGTCATCGAAGCGAAGAAATAGATTGTTTAAACATGCAATTGGAGTTTAAATGATTAATACCTACCGTTAAAATTTTCCTGTTTATGGTCGAGTTTTTTTTTTGTCCTTTGTCACTAGTTCAGTGGACCTCAAAAGTCGCTACGTATAGTGCTGATGAGAGCAATTATTATAATATATCTGTAATAGCTGGAGGTTTAACATTTATCCTCGAGTATTTTATTTAGAAATTGTTAAACTTTAAAAACTTTCTTGCGGGAGCCTTCTCTACAATCTTCTCTGGGATTTGCATTGACCCAAGTTTAATTCGACGGCACTTGAGTAGAGGGAAATGTTATCAAAAAAATTTTTGGCTTGACTCTAATGCTTATCATGCTTAAATCGTTGTGAATTTGTGTGTTCCGCATGTACTATGGTGCTTTCAAAATAATGCGCAGCAACTTGTTCTGGAAAATTTGCAGCCTCTTCAAATTCCCTTCGGAAGTGTGATCCAAACAGAAATTTTATATTTTACTGTCTTATACAAAGTTAGTATTAGCTACAATAATATTATCGTGGGTTTTTCTTTAAAATTAAACAGGATTTTTTTTTTTGAATTTTCATAACTTTGGAACAGTTTGTAACAACAATCTGAAAGAAAGGAGTTAAAGGAAATTTCACGCTCTATGAAAAAAATATTTAAAACAAAGTTCTTCAGGTCAACCGTTTCTAAGATATAAGAGTTCAAATATACCTTGAAATTTCCTTTAAATCCCTTCTTTTAGATTGTTGTTTCGATGAACCATTACAAAGTTATGAAAAAAAATTTTTTAATTAATTTTAATTTTAAAATCCTGGTTTATTTAAACGGAAATGAAAATATGGATGGTGGCATATCTTTATATCGACAGTAAGAGCTCGTTTTGGTGCCATAATGTTTGTTTTATACTTTTTTTTTACTACTATGATCATTAGCGACCGTCGAATTCGAAAACCCATGAAAGAGATCTTGGGATTTGAACCCAGGACCACTGGCGTATAGGGCAATTATCTAGTCAACCACGACACCAAGTGATCTTCAATACATACCTACTATCAATTTTTCGACACTAAGAAAAGAAAATTTAACACCCTTAAAAGTATAGGGAGGTTATCATTAAAGTTATACCCTATAAGCATTGTCTATAAGTATGGCTTTTGTTGTTTGTGATTGTTATTCAGTGATAGTGCAATTTTTTCCCATATTGGTTGTAATAATAAAGATTTAGTGTTAAGCAATAAGCATTTGACTTCACTAAATTAGCTTAAGGGGTTTTATGGGTTTCCTAGGGTTAAAACTTTTCGTTGAAACTTTTTATTGCCTTAAATATGACAGGGAATTTCTCAAATTTTTGTAGAAAAATTTTTAAAACGCTGCCATTGTAACGTCATTTTCGGCGTCCCTTCGTAAACAGCTTGTGCTTTTACTCATAATAGGATCATCTAAGATCAAAAAATCAAACTTTGTCTTTTAGTTAATACCTTAAAAATCTAGAATCTGGACTAAGAAAAAAAAAGGAAAAAGGAATTTTGGTAGACCTTTTCCAAAAAATTAAAAATTTCAGTAAAATTTTTTCTACATTTCTTTCAAATAGTTGCAATTAAAAAAATCCGTCATCCAAGTTCTTGTCAATAATATATAGAAGAAGTTTGTAAAATTTCATCAAGATCAGTTAAATAATAATAATAGTTTAAATAATAGTTTTTGAAGAATCTTAACAACCGACCTTAAAAATACAGTTTCGAGATAAACGAGTTTAAAGTTTTGAGTAACAATAAAACGGGTTTTGAACGCGAAACTTCCCAAGGCTCTACCTCCGAAACCATTACTCCAATCGACTTGAAATTTAGGAAAATATTTTAGGAAGGTTGTAGAATTTAATATGACAAAAATGACAATTTTTTGAATCCTTAAAACCCATGTAACCATTTAATTGGCTTACCTATTATAGATCTATTCGACACAGGGGCCATCACTAGTCTAGTTGATTGTTGAAACAATTTAAAACCAGTTTTTCACAACTAACTTAGTTTTCATTTAAATAGAAGCATAAAAATTATATTCAAAATGACAACTATTTGAAAGGATAAAAGTAAAAATTTACGCTCTTAAGAATGGACTATTCGGCTAAATGTAACCATATGCGCTTCTTAGTAATATCCCTTTTCAATAAAAATGAATTATTCGAATAGCTAAATTAGCATTCCTTTATTATAGTTACCCTTGATGGTAGCGATTGGTACAATTATTCAAGGATTTATCAGTTACGATTTTGGAGCGGTTAAATTCGATGACAAAAGAATATGCGATTCAAAAGTAGTTAGATTGAATGTTTCGCATAAGACAAAACCTCATACTACAATTCGTACTACGACTAAGTTGAAGTTTTCAGATGACTTTTGGTATGAGGAAAACTATGTTATGGAAGCACAGACTGAAAAGTATACAACGGTCGGATATAAAGACCGTACTCCAAGATTTGTAAGTAGTTGGTGCTTGCTTTGAGCTGGCTTATAATTTAGTTTTAGCAAAGCACGGATTTGACGGGAAAAGATGAATCTTACGCCCAAATTGGGAATGTTATTGGTGCTATTATGGGACATTGGATAGCTGGTTGTTTGTGTATTAAATGTAATGCAAGAAATGTTGTTGGATACTCGGCGTTACTTACTTCAGTCTGTTACATGTTTAATTTTGCATCGGATCAATCAACTGAATGGGCTTTGTTTTTCTTACGATGGATCATTGCATTTTTTTCAGTAAAATCTCGAAATATTTAAGAAATTTACTATAAAAAATTTTTATTTCAGTCGATTGTATTTCCTGGTTTTTTCACAATGATCGCTCATTGGTCTCCTGTTCATGAACGGGCGATTTTTACTTACAGCTTGTTATGTATGATATGTTTCACAACATTTTTTTTTAAATCTTAAGGATAATTAATTTTATAGTAGGTTTCAATTTAAAATTTATAATTTTGGAGCCGGTTTATCATTTGGTTAAAGTAACAATGTCTCGCGAATCTTGGTACTGTACTTTAAGCGTAATTCTTCTTGCTTGGAGTATAATTTGGTTTTCAGTATTGAAAAATTCACCATTGGATAACTCCCGAACTTCCTATGCTGAAACTGTTTATATTACAGAAAGTCAAGAAGCTTACGGATATCATCAAATAATTATGGTATGTATAAAATTGAGGCGAAATGGGACGTTTGATTGATGTGAAACATCTAAATTTTACTGTACGTACACATTTGAATCACCGCTGAATGCAATGCTTTTATTAAAACTTTTTTAAATTGAATATGATTCTTTGAACAATAATCCATATTTTAAAAATTTTTTTTAAAATTTGTTCAAACAATACCAACATTGTATTTTTAATGGGTATTGTTCAACATTTTTAACTTAAAATATAAATAAAACAAGAGCCGTTACTCAATTCATTGATTTTCAACACACGACTATATATTTAATTATTTGGGAAACTCCAACACAATTTTCTTGGGGACACTTAGTCCTTAGGGGTGATTTACATTGGGGCGATATATCGCAAGCAATATTCGGTACTCTTTATACAACAATGGGCAAAAGACAATGGACACTTTTAAAATTTTGATTTTGATGATTCGATATCTTTAAGTTACGTATTACGTATTAGTACAGTACAAATACGAGCAAAGTAATATCAAGGTAATAGTGGCGGATTTACTAGCAAGTTCAGTAGGGTGAAAGCGGCAAATCTGGAGTCAAAATTTCAAATACGAATCATAAAAACATAATTTCATTGACAAAAATTTGTAGTTACAATTATTTTAAACTAGGGTATCATGGGGTAAGGGTAGCACATAGATAAATTCGCTACCGCAAGGTGTCCAAATATCCTTAACTTTGCAATTTTTGGTCTGTTTTTCAATCTAAGTATATTTTAATATCGAAACATTTTTTGTCATCAAAATTCAATTATTTAACCTTTTGAAGAATGTAAAGGTTGCAGAATCCTGGCTACACTTCCTATGGAACCATGATTTTCCAAAAATTGATTTTCAATAAAAATAACCCATAAAAACAAAGTTTTTAAAGCTCTATAAGTTAAAAGTGTAAATTTCAAAGGTTAAGCAGCATTTTTTCATAGGGATTGGGTGACCAAATTGATTTAAAAAAAAAGTAAATTATAGTACATTCCTCCGAGCTGGAATTTTAATAGAATGCATTGTCATCGACAACAAATCTACCTGCTGAATTTCAGCTCGATTCGATCACGGAAAATTTGCCGTCGCGAGATTTGAGTGGCACATACATACAGGGTGTACCAGCTAGACCGGCCATTAGAAGTTTCCGGAGAACCTGAAATAATAGAAATCTAAAAATTGGGATTAAAACCTAACTGCATTGGAGCTACCTTTCTAAAATATTTTTAGTTTTCTGGCACTTCCGGTATAACCGGAAGTGCCAGAAAACTGAAAATATTTTAGGAAGGTAGCTCCAATGCAGTTAGGTTTTAATCCCAATTTTTAGATTTCTATTATTTCAGGTTCTCCGGAAACTTCTAATGGCCGGTCTAGCTGGTACACCCTGTATAGGTACATTCAATAGTCAAGTTAAAACAGAGAGAGTAAAAAAAATTACTTTTGCTTCACTTGACGATTGTATTGGATTAAATTTCTCTTATAGTAACCATTCAGGCTGATTTTATAGAATTAAAAGTTGATGATGCGCTTTTTACTCAGATCTTAACAATAAATTAAAGAAATCCACTCAGATTTTTTTAAAACAGTTTAAGAGGCGTTATTAAGTTGCCATTAGCAACGAAACGTCGCGAAACTTGAAAATTTAAAATAATATAAAGCTGATATTAAAAACCTGAGTGGATTTCTTTTATTAAAAATCGAGTAATTAACTTATTATGATACTACTTATACGGCTGGAATACTTATTCTGATAACTATTTCTCTCTTCGAATACTACCAAATTACTATAGAAATATTACAGACTACTACAAAAGAATACTACGTTTTCCATAGTATATTTTTACTCAAATGCGAACAAAGATGTTTCACATCAAAAATCCTTTTAAATTATTAAGCTTTTTGATGCTTTTGTAGCAATCAAAATCGATCCCATGGAAAGATTTACTTCTCAGTATCCCTGTTTGGAGTCTAGTTTTTGCGATGTTTTGCTATTATTGGAACATTAATATGCTCACTCGATACTCCGACTGCTACGTTTCTTTAACTATGGGCCGATCCATAGCAAATGTTTGTATTTTATTTCAATAGGTGAAAATCGGTTATTTACGAACAACTCAATTCAATTGAAATGCTCTCAATTTTAATTAGGTCAACATACTACAATCTAAACCGTTGTACTTTGAGCTCTCCTCGCCTAGTACATACAGTTTTATTAAATGTTAGAATTAATTAGGTAGTTAAAATTTTGTGAAGGAATCGATTTTCATCAAATTTAAATTTTTATCTAATTGAATTTTCTTTCAAAGAAAAACTTGTATGGTTTGTTCATACCCATTTCTCAAATAATCGGGGGTGCGCTTTTCGCCCTTATTTCGGCGATTTTAATAAGAAAAGGTTTCGTCAATGTTTTGAACACTCGAAAAATATTCACTTTTACCTGTAAGTTTCTTTATGGAATATTACAAATTGTAGACTAATTTTTTTACTAAGCACTTATTTTGCCGGGAATATTAACATTGGTTCAAGTGGGAATCGGAGATGGGAGTTCGGGTTTATATATCTTGTATGTAATTACGACATTGAACTCATCAGTGGTTGCAAGTCTTTTGCCAAATTCCCTCGACATTGCTCCCACATTAGTTGGAATTATTTGGGCTTTGATCTACACCTTCTGTGTGACCGTGGAGTACCTCGTTCCAGTAACAATGGCTGAGCTATTGACCAAAGAGGTGAACCGAATTTGGTAACTCCCTCGAAAGTATTGATTGATTTGGTTTTAGAACTCGGTGAATAGTTGGCGGAAAATTTTAGCGATTAATGGCTCGATTTATTTGGCTGGAGCTGCCGTGTTTTTGTCGTTTAGTTCTGCCGAGTTGCAGTTGTGGAGTGGTATCCAACAAGTGCGATTGGACTCGGAAGCATTTCCACGAAAATATGATAAAATGAGCATGCCAAAAGTGTTGTCTGATATCATGGAGGAGAGCGAAAGTGGAGTGTTAAACACAATTCAATCTCGTAATTAAGAATTCCACATTTTTTTTTTTTCGTCTAATGAAGACAATTGAAATCGATTTTTTTATAGGACACGGAAATGTCGATAAGAACAAGATCGTTAAACTGTAATAAGTAGAATAATGATGAAATTTTCTTGGAAATAAACTTTTTTTAATTTCTAAGAGTGTAGTTCAATTACACGTATTTTATGTGTACGTCGTTAGAGTTTTTTATAATTACAATTAAATTTATTTTTATTATTTTATGTATTTATTATGTATATTATTAAACGATAAATGCTTCTATGTATTTTTTTGCTTATCGTATCATATTTAATATGATTAACGCCCAAAATATAAATTATGTTTGTTATATATGATTCAGATTTGCATATTATATTTAAAAAAAATTTCAAATAAGATTTTTCAATAATAAATATATTTTCAGTTTTTATGAAGACCAACAATGAAGTTTGTGATTGCTGGGGGTAATTTTACACATTTTTTCTCGTTTTTTTTTTGAACCATTATTTTCATATTAATAAACCTATGTGATTAAAAAATGGCATTTTCCCCTGAAAAGTTGTTTTGTTACGTTTTAAAAGTAGAGAATCCGATTTTGGAAAAAAATCCGTTTAATTCCATTAGTACATCCATTTTCTCGGTCATTATACATTAAAATTTTTCCCAAATTGGTATCGAAATTTCTGTAATGCCGCGTTCACACGGTTCAACTTGAGTTGAACGATAATTTTTAATCTTTTAGACCTTAGCGGGGTAAGCGACGCGAGAAGTGAAGCACAAGCGAGTCGAATTGGAATCAAATTGAGCAGAATTGAAAGAAAACTGACCGGGGTCGACTCGATCGACTTGAACGACAAAATGTGTGGCTGAATCAAACTTTTGTTGAACGAGTCGACCCCGGTCAGTTTTCTTTCAATTCTGCTCAATTTGATTCCAATTCGACTCGCTTGTGCTTCACTTCTCGCGTCACTTACCCCGCTACGGTCTAAAAAGATTGAAAATTATCGTTCAACTCAAGTTGAACCGTGTGAACGCGGCCTAAGGGTGACAATAAGATTACCCACCGTTTACAAAGATCGGATAACCCCAATAGCTTTTATTCATATAGGGATGAAAAAACATTGCAATGATGAAAGTATCATATTTGGTTTATGTATTGATTGACAGTAAAGGTTCTTGACTTGATTTTCAAGCAACTTGACTTGTGTTCAACTGAAAATCAAGTTAAATTTTAGTATTTAAATATCAAGTCAAATCTAGGATTCAATATACAAGTTATTTCGTTTCAAAGCTAATGTGTTAAGCACAAAGTATCCAATCACCTGACTTGATCAATCTTTATTTCAGTAATTTTCAAGCCATTGTGCTGTGACACATTTGGGTGCAGTGAAGTTCTTGGCCATAAATATTTTATAGCCCAAAATGCCCAAGATCCCGCCGCATGATTGCTACACTCATAATGTAGGTTAATCATTTATATATCAAATTAAAGCTCTTTTTTCTGGGAATTCAAGGTCTCAATAGAATATAGCTCGAAACACGCTATCGCGATAAAACTTGTAGCGCAAACATTCGCTGTCCTCGTCTAATAAATATCGCTGCGCGTTAAATCTTCCTCACTTTATCTCATCTTTAACAGCTATTTTCACTTAGTTGCGAGCACTTTTAGATTGGCACCCTAATATCATCATGAACAGAAAAAATAGAGATTTAATTTGATATATGAGTGTAGCAATTATGGGGTGGAATCTTAGACTATCAGAAATTCAACCAATAAAATTATTTTTTATACAACAACTCTGTATTCGATTGCCTTATTTATAAATCATGTTACATATTTTACTAAAATTACTACCCAAAACGATTTTTCACAGTGTTGCTATTATAGATAAGTAAAATATTTCAAACTTACCTTATTGGCAAGGTACCGTCAAATTTTGAAAGTTTTAGTAGGGTACAACAAAAAGAAGATTGAGAATCAATGCTGCACTCAACTGGTAGACAAATACAAAATTTGATATATTTGATGATATTACGGTGCTTGGTGTGAAAGTACAAAATTATCCTCCTCCCCCGCTTCATATAATCACCTATAAAATATATTAGAAAATTATGGAAATATACAAAATTAAATGCATTATTAAAAAAAAATCAAAGTTTAATCAATATCTTTACTATTTGGCCGCTTTTACATGCAGCATCTGTTAAATTCGGCGCCTGATGCCGGAGCACTAGTTGCACCACCCACAGTTTTAAGAAGCAATAACCCTTAACTATCAAAATCATCCATTTCTATCACTTCTTATCTTTGATTTAACCACAACTCAGTATTTCGAAACCGCCATTTACTTTTTATAAAGCATATAGACTCCGAATTTCACATATAACATGGTCTGATTTTTTGTATTCAAATTTCCAATGTAAGCATGATTTTAATTTGTTAAATTCGTTACGAAATTACATTTGGTTTAGATTCGATTTCCAAATAGCTGGTAGGTTGATGCTCTTGCAAAATTCAAGTTCATTTATATCCACAATTTATGTGGCTTCGGTCCTCTTAGTTTGATTCTTCTCTAATTTTAGACTTCGGGCAGAAAAAACTAGTTCTTTCAAACTTGGTTTATTTGATCGAGTTTCAGATTTGGATAGTCTTTTGATCATTAAATCTGTCTTATAGTAACAATAACAACCAATAATATAAGAACTATACATTTATGAATAGACAAACTTCTAAAGAGATTCTAAAAATGTTTGCTATAAAGTATAAGATTTGCTTAATTAAGTATTTCGTTTAATAAAAGATAGTCTAGTTTTTTAAACACGTTATATTAGGTACATATTAAACATGAGTAGGTTTCGAACATATAAAAACTAGTTCTTTGATTAATGAAATAAGTGTTGTTGCCTTGAACATTTAAAGCTGGAAGCTATCTAAAAGAGCTTTAAAAGATTGCGAGTCTTACCTAAGCTTAAATAACGTAAATCCATTATCTTTCTGTATAAATATATATTTTAAACAATCTTTTTTAAGAATATGACTCATTTAAAGCTTAAATAAATATTTACATTGTAATACATTTAAATGTAGGTAAGATCTCCCTTTACTAAAACATTTCCAAAAATATATTTCTCTTATGTATACTACATAGATATAAGTAGATACTCTACAAACACGGAGAGGAATTTAAAAAAAAATTAAATTAAAAATTCAACGATTTAATTAATTAAGGTACTTATAGTCAAGTGGAAGTGTTCAATATTCGATTAGGCTTCATTAATGAAAGGTGTTTCATCAAGCATTTTTTCAGCTCCCCCATATGCCCCTTTTAAATTTGCTGACGACCCCCAGGTTGAAAAAGATCGTATAGTCACGTATAGAGCTTCTTCTTACAACTACTTAAGTACATCTCTTCATAATATTTCTTTCTATCGTATTTTTTTGTAGAAATAATCAAAATTTCAAATGGATTTTTTTTATTATTATTATTGCCTTAAAAATGTTTTGTTAGATTAAAATAAAAGGAACATGTTTCATTGAAGGCCTTCAGGTAATAATTATTTCTTCCAGGTACAGATTTCTTCAAGACACAGAATTTGTTGAATTTTTGTTTCGACTGCTCCATCGACCCAAAACCGAAAGGATTACGAATAAATTATAGAGCCGCCGGTGCAATTTGGCAAGTTCGGTTCGTAAAAAAACGTAATAAACAAATAAAACATTGAAAATGTTTGTTGTTGTGGATGTACAGATAATAAGGTTTTATTAGAATGGGTACTTAAGGGTACATGGGTTCCGAAGAGTAAAAAAATAATTTCTCTTTTTTATAAACACAAGAATTATTTTATAGACCAGAGCAATATTTTGTGGAATTTTGATTGAAAAATTTGAACGTTAGAAGTTGGTTTTTAGGGAGCTTTAGAGAAAAAAAAAGGATTGTCGTGGTTAGGATAACTGAATAGCTCTATCAGAAATATTAAATTCGAGTATTTTCTGTCATGAGAAAGATGTAAACAATATAATAACATGACATTTAAAATGCAAATTTTTTGGAAATATCTACGTTATTTCACATCGGATGAAGGACGACGGGACTGGTGATTTCCTGCTCGACTTGATTTTCAAGCTTCTTGAATTAAATTTGCCTTAAAATCAAACGTAACTATTTGTATTTTGTTATCAAGTCAAGTCGAACGTTGCGTTTCCAAGTTTTTTCATTTCAAAGTTAAAATATTAAACACAATTTATTCCCTAAAATATTCAGGTAGGTACTTGACTAATTGATGAATCCCTAGACAAAATAAAAATATTTTTACTTTTTTCTACTACTATATAGTACAGGGGTACAGGGGTACAGCGGGCCACATCATATGTTTTGTCGGTACGTGACTGTTTGGCGCCGGACGTTTTGGCGTATGATGTTTTCCCGCGGAGGGTTTCATTCCATTGTAACCGGGTTCTAAGTCTTTGCGGGAGTGGTTTCTTTGTATAAACTTTTAGTTTTCCATTTAAAACTTCAGTGGTTCAGTGGCGCCAAAACATCCCGCGCCAAAATGTCGCGCTTCAATATTTTGTTCATTTAATGTTACTAGTATATAGTTTCAACAGTTTTTTTTAAATCAAAATAAAATATAATTAAAAGCTAATATAAACAAAAACAAAAAACGATATGTAAAAAAAACGAAATATTGTAATCGGGTTGAATTTTCGAATTCGAGATTTCACCCGAAATACACGAAATTTCGAGGTCCCCTGAGTCCAAAAAAGTGTTTTAGATGCTTTTTCAATCTTTTTTTAAAAACGGCTCCAACGATTTTATTTAAACTTGCTACAGTTCTTAGACGCATTAATGTCTACAACTTTTACTTGAAACTTTTTTCTGAAAAATTCAAATTAGAAGGGTTCTGGAGTTAAAGGTGGGAGTTCGTATATACATAGAGGTTGTATACATATAGTTCTGTTAACCAACAGCAAGTTTCATAAATGAAAGTACTGTGACGCCTCGCAGCAGATATTTTTTTAATGTAAATTCGGATTTTACATATCTTGACATAAAAAAAATGCAAAATTTCAGAAAAGAGATTTCTCTAATATTTACTAAAATTCCTACTTAAGAATATGTACACTGTCTTCGAAATTAAGTGGTACGTATTTAGCAACTCTCCCCTAATATACACAAAGTAGAATATTCGTTCAAATCTACACTTCTCTTATAAAATTATTCATTAAACATTCTATTTTGAAGATATCTGCAAAAAGATCGGTAGATAAGATTTGTAGGCTTTAGTCCATCAACTTTAAAATTACGTTTAGAGAAAAAAGTGATTAGAGGTTTAAGTAGGAATGACACGTGTTTAACGAAGGGAATTTCCAATGGTTATCTTCTATTATAGTTTTACTCAGATTGCCTTGAAACTTCAGGACAATATTCTTGCGTATGTTGTACAATTAAGTAAAAAGATATAAAAATCGATATTTTAAAACTCATTTAATCCCTTAAAATAGTTAAGAAATCTGGTATTTAGTTTTGTAGATTGAACCGAGTTGGTCTTGGTCCTTTTCGAGCACAGCTTCGAGATGAACATTTCTCGTATTAATAGATTTTTAAAAGAATTTTGTTCTATTTTCTCTGTACCTCCAGGTCTCCGGGGCTAGGCTCGACAAGCCAGTTATTCGAATGTTCAAGTCGACTTTTTCAACCTATTAAGAAACAGAAGTTTGTCTTTTCGATCGGAACACGACGACTAATGGTCAAATCGCTATACGTTTGCTGTATTGACGTGGAACATCGTACCCTATAGTCAAGTGGAGTGGGCGCGGAACGCTCACTAATATCATAAACTTACACAATATAAAATTTGCTTATATTTTGGTCTTTAACTTATATAAAAGAATTGCACTAAGTTATTGGCCCTTAAAGTGAAAGTCGAATGCAAATTGAACAAATGGCCCTTTAGGTAGTTGATTGTTGTAAGATTTGATCACCTGACATTTTAGCCAATTTAATGGTATTTTTTTTTTATTTTTATTAAAATGAAGGGTGGTTGTATGTTTTCTTATTAATTTTTATTATTGGACAACAAAAATGAGTTGAACAGTTCTTCGTTCGTTGTCCCCTTGCTCCGCGATTGAATCCTCACCACCGCCATGCAAGTACGTTCCATACATTAATTGTGCTTATGCTGCGTTATGTGTTATTAGTCCCATTCTTGTCTCGTGCATTTACGCGGTCTTCCTTCAGCACGTAGCTCGAAACTTAGCTGCGAGTGGAACGGGTAAAACAGGCGTGGTTTAAACGCTTCAACTCGATCTAAGGCTTGCGCACGCATTATTCAACCATTTTTGCCATTTAGTTACTTGGCATCAGTTGTGTAAAGAGAATGTAATGGAAATTCATAGTGGAGATGTGTTCTCGCTATTTGGTGAAAATTTTCTTAACTAAGTTTCGAAACGTTGACAATTTTTAATTGTTGCACAGTGATTAATGAATTTCGTATGCAACTAAAGTCAGTTAACGACGTATTTAAGTGATCCGAGTGTTGTTTGGGTTAATTGATTGAGAAGAGAGGCAAATTTGAAAGTGTTAATTTTTTGTTGTATAATTATTTTTTATTTATTTTTAGTGTGGCTAATTTAGTTGTGTTTATGTGTGCGATTGTAAATTATCCTGCTGGGGCACATATCGGTTACACATGATGTGTGCAAGTGCGTGTTTATTATGTGCATATGTGTAATGAAAATAAATCAGAACAATCACACGACTTGAACACCTCCGTTATCCTGATTGTTTAAAAAAAAAAATGGGGGGTGGTATGTGAATGCAAGGAAAATCCGGCCGTGTTGTGCACAAGTCGCTTTGATGCCACACTCAAAAATCAGGAACGTAATAATGTTATTCTGTTTACCAGTTGTGTGTTATAATAAGATTTTGTGAAAGTGTACCAATGTGTGTGTCTGTGCGTATCTTATTATGTGTATGTGTAAATTGTTTTCTGGTGCAGCAAGAGTAACCCAGAAATAAAAAATAAAAAAAAAATGGCAGCGCCCACGGAAGAGGAATAGGTATCCCCAAACGCCAGGAACATGGTTTGATCGATCCCGTCTCATCCCGGTCAGATGGAAGAAGTCAAGAGGGCATCACCAAGAAAATGAACAATTTGGAATAATTTTTTTTTTGTGTACATAGATATAAACGTGTGCGCATGCGAAGCAATGTAAGCCAAACGGTCTCAACATATACACATACGTAAAAGTTTTCGCGATCCCAAATCATAGTGTTTGTTGTTTTCGCGTTTTGGGCAACCCTTTTCGTTTAACTCCTTTTGCACGGTGTTAAGTCAATTCTTTCGGGCGGGCGAGACTTGAACGCGAGTGTCCAGTGTCGCGTTTGACGAAAATCATTTCTTTTTTTTAAGTGTTCATTTCTTTGGGCTCTTTTTTTCTTCCTCGTTATTATACATGATGTAGTGTGACGTGTTCTAAAAAAACGCCGCGCGAACCAACAAACTTTTTCCTCATGTTTTGCTCGGACCAAAATGGTTAGAGAGACTAGGCATCTGTGGGTTGGAAATTTGCCCGATAATATACGCGAGGATCGTATTCGAGAACATTTCAAACGGTAAAACACAATTACTTACTTATATCTAGTTCTATATTACTTAGGTATACCAACTTACAATTTTCAATCTGCACCAATTACTACCTATATAAAATCTCCCAAATTCCAAGTCTCTCATTAAAACCATTCAAGAGTTTCACTCTCAATGAATATCTCAACTTTAATCTTCAACGATTGTTCTGACGCCCTCTTAAAAAACATCTCGTACTACCCCCATCACAATTGCTCTCAAAACCCCTATCAACCCACAGGCTAATTTCAAACCACTCGCATGTCTTTGTCGTCAGGCTTTTTCAAAATCATTATAATTTCACCCTTTTTGTAAATCTAGAGAATCAGGTGTAAGAAGCAGCAAGGCCGGAAGTTATTATCCACAAGGTTTTTCGTATAATTATACGAGATAAACATTTCGAAAATGTAATAAATTTTATTCTCTTATATACCTACGTTTTTTGGTTGTTGCAAATAAAAAAAATGCAATAAATTAGCGAATAGTAAAAGCTTATCATGGGTTCTAATTATTAGTCGTTATTTTGATTGCTTCATGATCGCTGGTAATCAAAATCGATAATTAACTGCGTTATTAAATATTATTTTACTGGTTTTGCAATATTTTATAGATTATGGGCTAGTTGTTTTTAATTGAAAAGCTTATTTCTACAATAATTTGGCTAGTTAAAAAAAAAAACGACTGAACACTGCGAAACGGTCGTTGGTAATCAAGAGCGTAGACTTACCTAAAGTCGGCCGTAAGCTATAAATCGTTCTTCACAAATTATGACAAGGTTTTTACCAATTTTACTACTTCGTTTTGACTTTAGTCACCACCAGATTAGCATATAGTATTAAACTATAGTACTGATTGCTAATATAAGATATTATAATTTAAAAAAAAATTGACTAGATCATAGTTTCGAATTTGCTGGTGCGAAACTATACGTTTTTCTGCAAAAAAGAGTCGTAGATTTATCAATTTAGTGTTACTGATTTTACATGAAAACTTTATCAGTTTTATGTTTAAATATGTACTAGAATTGTTCATATTAGATCATGATCATGGTATTTTACCCGACATTCGGTGCATGAAAGCTGCTGTATAGTGAAAAGCCATTTAATGACCTCAAGTTTTCAAAGAAAAAAAACTTTAAAAGTGTATCCATCATTGTAGTAGGTTTCATAATAGTAATACATACTCTAATACGAATAAAATAGCTTAAACCAACTAGAATCTAGTTTGAGACAGTTAGTAAACGAAAAGAAGACCTATAAAAGGTTACTTAACATTAAAAATGATCGAAAAGACAATGGGTAATAACAATTTTATAAAATTGAAGGGGGAAACTATAAAGAAATTATGGGAGGGTAACCTAAGGATAGATTGTGTTTCTTTTATAAACATTGGGGCCAACTTTGGTGACCTGATCATAAAAACGTAAGAAATTTGTCTCTGTGATACTTCTTCCATAAGAACGTCATATATAGACGAAGGTCTACGTGAAAATGTGTAAGTACATTGTATACCATTGAAACAAAATTTCAATTCTTTATACTTAAATTAAAGCAAATTTCTGACTTACGTCTATGTATACAGTGGTACCTTGAGATACCAATTTAATTCGTTCTGTGATCATCGTCGTATGGCAAAAAATCGTACCTCAAAGCAATTTTCTCATTTAAATGTAATATACATTAATGCGTTCTAGCGATATGAAACGAACCCAAAACAGAATTAAATTACATATACTTAATATACACAATTTGTATATAAATAAACGAGTAATAACACACATAATGTTTATTAATTTATTTATTTCGTATTTTCGGTAACTTCGAAGCAACGTTTGACAAGATGCTTCGTAAGAAGTTTCTTAAAATTGCAAATAACTTCTTAATCCATGGGCTGATGGGTAGACGTTGTTTTGGGTGGCAGATAGACAATTTTAATAAATTTATATTCATCTAAAAGGTCATCCTCAAAGCCAGGAGGGTGAGCGGGAGCATTATTCTACAGAAGGACACACTTAAGCGGTAGACCATTATCGATTACGTATTTTTTCACTGAAGGTCCAAAAACTATGTTCATCCACTCAATAAAATCGCACTTCGTAAATTCGTATCTCAAACTTTTCGTTGTATGACGAGGTATGAAGTTTAGAATATTTCATGTTCTATCTCAAAACATTCGTATCTCAAGGTACCACTGTATAGTCTTACTAGTAGACTTGCATGTAGAATGCACTTAACTTCATTATATAATTCAAAAATCATGCCATTTTCACGGAAAATTGGAAGAAAAACAATTTTTGAGCATTAAAATAACAAAAAAGCTTTATTTGATATTCTACATTTTATAAATTTTAAAAGTTCTTCCAATATATGTACTAAAGTTCCAAATCTCTATTTTAATTGGAACGAATCAGGCTTAGGACTTAGACGCGAATATACATTTAGGGTAAATAGACGTAAAGTCGTATTGAATGTTCCAAAGCTTTATTTTACATTCTACTTTGTATAAACTTTAAAAGTGATTCCAATATAATAACGTTTCAAACCTTTATTTTAATAGGAACGAACCAGGACTTAGACACGAATATACATTTAAGATAAATAGACGTAAAGTCTTATTGAATGTTCCATTTTACGTAGTTTTGTATACGCCAAACGTTGCTCGTGATAATAAAATCGTTCATTTTTACTTTTTTTTTATTGAAAAATAAAGATCAAAACTGGAAATGATAATATTTTTTTTTTAAATTGAGACCTTAATTATATAGACATTGGTAAAGCTAAAAGATTTAAAATGGTACTTTGAAATTTTTGTGCTTACAGAAAAAAGCAATATGTACATAATATTGATGGTATTACAGAAAGTATATTAAATGCATTTTAGAAATAATAATTTAATCAAAAGGATTGGTATTTTTGAAAATTGTACCCATCAAAGTTTCAGTGTTAACCGTATTTTTCATATAATTAGGGTTACAAAGACGTTCTTATTCGTTTAAACTTGTACAGCTGTATGCATAAAAAATTCTCTTATATTACTGAAATATATGGCGATTAGTTGTGCAATACCTATGATTAAACCATAAAATTATCAAACTATGAACGTTACCAAGCTTTTATGTAGTAATCTAAAATATTAACCTTTTCGTTGAGATCCTTTAAAAATAATAACGGGATTAATTCATCGAGACATCACATTGTATTATTCCATACGTTGGTTATATTGGTGAGAACTATAGATGAGACAACCCTTGTTTTAAAAGAACGTTGTGTTTTTTTTTTACTGTCTCCATGAAATTTTAAATAAAGGGATCCTGTTGAAAAAATAATAAGAAACCTTTCCGATTTGTTTATCCTGAAACATGCATGAGGGATCGATAGCGACCCCTTTAAAAATTCCTAATCCGAATTAATAATGAAAATATGCTCACAATGTAGTTCACATTACAGAGTTGTGCATTTAAAACGGCTATTTAATAAGGTAATGCATAATTTAAAAAAGAGCCTTTTTTATTATTCACGATATTAATTTTCAGTAAAGTGTTCAACATGAAATGGTTAACACGAAATAATCTTTTGGTATCTACAACAACAAATCCGTATATTTTTTTCCTTTTATTTCTTTTAAGACGAAAAATAACTTGAAAAATCAATAATGACGTTTTTCAACATTTTTTTTTTCTATTATTAGCTCCATACATAACATGACGTGTTTGTCGAGATTTGCTACTTAGTTTGTTTTTCAAGCTATTTGACTTGATTTTCAAGATACTTGATTTAAATCAAGTCAAGCATTGAGTTTACGAGTTATTTCATTTCAAAGTTTCAATATTAAATACAATTCATTAAAAAACATGCTCAGATTTTGGACTTGATGAATCTCTTCGTGTATTATGACCAATTAACAGTATAGCACTGTATAATAGCTGTATTTTGACTGCATTATGGTAGAGTAGAGTACATTTAACAGTATAATATGAAATGCTATAATAAACAATGATATTCAAGAAATACCAACACATCTTTGAAAGTGGTGTTTCTTTTAACACGAAGAAATTCAGAAGAGATTCAGTTTCATGTTAACCGATTTTCAATATTCCTAGATGTATTTTTCGTTTAATGCTGAATCTCGTTCATCTATTTTTTTTAGGCGTCAACGGATTTTTTTTTCTTTTTTTTTGTAAAAACGTAAACTTGATTTTAAAGAGGAAATTAAATTTATTTTGAAAAAATTTAATTCAAACTTTAATAAATGCAATTAGGGATTCATCAAGTCGAGTAGTTGGACATTTTTTGAAATGTATTTAGCTTGATATTTTGACTTATAAGTGAAATAACTTGTGAAGTCAATGCTTGATTTGATTTGACTTGAAGTCAAGTCAAATTTAAATCAGGTCACGTTGTGGATTTAGAAGTACAATGTTCCTAATACTATTAGGTTTTATGGTAATACGAAGACATTTTCGTTAAATACGTCATTATAGATTTCATCATGAGTTTTGGAACGCTAAAAGAAAAATAAAATGGTATTAAAAATTAAGTAAAAGATTGGCGCATAAATATTGGAAAACACGCTTAATATGAAAATTCGGATAATACAAATAAAACTTTCGTCTCAATTGACTTGTACTGTTAAAATTTCTTTTTTTTTTCTTTTAAGACGTAATTCGTTTAGTACGAAAATGCATTTTGGTGTTTTTAGTTTTGCTATGACTATTTTCGACTATAGTTAGTACGTGTATGTTTTAATATATTATACATAATAAACAGAACCTTATCAGATATTGAATAAACTTTTGTTAAAATACTTCATTATATGCTTTAGGTATAGTTTAGAAAAGCTAAGAATTTTTTTTTCTGTAGACAATATTAAAAATTTGACCTTTAAATGTAGTCGTTAAATATTAACAGAAAGTCTGCTACCTCGAATCCTTTAAAAATTGAACGATGTCCATGCAATTTTAACCAGTAAAAACATGTTTTAGTTTTTCCCATGTACCCAAGATTCTTTTCATTTCATTGCCTCTTTTAAACAAGTATTGGTTTGGTCTTGTCCTAACATTTTACCTGCTTTCCTGTCTTTTGAATACGATTTCATCTTCGACCTGCCTTAAATCTTTCAAAGCTTAAAACGACCGTTCAAACAACAGGTGAAATAAAAATACTTTAAAAATGAGATAAGAAAAATATCGACCTTATGAATCCTTGAAGATTACAGCATTTAGCATAGAATTTTTTTTCTGATGATGTTATTTTGGTCTTCAAGACTTGTTTTAGCTGATAACGTTTTATTTTGAGCCTCTAAAGGACAAATGCTCAAATAATATATTTAAAATAAGGTATATTTAATAAATATTTTATTAAATTTTTTATTCGAGAGAAATGACAAAAAAAAGTTTTTAGAATTTATTTGGGTTTTATAGGGTTTAATGTTTAAAAATAAATATAATTAGAATAGTATGCAATAGTTAAAAATGATCGATTTTGCAATTATAATCTGACCAGGGTTGAAATAGATAAAGTCAGTCCCGCCGGGATATTTACAGTTGCGCTTGAAATATGAGATATCTCGGGAAAAATCAGGTCTTGAAAATCCCGGAACGTTTTAACTACGCTGTTATAAAATAAGAATAATTCATGCAAATAGAGAAAATTCTATGTTAACTAGTTAAAAATAATTTTATTATTTGGTGTTTCTGTTTTGTAATATAATTATGGGTACTGAAACTCAATTTCAAGTTAAACGAAAAATTATTTTCAGAACTCGAAACTTAATCGGCATGCATTGTGAGTTTCTGATTAAAAATTATCTCATGTAATTAAAAAATCGACGGCATTTCATGTTATTTAATACTAAACGAAATTTTTCTCAAGTCTCACTTGAGAACATCATCTTACTTAAAACTTATTTTAAATAAACTAAAATCGTCGAGAAATTAAAGAAAAATCGACTCTATAAATATATTTAAAAAGCAAGCCTCAATATCTCCCCACCTTCGTGCTCGTCCATTTCTATTTAATATTCTCCATAGTATATTCAAATGCTAAAATTGTTTCTGGTCTGTTAGTTTTCGGTTCGTTGTTTATTTATGTTTTTTGTATTTTTTGCAGGGAAATCAACCCCTGCAATTTACATTTTTTTGAAAAGCGATTTTACGCTATCCCCCATATTTTTGCAATCGATGCATTTGTGCTTATTCAAATGGAAAATAATATTCATTAAAACTATTGATCTGCCAGCCATTAATCAAAACGCATCAACATGCATTCGTAAAGGGTGAAACAAACCGTTTGAATCAGCTCTATCAAAAAATTTTTAGGGGTAGAGAGAAAATATGAAAAGTTTTAATTTTTCCCTTATTACATTTAGGTTGGTGGCTAGTTACTGTCGTTATATCGGCTTTAAGTATTGAAAAGAGGAGGAAATCAATTTTCATAAATATATCTATAAGTATTGATTTTTCTGATGAAAAGTTGAAGTAATAATTTTGAGGCTTGACAGGAATTTCTTTTAATATGTATATTTCGCTATGCAAATGTACTTTCTGCTTTAAAACTTCAAAAATTAATATTCTGTGTGTGTGTTAACATTTTTTTTTTTTATTATAAAATGAGATATTGAGAAAACGTCTGAAAACTACATCAAATAAACTAAATATTTACATTTATCTGAAGAAAAAATGGTTACAGTAAAGTCTCTTATTACATTTTTTTTTTAAATCTCAAGAATATTTATGTTTATTGACGACTAAATATACTATAGCAAGAACGATAGTGGTTGAAGTTTTGAAGTAATGTTGGGCTGAAAAATACGTGAGAAATGTACCTTAAAAACATCATTCCGAACGTGAAATTTGCTACTTACTAGATAAGAATAAGTTGATAATCTTCAAACAATCTCACAGATTTTTGTGTATTGTAGCTAAGAACACTTTTGTTCAAGTCAGTTTTCACACAAAAAAAATTTTATAAAAATCGGTTCATCCGTTTGGGAGTTACGATACTACAGACAGACACATAAATAGATGATAGACTGATGCTTTACTTATAAAGCAACTAATTAGAGTTACTCAGTCTCGATCTTTTTTTTTTATTTATTTTTTTTTGGTGTCCCGGGACACGAAACATCTTTTAAGGGTGTTCCCGGAAATTCTTGTAATTGAAAAGAATAACGCAGTTTATGAATATTTAAAGATACACTTTACCATAAAATATAAAATAAAAAGTTGTTATTTCTTAGTTAAATAATTCTTAAGTGTAAGTTACAATTGCGCTATCTAGTGTAAAGATATGAAACTAACTAAATGGTGAAAATATTGCAGACAATATCACTTCTAGTAGCTAAACTATTAACAAAATTGATTATTTACTCAGAACAATTTTTGTGAATCAATTTTTTAAAAAGTTTTATTTGAAACTTCATGCTAACTTTTTTAATAGGACTTGTAACGATGATAAAATTAACGATTTTTAATCATTGCATTAGTTAAAACTGTGACTTCAGATAGTCTAATTATACAACTGATACATTAAATACCAAAAAATGTTATTACCTGACTGATAAATGATTTCTAAGTTTTGTTGAAAAATTTCCTGGTATGAAATATGTCCTATCACTTGATAGATAGCATTAAATAGATCACAACTTATAATTCTTTAAACTTTACAAAAGTATCGATATTAATTATTGTCTGAATTCCCGGGATTCCCGATTCAGACATTCTAAAACTAACCAAATTTTCCATTAACTGCAGGCTTAGAAAGGAGCAATTAATTTTTTGAGATTAGGAAGATTAAACTTTGCCCGAATTCCTAGAAAATTTCTCCCGGGGATTCCCCATTCAGCAACCCTTAACTAATCAATTTCTATCAGTAACGATTCGGTCTGAATTTTCTTAGAAATACCTTACTTTATGTTTTGGAGACATTTCGCTTAATCCTATTTTAAAGATCTTATTCTAAGAATCTAATTTTGCTTTTACACGCCTACAGTTTTTTGAGTTTGGAAACGAACTCTTTCGTTGTATGTGAACTTTATAGTATTTGAAGAATATTGTATTTATTAAACTCTTACTACGCAATATTCTTAGATAGAAAAAGTTATTATTACATTCGCTAATGACTTTGCCATTTTTCTTCATAAGCTCGTCGATTTCTGTAGTTTTATTTTTTCACATTGATTTTTTTTGTCGAATATATCCATTTATACATAAGAACACATGTTAAAATTGAACTTCTGAGTAATAATTTCTTTAAGTCATATCCTTGGTTAAAAAAATATTATCCTCAACGTTTTTAACGATATATTTGATTTTTCTTAGTTTTCATTAAATTCTGTGACAAGGTTTAGTTATATTGGGAACAATCTTAAGCACATTTCAAGTCAAGAACAAATAATTTAATAAGATATAACCTTAGGGGCCATTCATAAATTACGTAAGACGTTTCTGAGGCTTATTTAACCTCCCCTCACCCTATTGTAAGAAATCATAAGATTACAACTACTCACCCTTTCCCTTCCATAAGAAATTTTTGTAAAATATGAGCATACTTATAAAATAACCGTTTAATCAGAGCGATACTTAGTGCGAAATAGTAAAATTTTCAATTTAAAATCATACGTACAATCAGATTGTCTACCCCTCCCCCTGCCGATATAAAGAATTTATAATATTCAGTCTCCCCCTTCCCTAAATGCCTTACGAAATTTATAAACAGTTCCTTAGGTAAAACATTTACTTAATAAAAATTCCATAAAAATTCATTTTCTAGGGTAAATCTTAAAAGATATCACATTTAGGTTTTTATAAGATATCATGAACTATGGTACACTACGATAAAATCGTCTCTCAAATCATTGCAATTAATTTTCATATTTAATAAAACAATTTATTCATTTATGATAATCAATCAGTTGCCTTTGATAATGAGATAACAAGTACATTCATTTTGATAATAGAATCGTCTTTTTACGAGCCTGATTTTCATTAACGTATTTATAAATCAGACGAATTCATATACGAGCACATATCCCAATAGAAACTGGCGAGTCAACAGCATGCACATAGAATATATACTATGTACATAATACAGACTCGTATAGTACGTAAATAAAATAAAACGCTAGTAAAACGTCCATGAAATGACTCATTTTTATTTTACGATCTATTTTTGGATAAGCCATTAAAATTTCCAGCGAAGAAAATCATTCCAGTCAAATATACACGATATTTTCCATATCTCATTAAAATAATGTATCCAATCCGAATATCCCATAGTGCTATAATAATATTTAAATTAAACGAGATATAAATTATTTTTTTTGTAAATATTTTTATCACTAGTTTATAGTATATATTAAAAATAGATAAGGTCTTATCAAGTGAATTAATGAAAAATTTAAAATAGATAGTTGAACGTATGTTGTATGCTTTTTTTTATATCCCGAGTCTTATCCACGTTTATTGCTGCCAAACCCAACTTAGAAATTCTCGATTTTATTACAAACTACCTTCAGACTAAATTTCATGTTTTTTTTTCGTACCAATACCATTTCATATCGAGACGATTTGAGATTTTTTTAGCCTGAGGATATTTGAACGGCAAGAAGCTAACGCGATATGTTCCAATTAATATCAATCAAAATATAATAATTATAACATTAATTTAACATTTATAAATATAATCGATCGGTATACAAAATTCAACCTCCTTTTGAAACATCAGAAGTCATTGATTCAATTTACATATTTTTTTTTATGAAGAACAAGCTCTCTAGTATATAAATATTTAATCAATTTCGGGTGTCTTTGTTCTTTTCGAGGAAATCGCTTTTTTATCAAATTAATTAAATTTTTTCTTTATACTCATTTTTAGTATTACTATTTGTAAGTAATTGTCGATTTGAAATTTTCTTAATTACCGTAAATTCAAATTACTTATAGCTCATTTAAATATGTTATGCTATTGTTTTTATTTAGAGTTCAAACTTATCAAGTCTCCAAAATTAATTTTTTCGGCTATAAAAACGATTGTGTTATCTTAATTGTTACTAGGTATATGCTACATCCTCTTTAAATACATTTAAGTACGATATTTTTATCACCATAAAAAAATTGTAATTGTACGATTAGAGAGCATGAGAGGAGATAGCTTCTCGTTTGTTGTTTTTATGTTAAATTTAAAATTTATTGAGTAGTGATTTAGTTGAGAAATAAGCACAGTGTATAGTGCAACTAATTTTCTTAAACTTGGTGTTTTTAAATGTAACTTGTGTTTGGATTTAAGTATTATGTGATTGTCGAATACTGCTAGCTTCTTAAAAGAAAATGTCGCGAACATGGATGATAGGAAGATATCCAAAGAGGAAGGTGCTGTCAAGGCATTGGCTTATAAAAGAAAGGTTATTTCTTTTATATTTTTGATTAGGTTAAATAAGGTTGTAGGTATTGAAATAACTTTAAAAAAATTAATCTTTGTTAACTTTAGTTAGTAACTTTATTTTGTACTAGAGAACCTTTGTGAAGAAATTATAGCGCAAAATTTGTGTCCTCAGTGTGTAGTTACCAGTATTTTCATTGTAGTTACTAGTATGACTATTAGTATGATATACTCCTGGGAACTGATTTCTCTGATGAGGACCAAAATAAATTTTTGTGGTCTAGTCAGTGGCAGATTTACAGATTTGCCGCCAGTAGGCTATTTTTATTACCGCCTCTACTGACCTATCCAATTCAATACCCTAATTCACAAGTATATTAACACAGTAACAAGTATAATTAATAAATAACTAGAATTTGTTTGTCCATGAAATTGTAATGTTATGATTTGTATTTGAAATTGGGGCCGCAAATTGTCCACCCCTATAATCCGCCGCCCTAAGCTTCAGCCTGCTGGTAAATCTATCTAGTGTTCAGTAAAACATTTACCCAATAAAGAAGTAAGGGCCACCTATTGGCGCAGTGGCTAGAGCAGTAGTTCTCTCCACTTTATGCGTTAAGTGGTCTGGGTTCGATTCCCGTTGAATCCTAGACTTAAGATTATAGACCTAAGATTAAAATTGATCAACAAAAATTCTCTGTGTTTAGACAGTCGTGATATGACCTAAGCTGTTAAAGCGACTTAAAACACAAAAAAAAAAACAAACGAGAAGTGATTTAGATTTTCAAAATTAGTTTATACTTGCATTTTTTTTTTGGTGTTTTAAAGTCGCTTTAACATCTAAGGTCATATCACGACTGTCTAAACTCAGAGAATTTCTGTTGGTCAATTATATCTTAGGTCTAGGATCTTAAGTCTAGAATACAACGGGGATCGAACCCAGTACCACTTGACGCATGAAGCGGTGAGAACTACAGCCTTTAACCACTGCGCTAATAGGTGGTAATACTCGCAATTAATATAGGTATACTTACGCTGATTTCCGCTAAATAAGCTCATCTCCTTTCAATTTGTTGGATACAAAACTCAAAGACTCTTCATTGCCTTATAACATTTTCTTTTCACATATCCACTTCTAAAGGATGTATTATTTCAAACTTCACGTTTTCATCATCAGTACTTTTAATGTAAAATTTGGTCAATCGTAAGACAGAACGAACAAAATTGATTCCTTTAGTATGGTAATAGATCTTATAGGAGATAAACACTTAACATCTAAGGATTAATTTTCCTTAATTTAACTTGACGATTGATTCAATGATAAGTTTGTATGAAATTTTCATTAGTTATCTAAGGCTAAATCTTTTGAAACTATTTGTTCATGAAAATCATTTTCAAATGTGCTTAAGTTAATCTCTAAACCTAGAACACTATAGATTGTAACAAAATTGCCTACTTTGCTACAGTGTTTAAGAGATAGTCGATCGAAATGGCTCCAACACATAAAATGAAGTATTTCTAAAAAAATTCAATGATTGTTCTAATATTGTATCGTTTTGGAAACGTCATGATATTGTGAACTTTTCAGTTGAGTCAAGGAAAATGGTTCATACGAAACATAATATGTAAATAGAAATCAATGCTTGATCGTTAAATGATCATCGTTCAACGATCAACTGTACAGAATTATAAGAAAGCGAACTCAGCCACCATTAGTTTGAATATTAGCGTTTCTACCTGTGTTAAAAGCAAACCTCAGTTTTGAATACAGCAAATCAATTAAAACACAAACATTTTGCTTACGAAAACATTGATGAAATACTTTAAGCTTCAATTCTAGTAAGTTTTCTGTAATTTTTTGACCCCCCCCCCCGCTTACGTGCCACTATTTAGACCGTTTAGATTTTAGACTATCTAATATTTTATCTTAACCGCACATAACATAAGAACATACTCCTCCCCCCTGCTAAAGTGAGGTACGTGGTGTATGGATGGCCTAATTTTTATCTACTGTTTACTAGGAACATTGGCGTTTTCCAAGCAATTTAATGACTACTTTGGAAAATAATAGTAAAAAAAAAACTGTTCAACTATGGAGAGAGGACATTTTTAAACATTCCCCGAAAAAGCAAGGTTTTCTGTTTCCCAATTACAGATTATAGAACATTGAAATTACAGAACAAAATATTCAATACAAAATTATAGCTATGAATCATCTCGATCACATTAGCTTTCAAACAGAAAAAACCGTATCAAAATTGATGCTTTCGTTTGGAAGCTACGTTGCCACAAACAAACAGACAGTTACACACGTCAAACTTATAACACCCGTTTTTTGCGATAGAGGTTAAAAATAATATTATGATTCCAAGTAATTATGGTACTCTTAGGGTTTCATAATTTTTTTTCTTTTAAAGAGAAATTCGTTTAGTGAAAAAAATATATTATACTCTTAATTTTCATTACTAACGCTTTTTTATGTTGTTTTAATTTGTTCCTTCAGGATATTACAAATATAACATAAAAAGGTTTTTTATGTAGGTTTTACTGAAGCTAAATTTCAATGTTTTTTGTTTTTAATTGAAGATTTTTCATAGCAATGAACATTTTGTGTACGTAAAGTTAATCGATTTTATTTTTTTGAAATAAACAAATAGCTATAAGTTCGATATTTGGTACTTCGATAGCCTTACGTCTAATAGGAGATAATAAGGTATAGATCTCATAACTAAGACATATACTGTTAATCATTCAATAACAACGCTATTATCTATTATCGTGGCTTAAGGTTTAGATCATAACATTTTACACATTTACAGATACCATTCAAAATTTATCTTGGTAATTAATTATTTTTATTTTTATCTCACAATCACATTATGTTATAGATTTTTTAATTTTAAAATATTTCAATGTTCTAAGTCTGTCATTCACTAGGTACAGTGTGGTACCACGTTGGTGTTGTACAATAATATTCTGGGAAATGCCAATGACACCACGTTGGTGTTATACATTTATATAGTAAAGCGCAAAACCGGCAAAACAGATCGATTCAATAGCTTCTCCTAGATGAAAATAAAAAATCACTTTTCCGTCGTTTATTTTCCTTATCCTGGTTACAATTTGACTAGCTCAAAATCCTCAATATTGAAAAATTTGATATTTTAATAATATAAATTGTTTAATCTTATTGAAAAAATTATAAGATTTCAATCAATACTAAGTCTTCACTACAAGTCAATACTAAAATTTGAAAATGACTATAAAAAAGCAGTTTGTTAAGTTTTTTTCTTAAAGCGATATAATTTTATAGTTTAAGAGCTAGCCACGTTTTCGAGAGAGTATTTTAGGGCGGCCAGTTTTTTTATATGTTATCTCTCGCACTATCCCGGACATCATACGGGCTGTCTGGCTGTCGGGAGGGGTTGCGTTTATTAGTGCGCATCGCACCTATGACAAGTAAAATATTGAAATTTTCAGAAAAAAAAAGTTTCAGATGAAAATAGTAGAAAAAATATTTTAAATAAAAAATGTCCAGTGGCTAGTTTGCCCGCTTCAAGCTTGGAAAGGCTGGCTCGACCTGACGTCATTTGAGTAGCCGACCGTTCAGAGATACAGCCGTTGTGCCGACATGTATACAATGAGTTTTACAAGCTTGTAGCGGGCAAACTAGCAACTTTACGAAAATTAGTCATTGGACATTTTTTATGTAAAATGTTATTTTCTACAAATTTCATCTAGAACTTTTTCTTTTTTCTGAAAATTTCAATATTTTACCTGCCATAGGTGCGATGCGCACTAATAAACGCAACCCCTCCCGACAGCCCGTATGATATCCGGGATAGTGCGAGAGATAACATATGTAAAATCTGGCCGACCTAAAATTCTTTTTGTTTCGACGTTGCTAGTTGTTGTACTATTCAGGATATCTCTCATTTCTTAAAGCGATAGATTGATCAAAAGTCAAACTATTTAATTGTGTCATTGCTTTCAAATAAATTCATTGTCTTAAAATAAAACAATGACCTTTCATTATTTTCTAATGCACGTTTTCTATTCTTGACCGAATAGAAAAAAAATTGAAACATCCCTCTTCAAGGTAAAACCCTATAGAAACATTCCAACTTTGAAAACCTAAACTCAATCAGATAAACCATATTTCTGTGAAACCTTAAAACACAAACACCAAAACTTTCCACTAATTTTATATATATGAAAGTCAATATTACATTGTGTTATGTGTACTTTTTAGTTCGTACTGACCCAAGTATCAACTTATCAATATTCACTTTAGTGTTCCATTAATACAAGTGCCTACGCTTTTTTTGAAAATATCAGATCAAATATTGAATATTTCTAAGATTTCACCTGGTGATCAAGTTTTCGTTTTGCGATCATTTCATCGACATTAAATGTCTTTGTGAGTTGTGTATTGGTAATGAGGACTAAATACATAATGTCGTTGTTTTATGGCATAATATATTTTCAAATCGAAATGATTAATAGTTTTTGTGTTAACAGAATGATTTTATGAGTTCGACGTTGTTGTTTAAAGAGAAAAGAGGCATTATATTTGTCCTTGAAGGCGCTTATATTTTATTAGATATTAATACTTATCCACACATTGACTCGTTCATAAATTGTATTAGTTTACAAAGAGGAAAAAAAACTCAGCATTAGTCATATTTAATAAAAACGTTGAGTTTTCAAGTTATTTTAACACACTTTTTCATTATTTAAATAAATTGAATGATGCTTATAGTCAGCATGTTACGATTATATTATGAAGACTTGATTTATTCTAAGTGATTTTTTGACGTAGGTAAATAATAATATTGTTGAAGGATATCGCATTAAATGAAAGAAATCGTACGATAAAATGATTTTAAATTCTTGGAAAATCTATAGAAAAAATTGGAAATAATTGGCTCAGTGCCACGCAGAGCTATTGCGCTCTTCGCATTCAACGATAACAAGGTACATTTTGAAAGGTTAGATGACCAAAAAAAAAAAAATGGGCATATCATAAAATTGATTTGACTAACAATTTTTTTATAAAAAAAATTTGGCCAAGTCCTTCATAAAATTGAAATATTTTTGGATTTTTAAGTAAATTGTGCTTTCTACTAATATGTATTTGAATCATAGAATTTTCATTAAAAACTAAATTAAAAATATTAAACAATATTAGTAATATGGTGACAACAGTTTTGCATAAAAATCAATCGAGTGTCAAATTCTTTTTTAAAATAGGAAAAAAATATATATAATTGGTATATGAAAGGCTACAAAAAGGCAAGAATGTAGAGCATGCATCAGAGAGCCTGAGAAAGCTGTAATATATGGCGAAACGTCGCGACCTGATATTCTTCTTGCATTCATTGTAAATCCCGATCCATTGTCCCCCCAACTTTATTTATCAATAGGTACAAAATAACAAGAATCCGAAGAAATATTAATCAAAAATATTAAACGAATTTTTTTTTATGTACACTTTTCATCAGTTCTCAAGATGTTTTCAATATATCATTCATTACCGCGACAAATTATTAAATAGGTTAGACTTGAGTACAAATAAAGGATAGGTACATCAAGACAAGTAGTTGGATAGTTTTTTAAGTGAATTGTACTTGATATTATGACTTATAAATAAAAAAAACTTGTGAAATTAATGCTAAGCTTGCTTTAACATTGAAGTATGTACTATCATTTAACTCTTTTTTGACTTTGTTGAAAGTCAAATTTAGATAAAGTAGCTTCAAACCAAATAGCTTTGAAATCAAGTCAAGCAGTGAATTTTTTGCAGTAAAAAATATGTATAAGGAAAACGTTTACAACGAAATTCGTTTATAACCAAGTAATTTTACAGTTTAGTTCACTGCTTGACTTGATTTTTAAGATACTAGACTTACATTTTTTGGCTTAGAATTCAAAAAATAGTCAAAAAAAAGTATTTAAAAATAAAGTTAAATTGAGCATTTACTTCGTAAGTTGTTTCATTTTCAAGTCAAAATGCAAAATTCAATACATTTCAGTTATCCAGTGTCAAATGTCCAATAACTTGACTTGACCAAACTCCAAATAAATTCAAACCTTTTGCTAAAAGTTAGTTATAATCTCATATAACGGTAACACTACTTGACTTGATTTTCCCGCTATTTGACTTAATATTCCAACTACTTCACTTAAATTAGGTTCAAAATCAAGCCAAATTTAAGTTAAATATTAATATCAGGTCAAGTCAGAATTCACAAGTTATTTTATTTTAAATGTTTATATTTTAAGCTCAAATCATTGCACAAAAGGTGCACTTACGGCTTGATGAATCTTTAAATGCTAAATATATTCTTAATTTGATGAAAGATCGTCGGTGATTATTGAAAAAAAATAGGGATTTTTAAAATTAATCAAAACTTAACGTCTTTGAAATTATGAATGTTTTTTTCTTTATTTATTTTTATTTTTTTTTAACGAAATTCGTTTATCCCGACAATATTTTATTAGTTCATTATCAGGTTCATTATACAGCTTTTCGACTGCATATATACCATAAAATTCAATTGAATGATCTATATTACGTAATTTTATGTACATCAAAAGCCACCCATGATAACAAAATCGTAAATGTTGATGCCTTGGATTAACATTTGGTGCTCCAAACTGCTCCAAACAACATTTATCTGGAAGTGCTAATTATTTCCTTTAAATTGTTATCGTAGTTATAGAAACTGGTCAAGTATAAAGGTTTAAAATTTTTATTCTTACAGAAGCATATCTACAGATATGATTAAACAGGTTAAAATAACTCGAAACAATACAACCCTTAATTACATAACTTAATTCCGGTCTTAATCCTGCTTTTTGTTACTTTTTCGAAAACCGGAAGGAAACCTGAAAAGGTTGTAGGTTGAATCGTATTATTCGACACTGAGCTTTGTGTACTTCCACACCAAGCCTCTACGTATATAACTATAAGTTTATGACGAAATTAAGCTGTTAATAGCGTGGAATGTTTTGGATTATGCATATTGTATTACGTGTTTGTTATATATTCATATATTGAACTCTGAATTTGAGATTCGACTTAATTAGATATATATCAGTGTTTCTCAAATTTTTCCTGCGTCATATACCACGTAGGCTTTTAGTGGAATTTAAAATAGCTGTCACCGGATCGATGCAAGAGTTGAAAGTTTCAGAGACAGAGAAATTTAAGAAGATTAAATCGATTCGTTGATATTGTAATGGATTGGTATGTGAATATATTTGAATAATTTTTTCGTCAATATACATTTTTACTTCTTATAGTTTGTAGATACATTTTTAACGTAAGAGTGATAAAATATAGTAGCATCGACTTCAAGTGGTTCAATAAATGTTTGTTGTTTTTTTGGTATGTTGGGAAAGTTTTCATGTACTGTAAAAATTAAAGATTTAAAATCTGAAAATCTATTTGTATACTATTAAAGAAATAAGAACTTTTTTGAATTGTTCAAAATTACTACAGTTATGCATTTGCCTAAAAATAGGGGTTCTTATAAATATAGAAAAGGCATTGAAAAACTTTTTAAATAAAATAAAAACTTCCAAAATTGGAAAACTGTCATTGAGAAACAGTAGTTACCTATTTTATGCTAGGGTTCTTCTGGAAGCATTTTTGGGTGCAATAAAAATTGTTTTTTGATCTCTCCAAGATCACTGTGTTCCTTTAATAATTAAGAAAAGGGTTTTTCATTACTAGGTATATCAGAAAAACATTCAAGTAAAAACCTGGAAAGATCGGGAAGTTTTTTTTTTTTTTTAAAGAAAAATAACCATTTTATGACTTAATGTTTTTGAAAGCATTTATACCTAGATCCAATAAGAACGTCTTTTGTGGTCCTCATGATCAATGCATATAATATGCATTTATCTTATGAATGTAAGGAGGTACCTATATATCTGTGTTAAAAGGCAATCTAAGCCAAATATTAATAATATAACGACAGTTTTCCAGTCTTCAACATTTTTTACTTTTAGGAATCTTTGGGGAACTTTCGGAACACACTAAGGAAACTTTGAACTCATGGTTTTCTTGAAAGAAACTTATGTTTATGTAGCAGAAAAATAGTTTAACAAGTCAATAGAGATCTCTTGAAGAACCTTTGTTCATGTTATAAAGGAACTCGAGGGTTCTATGGAATCCATGTTTTGAACCCAAATTGTTTTATTGAAACAAAAATCTCATTGTAAGTAGCTGGTAAATAGTTAATTAAAACAAAAAGTGATCACTTCCAGAAAACTTGTCAGTAACGTTTTAGGGAACCCTAACACTCCATGGAACCTAGGTTGAAGACCCATGTGTTAGAGGTCTAGATTTTAGAAGCGTGCATATTGAAAATACTCTGTAGGTACTTCCAACATAACTACGGCGATAAATTGGTGTTTTTTTTAAAGTCGCTTTAACATCTAAGGTCATATTACGACTGTCTAAACACAGAGAATTTTTGTTAGTCAATTGTATCTTAGGTCTAGGATCTTAAGTCTAGGATTCAACGGGGATCGAGCCCAGAACCACTTGACGCATGAAACGGAGAGAGCAATAGCTCTAACCACAGCGCCAATAGGTCGTTAGGCGTTAATTCTAAAACTATTTATTCACTAGTAGCTTTCCGTGAAATATTCACGATATTTAGTACCTACCGTAAAATACCAAATGTACAATTAAAATTAAAATAAATTTGATACTTGTCCACTTAGTGGCGCAGTGGTTAGAACAGTTTGCTCTCTCCGCTGAATGCATCAGTAATACTGGGTTCGATCCCCGTCGAATCCCTAGATTTAAGATCTAAGATTTATATGACGTATCTACAGAAATTTTCTGTGTGTAGGCAGTCGTGATATGACCTTAGATGTTAAAGTAATTTAAACACAAAAAATTGCTATTGCTGAACTTATCCTTTAGACTTCTCGAATGTAAGACCGTTACTTTAGACGGTGAGCCACAAATATAAGATTGAAAGTTTAGCAAAGCATTAATACGACCTACAAACATTAGCCTATTATTATTATGATAATTATACATATTTGACTATATTTTGAACTTTTCTCCTTTTGAAAACATCAACGTTCTTTGTATGGCCTATAATCTAGTTATAAAAGGAGTCATAAATACGCCAAAGATATTACGTATAGACTTCTTAGAAACCTTTGATAATCACGAAATATCGTTAAGAAAAAATAATTTTATATTAAAGTTTATCATTATTGTTGGTAGAATTTCTATAATTCGTGCTCAAATAATTTTCATTGCTCCTACTTGCCTAGAAGCCATATAAACTTCACGTGAAATTGCTTTCTTTTTTGATGTCCTATGATTAAATAAGAAGCTTTTGAATCACATTTTGAAAAAGGTTTTTACCAATTTTTCGTAATACTTATAAAATTGATCCATTAAAGGCTTGCTATTGTATTTTGTAGGCTTTATTTTCACTTTTTGGACTCATAACTGAACAATTTTTGAAGCGAATCCCTTATTTTATAGTTGGAAAAATTGCTACTGTATAATTTGAAGACAAATATAAGAAACGGCATAAGGTTTACTTAAAGATCTATGAATGAATTCATGTTGTAGTAACCTCTTTGAGAAACGATATTTCAAATTTTTGCATCCAACATTACTCGTAAAGAATTCCACAAAAATGTTTTAAGTGTCATAATATAGTTATATACGTGTACCATCCCATACAAAGTCGCCGTTAATGACAAAAGCCCCGTTTCTCGGCCGATGTCTGGCTATCAACGCTCGGCCTATTAATGGGAATTTGTTAATGGGCCATATCTGGTTAATTGCCGGTCGCCGTCTATTCGATCATCATTCAATATTCGTTCGTCGGCCAACAATAGGCCGAAGCCTGGCTAAATAATTTTTTGCTCATGCGCAAATAATTAAAAGTTAGATGCCTTACTATAAACCCTAAGTACCCTGAGGGGGCCCTAAGTCACCCTGAGTTATACGTCGCTTTGAGTCTATTATATTTGACTTATGTTTAGGGTGTAATATGTTTTAATATTATATAAAATAAGTTGTGTAAAAAGAATAATAATTGATATTGGATCAAGCGTTTTTTTTTTTAAATAATGTGCTGAAAGGGACGAAACGTAATATGACGATTTAATAAAAATCATTGAACATTAACTAATATGCTATATTCATTCACAATACCATGAACATTTAAATTATAAATTAATAATGAATATGAACAAAATAAATCTATTTGAAACATAAATTTTAAATGCATTTTTTTTTCTCTGCAATTGCGTCAATTATTTTCAAATATTCGCACCATATAAATACTTTTCAAATGTGTTACAAAATTAACCAATGAACGCAAAGTATGAATATATCCTTCTTTTAAGTGCTATCTGGCGGTAAATTATTATACTTTTAACGGGTGAACAGGGGCAAGAGGATTCGTTTCGTTAACACAGAAATTGTCGTTAACACAATACAGTCGCATGGTAGTGTTTAAAGTGTATTATTGTATTTCAGAATAGTTCGTCTATTACTATATCGCCTGTTGATAACCAGTCTATTAAAGTCTCTGACTAAAGTAAGTAGTTCTATTTAATAATTGAATAATAATATATTCTCTCAAATTAAACTATAGATAATTTATATTTATTTACCTGATAATCTAATAGTTTTCTCATAGTGTGAAATAATCAAATAAAAAAATATTAATAGTTAAATTTAATGTTACAGATGGAAGGATTTTATGGTAGAAACTCTACGCAGTCGTTGATTTTTTAGAAAATGTTGACGATACAAAAACCATTGATCTAATTCCATCCAAGTGGATTCTTATAGAAGAAAATGGCATTTTACTTTGTAAATATCCACCGGCTGATGAGTATCCTAAAGTTGATAAGTTTGCTGCAGACTTAAGCGATGCAAATGAAAATTGGGATAAATATCTAGTAGAAATTCTCTATTATGCAGGTGAGTCATTTAGTTATTTTTCTAGAGAATTTTTTCTCATCCTAAGAATGGTTTTACAGATAAAATTTTTTTTCATACCCTTATGAAAATAAATCTCCTTTTTTCACCTCTTATACTATTTTAGTTCTAACTCCTTCACTCACAAATATTGTGTCTTAAAAACAATTTTATTTATAATTGATTTTGCATATTCTAGATGTTGTAACTGAGAAGTTTGAGGATGCAGAGGAATCTAAAAATTTCACTGGTAAATTAGCCCGATGGCTTTCTGGTTGGGTGGACCGTGAGAATGGGCGATAAGAAAGAGGATCTTCATTATAAACCACCAAAAATTCCCTTTTAATTTTAGAGTGCGTGTTATGTACGCCAGGTTTAAAATTCTACTTTTGTATTAATTATTGATTTTGTCTGATTTTTTACTAAGATTGTATGTATTATAAAGTGAATAAATGATTGTATCATAATAATCGTTGAGCTGATTTTATATCATTTTTTTCAGTATTTAAGTAGTTTTATTAATTTATAATATTTGCCATTAACGGTCCAGTAATTTTTACTGCAGTCGGCCGATTGTTGGTTTCTATTAACGGCCCTGTAACCTTTGCTTCAGTCGGCCGATTGTTAATCGCCATTAACGGCCCGGTAACTTTTACTGCAGTCGGCCGATAGTCGACTGCCATTAGCGGCCCGGGGTTATCATCCAGCCGGCAACCGTAGTTGGGCCGTTAACAGTTGTCAATGTTAGGCCAACAACTAGCATCTCTGGCTAAGCAATGGGCTATTAATGGCCCTGTCGCCAAACTTTGTATGGGATTTGCAATATTTTTTTAAAAAGAAACATCTTGCAAGTTTTTTGAAAATTTTGCAAATCCATATTTTTAACATTTTATGGAAGAACTTGAAGTAAACAGACGTTAAAGAGGAATATCTTTTAACAATAAAGCAGCATTATCTTGTCTCGTAAATAATCTTAAACAGTAAAAATGAAGCCAAAAAAAAGGTAAAAAAAATTTGCTAACTGCACAAACATAAAAACTTTTGACAAACTGACTACTCGCTTGCTAAATGGTTAATATCAGTCTTACAGATCACGTAAACAAGAAAGTTAATTCGAAATATAAAATATTTAAATCGCTATTCAGAATCTAAATATCACCATTCAAATTTAATGCAGCAGTTAAACTATTTTAAGTTCATTTCGGCTTTGACAATTTATTTTTTTCCTTTCTTTGTAACACAGCTCATTTACATTTTGCCAACAGTTGAGAAAACGTTATTCGACAATTTATTCATTGTAACGTCAATATTACGTAACGCACGACAGCAAAAATTTGATCGATCTCTCGCTCTAGTTTCAGCGACGTGGTGTGCGGTCGAAGTGAGAGAGGTGAAAGCCATTTGGCGTAGTTCATTGAGAAGTTTTTTTGTATGAAAACCAGCAAAATATTATGCTGAATTTTAACAACATAGTCGATTTTTTTTTATTGTTTTACGTCAAATTTTCAATTTAAAAAAATAAAAATTTTCTATTCCTACGTAGTTATTGTATGTTTTCAAACCAATTTACTATTGTTTGGAATATTAAATGGCAATATTTTGAATTTTAATATCCATTATTCATACAGTAGAACTTCTTTTAATCACCACTCTTAAAACTGGGTCTATGATGGAAGTCAAATAAAGGGATAACAGAAATTCCATTATAAATTAGGGAAAATAATTTTTGAAGAGAAAAAAAATTATAGTAGGATGAAACACATTGAAAAAGGAAGAAAATGAAAGGAAAAATAAAGTACGGTCGATCTTTGGTGGGGAAGTAGAAAGGGGGGGGGTTAAGGGTAGAAACGGGTTATCTTGATTTCCGACAAAACTACAAGCCCTATGGAAGAAAGTCAAACGACAACATGGTAGATAATAAGTAAATCTACACTTTTTACGCTAACATCTTTTTCACATAACCTCAAAATTTATGTGAAGAATTGTTCATGAAATTTTGCAAAAACTTACCACTTCTTAATGTCCCAAACATGCTGTAATTTTTTTGATTTAAAATATCAATTTTTACACCTTATAATGGTTTAATATCGAAAAAGCACCCTAATTTTCAATCAAAAATTCTCACTTCAAAACATCTGTTTTTTTAAAAAGTCGGTGAGCTTTTTGTTCGTTGAAACCTCTACTTTCTGATTGTACAAAAAATATACATGACAATGTTAAATGTTCTCAGAAAATGCAATAATTAAAGTGTAAATTTTAATAAATTGCTCACGATTTTGAACAATTTATTAAAATTTACACTTTAATTGTTGCATTTTCTGAGAACATTAAACATTGTAATGCATATATTTTTTCCACTATCAGAAAGTAGAGGGTTCAAGGTACAAAAAGCTCACCGACTTTTTAAAAAAACAGATGTTTTGAAGTGAGAATTTTTGATTGAAAATTAGGGTGCGATATTAAGGTATTACAAGGTGAAAATTTTAATTTTTTAAATTAAAAAAATTACAGTATGTTTGGGACGTTAAGAGGTAAGTTTTTACCAAATTTTATGATTTTTTTAATAAAAGATAAAAAACTAACAACTTGGTTATTGGAATTTTTCACATAAATTTTGAGGTTATGTGAAAGAAGTGTAAGTACAAAAATTGTAGATCTACTTATTATCTACAACTTAACCATTTAACTTTTTTCCATAGGACTTGCAGTTTTGTCGAAAATCGATATAAACCGTTTCTACTCTTTCCCCTCCCCTTTTTTTCCACTTCCCCACCACAGATCGGCCGTAATTTATTTTTTCTTTCATTTTTGTTTTATTATCTTCCTTTTCCAATGGGTTTCATTCTACTATAATTTGATTCCCTTTTTATCATTTTCAAAGGCTAAAAGCACTGGGTATTACACATGTGTTCAATTATATGTACCAATAATTAATTAAAAAGTAAATATTGTGTAGAAGAAATGAAAACATGTTTAATTGGATAACATACTCATGTACTATAACCCAGTCCAGTATAGACATAAGGCAAAATGTATTTACGTTTAATTGTTTTTACAATGACCAATAACAGAGACTAACATTTCAATGCGGTTTCACTGTAGGTACTTGAAAAATAAAAACACTGCCTGCAATAGTCGCACGATGTAAACATACAGTTCACGTTCTATCATATTTATTTACTTACTACTACCTACTAATTATTGAATTGTTCGAGTGGAGATAATTCGTGTCCAAATTTGTAAATACCAATGCTAATTTCGACTTTGAGGAAATGAAATATTTATTTCCATTATTTAAGTTTTATGACTTTTTTTTGGGTAATTGTTACAGTTTTTTTCAATATTAATGGCATTTAATATTTATTTAGATTTTATGCCATGCTGATTGAATTTGAAAGTTTATTATGCCTTATCGCAATTAAACCGATTATAAGTGGCAAACAAGGAAATACTTAATGCTAATTTCGTCGACAATTCAATCAAGAAAAAAACGTTTTACTAAAGTATTGACGTGTTTATCAACTTGTTTTAATACTTTATTATTCAAATGCCTAATTTTAATACAGCACGGAAACAGGATGGTGTTATAGTCATCATTTTTTCCTCAAAAGCTGCAATCTCTAAATTTTGTATCCACTTATTGTAGACTCAATTTTACTTAAGATACACGAATTTGGTATAACAAATCTTCTCTCTTTTCTGATTTTTTAAATAATACTGTTATAGTAACCAAACTGATAAGGGAAAGGAAATCTTTACATAGTATAAAACAAAGTCGCTCCCACTGTCTGTTCCCTTAGATCTTTTAAACTACAAAACGAATTTTAATGCAGTTTTCAGCAATTGATAGAGCGATTCAAGAGGAAAATTTGCAGGTATAATACATGCATTTTACAGTAGAGAAAAGTTGGAAAATTCAAAGATTTGTAATGTGATGTCATAACAAGCATATTTTTGTGCACTTAAATTGCAAACGCTGGCTAAACCTTACGAGGTAGATCAAACATATATGCGGCGAAATTGTATATCTTAAAAAGATTGATAAAAAAGTCCGCGACAGTACTTATATGCCTATCACCTAAGGATAACCCAAAGGAACCATTTTTATCTTTTTCACATTATAAAAAAATTATTGGTTATTTACTAAGCTATTTTAAACAATACAGTATTATTCCTTATCCAATTAAATACATTAGTTCCTTTGTAAATTTCATGTAGATCAAAATTGCCCTTTACATCATATCATAAAAATGAATATCCTAGAAGATATCAAAGATTTCAAAAACATTGGCAGAGCGACTGGATATTGTACGTCGTACGTAGTGGCTGTTTTATTACAATCTTTTTCTTATAAATATAAAAATGTTATGTTGGCCCTTATTTAGAACAAAAACTCGAAAAATTCTACACCAATTAGGTATGTACGGTACATGTACGCTTAAAAGAGTACAGTTAGTCACCCTACATAGGATAGCATAACAATTGAATCCTATAGGAACCGTGTATTTTCGGTAAGTTTTGTTAAAGTTCGTGAAATAGCATTTTAATGCATTTTCCTCAAGAAGGCCTGACCAATTTTACACAGTAACGAAAAAATTTTTTACAAAGTTTAAATTAAAAAAAAAATGACAAAGTTTACTGGAAAATAAATATGAATTTCAATTAACACCCAATCAAATTAATAATGACATTTTTTACAAATATTTGAATTTCTTTATTGTTCATTGTCGAAGATATTAATTAGAAATAAACGTATTAAAATAATATACTAAATTTTAAAATAATTAACAAATACTTAACGGAACTAATTTTAATGAATTTATGTTAAAGATACCTCAGATCTTAACGTATTGAATACCATTTATCCTAAAAAAAGGCACGGTTCCTGGAAGATAGCTACGAATCTATTCTACTAAAATAGCTGAACGGTTATAAATCATATATTTGAAATGAAAAATTTTCAAGTCTAAAGGAACAATATATATTTAAAATTGTAATAAACCTGTAAGATAGCTAATATCTCTTCCTAGAAAAGTAGTTTTAAGGATTTTGATGAACTTACTTTGGATCTAAAGTCTGAAAGTATCTATCATCTTTTTCTGTCAAAATGGATTAATTTTTAAATTTTTGTTTTGAAGGTAGGGAATTAATTAATCAATCAATTAAATTTAAATACTCTCAGCAAAGCGAGCGGGTATCAGTTAGTTATCAATAATTCACAGTGGCGGATTTACACATTTGCCGCCAGTAGGTTATTTAAATGTTGTCCGACTGATCTCTGCAATTTAATACCCTAGTCCACAATCATATTAATTACATGTTTTTCGTCGATTTAATTTCAACTTTATGTTCCCGTTATTAGTATGATTGTGAACTAGGGAATCGTTATATCAGTTCCTAGATTATTTTCACAACCCACGATTTAGTAAAGATTACATAAGATATAGTTTTTGTGTATATTTCTGAACTAAGGAAAGCTCAATCATGTACTGCTTATAACGTAAGGTATGCCTTAACACTACTTATTCAATATAAACACAGATAATGTACATTCGGTAAACCTTGTTAAATGTTTTTATTGCATTTAAAGTTTAAAAGCAATACGAACAATTTTTCTATTCAATTATCTGTTAACAATCCGGTTGATAATGACAATGAAATAAATTAAGTTATCAAAGTGATGATCAGTTTAAAAAGTTCAAGCAATGCCGCAAAATGTTTGAAATAAAAAATAAGTAAATTATCTAAATTGATAATAATTTCGGTTTTTCAATTTTACATCATAAATCGGTAATTAAATATATTACCTATTAAATATTAAATGAGTATTGTGAGTCGTGCACTTTTGGATTTTCTTAACTTATTTTAATTTCTTTAGAAAAAAAATGGGTTAAATTTTCCGTCATCTACAATCTGCCGCCACAGGCTCCAGCCTATTTAGTCTACTAGTTAATTCACTTCTGATAATACAATACGTGTTTCTTTGCATCACTCTTAATCTTTTTTTTTCCGATATTTTCGTTTAACGCGTTCTGGCGACTTTGGTGACGTTCGTATGTATTAAGAAACCCAGCACTAAAAAAACTACAACTGGAAATTGAAAAGGGAAAAGGCCATACACATAAGAGCAATACCTAATTAATACTAAGGAATTAAAAAGTAGCTAATCCATATGCACATTTTGCAGTATTTTAATGACCTTTTATATGACCATTATTTATTTTTATTGCAATACATAAAATAATTTGATAATGAGAGTCTAACTATAAATATACGAGTACATATAGGTAAATAATTAAGATTTAAGTTCAAAACGAGCTTTTAACTAAGAAATCAAAAAGAAAATATCCTAAGGATATAATAAAGTTGGCACTTAAGAGACACTTTTCAAAACCATACAACTATACTACATATATTAAAAAAAAGAAAATTGAATCTTTTTTTCTAAGCACTTGTCAATCCAGAATCATAACGTGACCATTTAGCTTATATTATCTTATTTAATATACCACAAAATAAGAAAGCTACCATCTGTTGTAATAAGGTATCAAATGTTAGTCATTTATAGCTTTAAGATACCACAATTTACTATATTTCTTTAAACTGAAATTTTGAACAATATCAGTTTTAAAATTCATAATCTGGTCGACAGTTAATATAACTAACAAATCAATTTTTGTATATTGTAGTTTGAAATTACTAGAGATTTATCAAAGCAAGTACCTACCTATATGGTCATTTTTTAAAAAAGTATTGTACTTAATATTTTGACTTGCGAAATCAATGTTCGACTTGATTTGACATTGGAATATAAATATTTGACTCTAGTTTGACTTAATATCAAGTTAAATTTAGTTCAACTTGCTTGAAAATTAAATCAACTAGTAAATTCCTATAATTTTAGAAAATAAAGGTATTTTATATAATACTAGCTGATCCCCGCCCGCTTCGCTGAGCGTTTTAAGTGTGGCGATGTATGTTTTTCGTTGCACAGTTTTTATTTTTTTGCTCAGAAAATCAAAATTTTTTCGGTAAAAAAAGTATTTTATAGCACTTTTTGTAATGTTTCCTACCTGTATGTGAACATTTCGTCCAATTCGGACCAGACGTTTTCTAGTTTGCCAAGAACAAACAGGCCAAACTATTCGACAGACAAAACTATTCGAAATAAAAAGTAGCCTATAATGTAAGTTACAATATCTAATAACTTTTTGTGAAAATTTCATTGAAATCGGCCCAGCCGTTTTCAAGTTTACCCTGAACAAACAATTTTTTTTTGGGGAAAATTACAATGTAAATGGCATTTATTTTTTTGTATAAAATATAAGAAAATATAGGTAATGAAGAGTATTCATCAAAACATCTTACATTTTTTAGACTCGATAAAATTCTCAGCTAAGAAAAATAATTCTGTTTTTGTTCCCTCGCGCAGGTAACACGTAACGTTTTTACTATATAACTTTTCAAAAAGCAGATATCTTCAATCTTATTATTGGTATAGATTTTAATGGTACCAGAAATGGAAAGTAAAAATAAACAAAAGTAAATGAGTCAATGTATCATTTACTCTAAATAGACAACAATGCCCACCGATAACGTACAACAACAAACCACTAACAACCTCCACGGAGGTTCGCTATCTAGGGTTTTGCCTGGATAGTCGACTTACGTGGAACCCACTCACTAGACTGAAACAAGACCTTAACATACGCCTTGGACTCACTTTTAAGGATCACAATCTCCCATAGATATACCAACTAAATTGACTTTATATAAATTCCTTATTAGACCTAATTTTACATATGGAATAGAATTGTGGGGCTTCACTAACCCCCTAAATTCAAACGCATCCAATCATTTCAGTCAAAAGTTCTTCGAATAATCATAAACGCTCTTCATTATGCTATAAATGAAGTAATTCATACAGATCTTAAGTCTCTTATTTCCGAACTTATTTCATATAGATTCATCAAATACTATGACAAATTATTTTCCCATTCTAATCCAGAAGTTCAAATTCTTTCCTCTATCTAACACCCAAAAATTCCTCCACGTCGTTTAAAGCGACAATAGCCAAGAGACCACCTTCCGATTTTTTAGACAGTTCCAGTAGGTACTGGCTGGTGGCTTTCATCAACATACTCATATTCTATTTGACCTTTAATGTAAAGTTTTTAATTTGGATCTTAAAACCCATTTGCTCATTGTATGAATGTGTATACAGATTGCAAATAAATAATAAAGAAAAAAAAATATATTAAAACCCGTGTGTATATCAAACATTATTAAATAAGAAACCTCTCAAGACGTACATTAATTTAATTTTCTTTTACAAAAATTCTAATTATTAGTTATAATTCCTTACTCTTATAGTTTCCTTATTCCTTCGTTACAGTTGTATTCCTTAAATAATTTAAGTTTTAATTCAGATAATATTTAGTTGTATCGTTATTATTTTAAAATTTTCAACTTCCAAAGTAAAAAATCTGGATGTTGAATGTTACTGAAGTAGATATTCTAATTTTAGCTTATCAAAAAAATATATTCATGTATATCCAACATCAATATACATTATGGCTAGTGCACAATAATATTTTCAAAGCATGAAAAGCTTACGGTTGGGAGCTTTTTACAATACCTCCATGCAAATTGTTTACTTCGTTACTTACGTAACGTTTTTGACAAACAACAAATGCAGTCAACTATTTGATTACATAGCCTTATTACGTTTTCTTCTTTATAAAAATGACGTAATTGTAAGCACACCCTATGTTGGGTGCTTAGGTTAAACGCACGTGAGTTTTATGTAATCGGGTTCAGAACTACCTAAGAAATATTTTATTGAAACATTTCATTTATTAATGCATTTGAAAGAAGTTATGTGACAAAATAGGTATATAGTACATTGGTCTCTGCTATAAGAACAAACATTGTTCATGTGTTTAAATCTTTTGATCACGTTTAACTGTTTTCACTATTACATAAGTTGAAACTTATTAGGTTTCGAATCAGGTTGCATATGTTCCCTGTATAGGAATATAAATTAAGGCTTAAAATTTCCCCCAAATCAAAATATATATTATAGTTTCTAATGCATGTGCATTCCTTGCATAACTTGGATAAAGACAAACCAAAACAAGCAAATATGAAGGGCCACGGGAAAGAATGACCATAGTCCATTTTTTTTTTTTGGGAAAATCAGATTTCTACGGGAACCGTTAGATTATTACAAATAGTTTTCAACTATACTCTCTTAAATCGAAATAGTGACTTTCGACTACAAATAGTGACTATTCACTATTTTGTAGTGAAAAGTATACCACTATTTGAATTTGGTATACACACTACAAAAAATAATAAAAAAATGTGTTGTAGTTTTAAGATTTTTCCTTGTTAATTTTACTACATTAACTGGTATTATATAGGATGACACCACGTGTGGTAACGTTTACCAGTCAAGTGTAATTAAAAAACTGTAGTATTATTTACAACACGAACTAGTAAAAATGTAGTTGAATTTTTGACACTTGCATTTATTTGTCAAAATTATTGGTTATGTTGTACGCGGCGCATGCGCAAACGCCAAAATTTGTTAGTTGTACAACACTCAGCAGTTGTAACAGTTACATATATTTTCTACACTATGGTAGTAAAAAATACTATACGTTAGAGCTGAATACAACACAGTGTGTTATTTAATGTTACATTTGTGGTTGTATAGTGAACACAAAATGCAGTAAAAATATTACTAGTTTAGTGTTGTAAATTTTACACCACTATTTTTTTCCGTGCACTATTTGTAGTCGAAAGTCACTATGTATTTTGATTTAAGAGAGTGTCAGGGACTATGATCATTCTTCCCCGTGACCCTTCATATCATTTTAGAATACGTTTCTTGAGAGATTTCCAAATCAACATAATAAAGCTCACTTATGTGTTAGTATTAAGGATTCACTACTTGTTATGACTTTCAAGCTATTTGACTTAAAGCTCTGAAATTAAGTCTAACTTAAAGCAAATGTTCATTAAATATAAAATCAAGAGAAGCATTGAATTCAAAAGTGAAAATGTAAAGCCTAATTCATTGCCCAAAATGTCCAATTACTTGACTTGATCAATTTCTAGTTAGCATAATGTTAGAACATTTAAAATACTATAAATTGAATACCAAATATGATTCGGGTTAAGTTATTCTCATCTGATTGCTAGAAAAAGATGTCCAGATGTACAGAATGTGATAAACACGTCAATACTTTAGTTAAAAGTTTTTTTTCTTGATCAATTTAGGGGTTTATCGAGTCAAGTCACAGACCATGTTGTGAAATGAATTGAATGTTATACTATGGCTTAAAGAAGAAGTTAATGCTTGACCTGCCTTGGTATTTAAATGTTGATAATTGACTTAAGTTTAATTTGAATTCAAATCAAATTTAAGTCAAGTATCTTGAAAATCAAGCCAAGCTGTGAATCTCGCGTTCAACTCAAATAGGTACTATCCGAAATATGTGTACAATGCTCAATGCATGAAAAACTACCACAATATTTCTGGCAAGTAGAGTTACCTTAAGGTCTAGAAATTATTCCATTCCACATGTTTCATAAAGTAAGATTTATGTAAACTTCTAATTAGATTACAGTAAAACTTAAATTAATTGTTATCCTTTGTTATTCGTCCTTTGAAAACAATAAAAGTATGCGTGCATGTACCTCCTAGTTCAATAGCCAGGAACTGTAAGTAAGGGTGCTAGGTTGAGCGATGATCGTCCAACATATAACGATCATAACGTGGATATTTTGTTCATTCAAGAAGTAATTTTTATTTTGTTTTAACCGGTTTTTATTCATCTTAAAAAAATATTTGGAATCAAATTTACTGTTATCTGTCTTAGACGCGATCCAAAAAGTTGTGATTAAAAGAAACTTTACTGCATTTAAGACAAGAGAGGGAAAATTAAATGAAAACAAGCTACAATTGTTTCTAGAAGGTTCTTTTATTTTACCAGTTTTATTTCACTTTTTAAAACCATTGCTCAGATCAAAAGTATCTAATTTTATTATAGTTGAGCTTAATAAAATTTACAAATAAATCACTCTAATAAAGTGTTTATTAGCTATAATATAAAGTTTTTTTTCATAAAACTAAACTATTTCGTTCTATAAATAGTCTAAGAAATGTTAGATTCAAAATTACCCTTGGCTTTAATAAGGAATTATTTCACAGTAAAAAGAAAATAACTTGAAATAAAATACTCGTGACAAGGATTAGAAGTTATTATAGGGGCTAATAAAGTTTTAGACTAGCTTACATTGACAAGTATAAGGATAAGAAAGTACAGGATAATATGATGTCGTATATCGTATTGCACGTTTTACTGCTAGGTCAAAAAGGACATAGTAAATAGTTGTTCTTCCCTTAGCTTTTTTCCAGAATTATTCCTTCTTATCCTGGAAATATCCTTTGGACTAAAGGCGATTTCCTTCTAATCCGAAAGTCTTTCCAGAAAAAAGCTAAAGAAAATGTAACGTTGTTTATGCTTGGTTTGGAAGAAATTTTCTCAGTATTAAGTTTTTTTTTATTACGACATGTATCGAAGACATACCCAGTTGTGTATCACATACTCGTTTATTATAATACAGGCTTTCTAAATCAGTTGTGTTCAATAGTACGAATCGATTTTCCCTTTTTCAGTGTTTGTACACGAGCGAAACGTGCGTTTATTGAAACTAAAAATGTTCTTCCATCTGATAACTTCGATGTCATATATATATAATATATAAATCGAGTATTTTTCTACTATAAATTCGTGAAATGTTACTGCGTGCTCGAAGAACCTTCTTCTAGGAAAAGGTTTGGCGCAAAAAATTGTACCGTATTATAAAAATAGCATGAACGAAAAAAATTAATGGAATTTTTCGCAGGAATATATTAACATTTCAAAATCAAAAACAAACGTAGACCTTTATTTTTAAATTTGTGTGTTGAAATCGTAACAAAAAATGTCTTTATTAAAGGTATTTTCTTAATGTAGAAGACCTTAAGCATGAACCATATGTAAATATATCGTACAAGTTCTCTAAAATAAACATTGTGAAAATTCTCTCGATAAAACTCCAATTTGTTCTTCATCCATTCTTATAATAGAAAATAGATAAATATTAAGTTGATTTCAATGAAAAAAATTAGTGAAATATTACTCAAACAGTACAACGCTTATAACTAACAAATATTGAACAAGGTTAACGAGTAAAATAAACTATTACTCATACATTAGCTCTATTTACATTAACAATTTATCTTTGCACTGAACAAAATCGTTCGGCTCAAATTCGGAACGAAAATTTGACTTTTATACAACCAGCTCCGGCTTATTTTGCGTGTACTCGTCAACGAGTAAAATTACTAAAGTTTCAACGGTATTGCGTTTCGTTTCGTTACATTATATAGCTTTCAGTGATTGCAAAAGAAAATTGATATCTATACATTGAACAATTCAATTGTGTCTTTTTCTTTTTGTAAAAATCAATTTGATATTGAGTTTTGAGAATTGTAAAGAGTTTAATGAAAATCGCTTTTTGGAAACTTAAAACTTTGATATCAAATTTTAATTATTAGTTCTTGAAGTTTTTTGTACATCCCCTTATAAGGTCACTGAGTTTTGAGTCGAAGATATTTCTCTACCTTTGTTCTAAAAGGGCTATTGTCCAAAATTGGAGAAATTGTATAATGCAAACAAATGATTTCCATATACAAAGTACTGTTAATGAAAAAAGGGCTAATGTCCTGAAACAAATACTTACCTATATTACAAGAAACATAAATCTAATAGAAGCCAATCTCATTATAACCTTGTGCCAATGTGCACAATCATTTAGCGTTTTCTGGGAATGTTAAAAATGGACATTGGGCCTTCTAGAACTAAAGCACAGATTTCATCCCCGACAATTTATTCTCGGACAATTTATCTCTAACAATTTACCCCCGAACAATTTATTCCCGTGATAAATACACACCCACGACTATGACAGCTATGCCCCTATCCTAGACAGTATCGAACTCAGAATGAATTCTTCACGAAGTCATTTTTGAGACTTCATGAAAGTCTCGAAAGTTAGTACTCAAAGAATTTCAAATGTTCAAATTAAGGCTCGTAACGAATTCGTTATTTCGAAGTTATTATTTTGAAATCGTGAGATAGGTATTCATATTTTGAAATTCAAAATTAATTCAAAAAATATTATTTCCTAATTAAAAGGGCTGATTTAAAAATGTTTTAATAAATAGTTAATATGATCTATCAAAGAAGTCATAAATTAGACTTCAGAATTTCGAACACATTATGAATACGAAATAAACTGTGATTCTAATTCATACAGATACAAATTCAGGTCTTTATATAATGCCAGAAATAGAAATTTTTCATAAATACATTAGCTTTGTTCTTACAGTAGATCAAGTCCATGAATTTGAACTGTTTTCTGACTGCCAGTTCAAATCATATCCTAGAACTACCTAGAACATTATTCTCCTTCTATACGCTCCATAATACACTGCATGCAACAGCTGACTGAAATTTCAAATTCGAAATTCTTCTGTGCGCACACTCAGCAGCTCAAAAGTAGGTACTTCAAATACAATCCAAGTTACTGTGAGAACGAATCTATTATGAACTGTTTTTCTCTGATTATCAGCGATAAGTTAAATTATAACCATGAATTCAATAACGCATCTTGACAACGTCTAATGCGCTACTAAATAATCTATAAATAATTTTTAATAATAATTTTTGAAATAATTTTTTTTTTTTAAATCATATATACAGTGGTACCTTGAGATACGAATTTAATTCGTACTGTGATCATCGTCGTATGTCAAAAAAATCGTATCTCAAAGCAATTTTTTCCATTTTAAATTATGTAATATATATTAATGCGTTCTAGCGATATGAAACTAACCCAAAACATAGTTAAATTATTTATAAAATACACAATTTGTATATAAATAACGAGTAATAACACACATAATGTTTATTAATTTATTTATTTCGTATTTCCGGTAACTTCGAAGCAACGCTTGAAAAGATGCTTCGTAAAAAGTTTCTTAAAATGGGAGATAGCTTGTTGATCCATGGGCTGAAGGGTAGACATTGTATTGGGTGGCAGATAGACAATTTTAATAAATTTATATTCATCTTAAAGGACATCTTCAAGGCCAGGAGGGTAAGTGGGAGCATTATCCAACAGAAAGACACACTTAAGTGGTAAACCGTTATCGATTAAGTATTTTTTCACTGAAGGTCCAAAAACTATGTTCATCCACTCAATAAAATCGCACATCGCAAATTCGTATCTCAAAATTTTCGTTGTATGTCGAGGTATAAATTTTAGAATATTTCATGACGTATCTCAAAACATTCGTATGTCAGGACATTCGTATCTCAAGGTACCACTGCATATGAATTCCTGAAGACTTATGTAATTTTGGAAATCAAATATGAAGTCACAATGAGTTCATTCATTGAATTTATTTATGAGTTTAAATCTAACATCCAAATGAGAATATGAATTCGAAATGAATTCAATGAGGAGTCCAAATTCTGCCAGTAAATACCATTTTACATATGTATATATATATATATATCTTAAAAAGTAAATATCGTGAAATTCCTATTTGATACGTATGTATACTTATTTACCCCTTAAAAGATCTGATATTAGATTTCAGTTTTATTTGGTTAATAGGAAGTAGATATAGTTTAACTGAACGAGTTTTTATGTTTTTTGTGTATTGTTTTCAAAGATTGTACTTACAATTTTCATTAAATGCAATTAGTTCCTGTTTAAGGACCTATTAGCTATGTTGGAAACTTATTTTATGTGAAAGGCCACTGACAGCTACTTTATTCTTATGCTAGTTTAGTATAATCTATTATGTAATCAATTTAGAGCTTAAAAAGTGTTGAGGGACTATAAACGAAAAATATGTGGCTAATTTTATAACCGTTTTTATTTAACTTATAGATTTGTTTTATAAATAGTGATTTATTTGACTTGATTTTCAAATTACTTGACCTAAATTTGACTTGAAATCCAGTCAAACTTAAATAAAATATTAATACTTAAATTTTAAACTACGTCAAGCATTGATTTCTCAAGTTATTTTAATTACAAGTAATATCAAACCCAATTCATTCAAACTATGTAAACTATTTGATTTGATAAATTTGTTATCAATAATCACTAATGTTAACGAAATAAGAATTAAAAGAGTGTTTTAGAAAATTCTCCGTAAAAATAGATTGTTGTTACGAAATAGTTACGTAAACTTTGATTGCCTTTAATCATTTGAATAAGACTTCTGTAAGAACACAATTTAAAAAATATTAAATCATGCTGTGAAAAATATTGGGTACTACTAGCAAAATAATTTATTTAGTTTTTTCATTTACTATTTCGCGAGTTATTGATGCTAAAATTGTATATTTAAATGGTTTAAGTTTGTAAAAATGGAAATTGAATGAATGTGGTCTAACATTGGTTTTTTTATTTAGGTACTGCTTATCCTTGATGTAAAATTCGTAATACTTTAAAATTAATGTTGGATTCAAAAAAGACGGTAACCTTAGATTTATATTTTTAAGTAAATCTAAAAACGTGCTAAAAAATTTCCAATGAAATCGATGTCTTATTCTTGCTTTAGTTGATGCAAATCTTAATATTGTTATGCATTGACCTAACCTAAAAATTACTTTTTGCAAGTGGCAACTTTTGAACAACATAGAGTATTTGATTTTTGTTAGATTGCAAATATTTCGTTATCAACATATTTATTTTTAACAAATTATGTTATGACTACTTTAAATTAGTAAGAAATTGTTATCATTTTAATATTATACCATCGTTCTACACAATTTAATTTTACATACATTTAAAAATAATTTCTCTCACTATAAAACAATAGTTATCTATATTAAAGTAATTAAATGAACTAAGAAGCGAACATTAACTTGTAATTACGATAAAAATAGAAATTATTTAAGACTTACAATTATGATAAAGTTATTAAAAGTATTAATATCAAACATTTTTGTTTAGTGTTAGTATTTTTTATTTCAAAGGTTGTTCCTATGATTAACTGAATAGGTAACTTGTACAGTAATAGGCTTGTTCCCGATGGTAATAAAACCGTACGTTGTATTGTTTTATTTTCATTGAAAATCTTAAATCTAGTCAATCACCTTTTTAATGTTATTCTTTTAATAAAACAGCTCGAATGATTGAGCTAAAAATAGACAAATATAAACGATGCATTGATATTGTGTACATAAGAAACATTAATATTGTCTCTTTTAATTATCGTAATAGATTTACGTAAAAATTGATATTTTTATATAATTGAAACGTAGCATTTCGATATTTAATATAGTGTTTATCGTTAGTTTCACCGTCTATCATGAATGAGACTTTTACTATTACTACCTATTTATCTAATTGATTTTTTTCATAGTAAAAATAACGTTAGAACATTATTGGAGTTTGATATTTCTTTTCTACAAATGTCATTAAAATACCTCTAACGTTTATGTTCACGAAGTGGCTAAAGAAGAAATAGTAATTTAGTAGACAGTTTTCTAGACATTAACTGTTAAAATTTAACCTCTCTCTATCTTATTTAAGGAGATGAGACTTAAAATGCTTTCACGCGTATGGTCACTTCTACTTTTTCGTTCTTCTTACATAGAAGTGTTCAAATGTTATGTTTAGTGAGAAATTTAATTTCTAAATATCTACGACCAAATTTATATAATTGGTATAATCAATAGGTGTAAAAATGTATGTTTAACCTACGCTCTTACATCACTGACATTAATTTTTTCGTTTTAATTTTTAATACTAAAACGATATTTTTTTAAAATTTAACTAAGAATATCAGGTTCATGTTTAGTTGTTGAAGAAATAATGCATCTAGGTAAGGAAACCTAAAATTTTATTAAAATCTATGTAGTAATTTTTACCTTATATGGTAACATCGATAGAACTGGCTATCATTTTATTTATGCAGATTTGGTTTGATATTTTCTACCACCAATTTTAGTCTTGAAAAAGTTTCTTTCAATATTTTTTTACTATACCTATTAATTTTTTTTAACATTTTGTTTTTGATGAAATAAATTTGTTGAGATTGGGGATTTACTACTTGCCTTCTAGCTATTTGACTTAAAATCAAGTCAAACGTTAATCAAATCAAGTCAAGCATTGTAACTTATTCCATTTCAAAGTTAAAATGTTAAGTTCAATTAATTGGACAAAATTCCCAGTTGCTTGACTTGATGGGTCAATTCTTAACTTCAGGTCTGAAGGCAAATTGAGAATTAGTTGTTCAATGTTCGTATTACATGAAGAAATTAGTAAGAAGGCTGAAATTTGGTATAAGTATATATATATCTTACTTGAAGTTGTATACCAAGCACATAATTTTATAATAATAGTAAACTTGATTTTGTCAAAATGAAATATAAAAGGAAGTTTTTAATGAAAATGCTTTAAAGCCAAAGTTTTTAGACCTTTTTTTAACGTTTCAAACTAATTAGGACCATACTTACATTTCAAATTTGCTGATGTTAACACATCATAAGTATCATTAAAGTACGTCTTAATTTCATCTGGGATTCACTACTTGACTTGATTTTCAAGCTACTTGACTTATATTTGGTATTTTTATGCTGAAAGGCTCTCTGGATTTTCCTCCCCTTTATCGCCTCGACCAATGAGATCTATTGTGATGTGACCCTCTGTTCTATCTAGAGGAGCATTAAACCTTTAAAGAAAGCCAGCACCTACCTAGGGGCTGCCATTGCTATCAAGTGTCATGTCCGTCTATAATTGACTTAAAATCAAAGGAAACGTCAAATGTTAGTAAATGTTAGTTTAAATAATAAATTATTTCATAAAAACGTTTTAACATTACACTCAATTCATTGCCCATAATGTTCAAATACTTGATTTGATGAATCCTTGTGTATTAAATACCTACTTATTCGACTAACGTAACATAGGTCAAAAATTTCTGATAAAATCAAATACTATTACTTAATAAGCTGTGCATTTCTTAAAATTATGGCCTTAATCTACTGACTATCAGTTTTATTTTCTTCTTTTAAAATTTGTCCAATTTCATAGAGAATGCTATCCGGTTTATTTACGCAGTTAAAAGTGAGCGTACAATAAAAGTTTATCTCGAGAAAAGAAGATAAATTTTATACATTTTTTATGAATGCATTTCTCATGAGAGTTGAGGGAAATTTCAAAATAAAACACAATAATAGTGACACAATATAATAATGAAAACATGGGAATCTTGGTTTTTCTCCACTTTTTTAATAATAAAAAAAAAAAGTTTTCTTGGATTTGATTTGAACATCTATTCTTTGTATTAAATACTAGATGGTGACTTGGTAAAAAAAGTTACTTATAAATAGCTAATTTGTTGTTCTAAGAATAATTTAATTGGTTATTTAGTTAATTAATATTTAAATTCCTTAAAAAGTTTGAGTTATATTTTCTTGCTTTTGTTAAACCACAAATCCTAGTTATGTAATGTTATGTCCTAATAATAATTAGCAATGCTTTTTACTAGTGGAAACTTAATTATTTAGAAAATAGAAAATTAATTTTTTGTTAGGCTTCAAATATCTGCTTATCAGTTAAAAAATTAGTTAAAGTTTTTAAAAATAATAAACAATTCAATTAACTACTTAACAATGTTAACAATTTGGATTATTTACTACAAAATAAAAGTTTTAGTTTCGGTTCGTGTTATTTCTCAAACAAGAAAAATTAAATAATAAACTACTGCAATAATATTTCCGCATAATTTCTTTAATTAGCTTTAATTAGGTATTAGCTAAGCAACTATTTTTCTCAGATAATAACACATTTTCTCTGTCTAAATTTCGCACTTAAAATTTTGCTGCAATTTAAAAGGTAGTCAAATTAAAAATAAATAATAACAACATGTTTAAATTTCCTTGTGTATTTTGTTACCTCTTTATGTTGTCTATAAAGTCATGTTATATAAACTGTGCTAAAAACTGAGTAATTGAAATAGAAGAACGGTGCCTATGTACAACAGATGTGTAATCAGCTGCATGACCTCCACAACATAGTTGACAAAATTTGAATAATAATTATGAATAAGAACCTCACAAATAAAACGCCTCAACTATGGTTCATGGAACACCAAATGAATAGGACTATTGAAATACAAAACTAAATATCACTCTGTTATAATTCATTTAGTCAAATCAACAATTTTTAAAGCTTTTTTTATCATATTGATGTATAATTTTACTGTATCAATTGTAAATAAGAAAATGTTGATTTAAGACGGTTGTTTTAAAATTATGAATATTTATCTTATTTGCAAAATTGCAACGATTGCTAATTTAGTTTTAGTAAAAATTGTTTCCAAAAATTGTACGATTTGTATTTGCAAGACACCAACAAATATTTATTGCATTAAACTTAAATATTTTTTATGGGTCAGTAAGTTTGACTGAAAATGTATAGGTAACTATAAAGTGAGGTATATATTACTAAGGGTTTAATTTAAGGGTTACCATCTCTCTAAATTTGCCAGAATATGCTTAGATTCCAAGCACTCATTAGAACCTTATTCGAGTTAAATTTTCGATTATACATTTAACACATTAAGTTTACACATTAAATTAAAATACATACTTGAAAATAATATAAGAAGATCTATCATACTGTAGTACTATACTTTATAGCAGTAATTCCCACCCTTTTTCGTGGTGAAAATAAGCTCCTGCACCCCCATAAATAATGTGTTCAGAATTTTTCAGTTGAGCCATATTTAAGAAAATGCCAAATTAATAAAAATAAGAAGTGAGGAGCAAAAAAAAAAGGAAATCGTATGAATACAGTAGAAATCGTTTATAACGAACTTCAGGGGACCGTCAAATTTCGTTCGTTATAAGCGATATTCACTAAAACCGATTTGTATTATCCTATGCATTTTATCTAAGACATATCACGAGATCCGAAGGTTTTGTACGTTACAACCGGTTGTTCATTATATCCGGTGTCGTTATAAACGGGGTCTATAATTCAGGGGTCCTTAACCTTAATAAAATTTAAAACAAAATATACTTCATAAAAAACAATTTATTATTATTATTTATTACAAAACAAAAAAAATCAAAATTGTTCAATTGTGGACATAAACCTAAGTAAAATTATAAGATAAGTTAAATTTAATAGTTAATACCTTCCCGCACCCCTGGGGGTGCCGGCGTCCCCGATTGGGAATTACTACTTTATACTACTTTATACTATCATATTATATTTTTATTATATCCTACTAACAAATGTGAAAGTTTGGATGTTTGTTGCTCAATCACGCTAGAACGGATCTAGATGAAAATGGTCAAAAATGTAGATTATAGTGTGGATTAACATATAGTCTACTCTCCAGAAAAAATGTACGATTCCCGTTTGATAGATACGTTTTTATTTTTCACAGAGCAAAAGATTACCATAATTTCTTGCAATGTAGTGGTTTAAGAGTCAGAGAATGATTTTGGCTACTTTATATGTCGGAACAATGCACGGTTCCCGTAGGATAGGATAGGAATTGTATTCTTCAGGAACCGTGTATTTAAAAGGAATTTCGTAAAAGTTCGTGAAATAGCGCTTTGACGAATTATCCTTAGGGGGCTTGCTCTCCCTAGTATCCAAGAAAAATGTGGGGTTCTCGTAGGTAGATATGTTATTGTTTTTCACGGAGCAAAAGATCGACATAATTTTTGCATTGTGGTAGTTTAGGAGTCAGGGAATACTTGAAAATAATATGAGATCTACCATACTGTAGTACTATACTTTATACTAATAATTAACTAACTCGGCTAGTTATTTAGTTTCATTTCAACGAAATCTTTAACGTTTTGATTCTTTTAAAAATATGTTCGTTAATGTCCAGGCTTTTCAATTGTCATAGAATACTTATAGCAGTACTTTGCGGTTTTATCCGCGTAAAAAAAACAATTTTTTTTATATATTTGCTTAGTGAGTAATGACTTATGAGTAAGGTGAATAGTTAAACAAAGAGATTCTTTATTCAAATTTCAAAAAGTAAGGCACTTTTAGTTAGGTGACTGTACATATTTAAATATCAAATTATGTTAAGAATTGAAGTTTGAAAGTTATTTCATTTCAAAGTTAAGATGTTAAGTTCAATCCCTTGCACAAAATGTCCAGGTGCTTCACTAATCCCTAATTTTCTATATTCTGAAAAGTAAGAAACAATCTTGTAATCGTTTTTATCTATTATAAGTAGGTAAAATAAACGGTTTAAGTTACGTTTTTAAAATTAGACGTCTAGTCACCACTATATGGACTGATTCTGTTTTATATGTACATAGTATAAGGTGATTAAAGTCGCTATAATATTTAAGTCAACCAAAAAAAAAAATAGAACTAGATAAGGCATCCTATAGTATAACCTCTTGTACACGTTACTAAAAGCAAAATGAGAGAAATACCCTCAATATGTTTCCACATAAAAAAAGCAAAATTATATGATCAATCAAATAAATTGGATTTATTAGTGGTTAGAGTAAAAACGACCGATTTTTTTTCGAAATTTAAGAAAAAAATTTATTTTTAAATAGCCTAAAACCTAACCAGAATCAGAAATGATTCATTCATTTAAAATAGTTTTCATATGGTTGCAAATGTTAGTAGTTGAGACTGATGCACTTAGAGAATTAGTCAACTTGACACCTATATCAATCTAGATTCATTAAGTCATTTAATTAAATAAGTAAATCTAATAATACCTACTGAATCTGGCCATAAATATCACTGAAGAAACTTGCTTTTAGAAGTAAATAACCAATTTCTTGAAAGGGTCAGTTATTGTATAATTGTTATCTTTAAAAGAACTTGTCATTATTTGTTAAACACGATTACATATTCAAACATTTTGATTTCATAAGTAAATTGATTTTGTGTAGCATTTTATGACGGAACTTCACAGAATTTTCTCCAAAGTTAGAATTTTGATCCTTAGTTTCCCTACGATTTCAGTATTTGAGAAGTAAAAGAGCTACTTGACTTGTTTTTCAAGCTAGTTGATCTAAAATTGACTTGAAATCAAGTCATATATGAGCCGCTCAGTGCACACATCGATTAACTCCGTAATGCAAAAAGTTGAGTAAATTGATAAAATAGACTACGGAAATACAGTATAAATCGTTTATAACGACACCGGATATAATGAACAACCGGTTGTAACGTACAAAACCTTCGGGCTCCGTGATATATCTTAGACAACACGATACATGCGATACATATCGGTTATAGTGAATATCGCTTATAACGAACGAAATTTGACGGTCCCCTGAAGTTCGTTATAAATGATTTCTACTGTACATGATTTCTTATGCAAAAGCAAAAAAGCAAATTGTCATTTAGAGCTGTTATTACTTATTAATAGAAAATTTTATTTCTGATATAAAAAGTTAGAAGTCTACCAAGTGTTTTGACATGAAAATGTGTAAAAGTTGAAAAAGTGGAGTTAATCGATGTGTGCACTGACCGGCTCATATTTAAATAAGTCAAGCCATGACATCGCAAGTTATTTTATTTACAAGTCAAAATATCAAGCACAATTCATTTAAAAAAATGTGCAATTACTTGACTTGATGAATCTCTAAAAGAGCCAATATCTATTTTTGACGTTTGAATACCTATACTTATTCAATTTTAATAATAGAAAGAAATCTAATGTTCTACTACAAACATAATATCCAATGTTAAAAAAACCAAAGTCCACTCAGTACTAATGACAAAACGGCAATAAAATCAAACTGATTTTTATCATTATTTAAAATGAACAATCTGGATATTGATCCTGTTCTTTCCGAGTATCACGATATATTCTTTATTTTTCTCTAAAATCTTTTGGTGTGTATTTTCGAGTGTTAAATTCAAATTCTATTGTATGTATTTTATGGTTCTAAGGAGAATGGAGGTATTCGTTATTACGGAACAATCTTTCACTAAATCTAATTCAGTTGAGTGCCAATTATTATCTTTCAATAGTATCATAAAACTGATCGAGTTAGTAAAACGATAACAACTTATCTAAATTTTTAGCAACACGCTAGTTCAATGAGTTATTTAAACGATATATTCTTTATATATGCTTCTTCTCCATGTTCATTTAATATGCTTTTACTAGTATTAGATTAAAAGTTTTTTTTATAAATCGTTAATGATTTCAAGGAAAATAAGAGAACAAGATATTCGAATTTATCGAACAATTTCATCAAATCTGATCTAATTGAGTCCTAATTTTTCAATTGTACAGCTAATCTAGTTACTTTGACATATCAGTTAGTAAAGAAATATAAATTTATCTCAATTTTACATTAATTAAAAATTAATATTATCTGAGTATTTTAAATATGGTTAACTATCTGAGCTGTTAGGGTCACTTGTATGTTAGTTTGGTTATGGTTATAATGTTAAACTTGACAATGGAAAATTATCAGATTGATCACTAAAATTGAACATCCTTTGCTACATAACTAATATGTATGTACAAGGTACATTGTACAGTGTATGTACAATGCTTGTACCTACATAATGTTCTTGTCGATAGGTCTTGCATTAATTCGTTACATATTAGCCTGACTTTATCAAAATTACGTACATGAATATACAACTCCATAGAGTTTATGTACTTTCATGTATATAAATTAAACGTTTTTATCGAGGAAATTTATTAAAGTTCTTATTCATTTTTTTCTCTTCACATGTATACATAGGAACTATACATACATACGTATTATATATTTACCAAATATCAAGATTACATAATTTAAGGAAAAACTTTGTGGATTTTAAAGAGGAACACACAACTTAATTTTTATTTCTTAAACAATTTCTTTAATTAAACCATGTAATGGTAACCCAGTAGTTATCTCTGTGTATAAAATGTTACACGAAATTGTTGGTTTTAATTAAGAAAGACAAATTTCCATTTTTCTCCTTGAAATATAATGTACTTGAATTTTGGGAAATTTTACTTTTTTTAATTGGCTATACCTAACTACAATAATTTTGGTATTTTGATCTTTTGCATGATATGATATATACGTTGGAGTTTATTACTTAATATTTTTACCTATATATGGTATTTATACGATTGAATTTAAATGGTTTCATTTGGAAATTAAATAACTGTTGTTGGAATCAGTTAAAATATGTGAAAATGAGGTGGATTTAAGTTCTTGTTTATGTAATGAGTGTTAGTTGTGCGATTAAACTACGGAATTGATCGTTATCTTGGTTACATGGAGTGTTTAATGTTCTATTATAATCTCTCTGGAATGGAGGCCTTTCTAAAAAGCCTCGCTTTGAAGTCACCCCAAAACCTAGTTCTGAATGTTTGGATAGTCATAAAGTTGTGTAATGGAATTAAGCATGTTGGAAGAATCGGTAACTTGTGATCGAAGTGTTAAAAGTTGTGGAAAGTCAAGAAGTTGAATTAGCAAGTGCAATGAATACACGGGTATCGAATTGGTGCGATGTGAAGAAACCGCACTCGCAGCAGTGTGCTCTTTCTCCGATGGTTCGCGTTCACATTACGCCATCAGCAGTGACAACAGCAGCGGTACATTCACCTTCGTAGAAGCGAGCTACAACAAGTTTTCAAACAGTTCCAATATTGTGTGGATTGGACGATAATCGGAAGACGACATGTGGCCGGCTGGGGTTACTCTAGTGCCGTCTTCATCGCCATCAATCTAGCCACGGCGACGTGGAAGCAAGAGCACCGCTGGTGGGTAGGCGGGTGCACTGCTACGTCTATTCAATTCTGGCGGCACGTTCACACACACACTTACAACTCCAAGAAAAATTCATTTCGTAATCAAACATTGAAAATAGAAATTCGTCGATTTTTCTTAAAATAAGCATTTGACGTAAAACGATCGCTCGATCCCTCGCCTCGAAATCACACCGAGACGGTCGCTTACAATTCCACGTTTCTTTGAATACCGGAAAATAATTCAGCCGAACAAAGAGGGGGACAGATAGGAAATAAAATAAACTTCTTTATTGCATCTCTATTGTGCATACAATTGAAGAATGGAAAAGATAACGGCGCTAATAACAATAATATTGGTGTACGCTGTGAATATGGCAACAGTGCTCTAATGCAGGTCACGCGCAATCTGTTGTTTGTATTGTGCTCATCTGGCAACACTGTCGCACATATAATATTGCAGAGTAGATGATGGAATAGATAAGATAGTTGAGAAGAAAATGAGAAATCTTATTTAACTCGTCGAGAGAGTGGAGTTCTTGTTTACGAACGAGACGATTCATCGCCCTTATTTTCGAATAATTCATGGGAATTTCCCTGAACTTGCGATCGATTGAATTTTAAAACAGTTTTGATGATTCAGACCACTCGTTTCAGTCGAGGAAAATGTTTGGGAAAAAAATACGATGTTGATCAATGAAGAAGATCCTCTTGTCGCCGTCTTTAATGACGTTATTCCGAATTCAATTCAATTAAGGCCGGGTAAAATGTTTGAAATCGATAATTTTTAGGATGGGTTTTACGTGTCGTCTCTCTTTCCCCGTTTTATTTCTATCGACAAAGACTATATTATGTCACAAAGGGGAATAGTGTCGTCGAAACTTTGATATAATTGAAAAACATTTTTTTCTACTAACTTTAAGCTTTTTTTCTATCTAAATAACTTATCCAGGCTTAAAGTGAAAGTGAGCTTATTTGTTAAACTCTGTTTTTACTTGAAAAATGTTCATTAATTTTTAAACTGACTATATATGGTGTCACGTAGTACGTTAGTTAGTTGTTCATCTCTCTTGCATACCATCGAATTGTTTCATTCGAATCCGGGCTATTCCCGGAGTTTCCTTCTATGGCGATGTTGCCAAATAAATTCTTTTATAGCAGTGAAATTTCTTCGCAAGACTAATGTAATATTTTATTATGCAATTCAATTATTTCATGTTCACCGAGTCAGAGAGAGCGCGATAGCATAAGGAAGGGTGCGTGAGTCGGGTTATTCGCTTCGAAAACTTTTTGTGGAGAGATCGAAAGCCCCGGTATTTTTTATCCCGGTCACCCGGTGCGGCACTGTTATTGCACCGCTCCCCGGGAATTCCCATCATGGAGTTTCGATCGCTCCTTTTCTATTCAGTGACTTTTTTCGAGCCTACCCTCTCGTTTTCGACCAAAATGTTCCAGGATATTTAATTACATAACCAAGTTTCTGGGTTCTAACCGGGACTTTAGGAAATTTTTCTTGGATAGTTGAACACGTTGGGAAATGGTTGTTTTGTCTATGATGGTAGAAAGTGAACGAACGTATAAAATGTTTAGAGAAATAGACTTGGGAGGGTTGGGTGGTTGAAAAAGACGAAGAAGATAAATGTGACAACGGCGCAGGTATCGATCGTCGTCGTATAACACGCGCTCGAAGAGGGCTCGTCCGATTCGTTCTCTCTGTTAAACTTTACTTTCCTGTTGGCAATCTATTTCTTTTCATCCCTTACTCTCTCTTTTCCCATTCCTTTAATCCAAATGTAGAATTTCATTTGGGGTTGCGTGGGTGAAATCGAAGGGTGTTAGATGGGAATGCAGTAGTGGCAGCGCATAGAACAACCAACTATCCTTACACGTAGGGTGGGTGAACGATTGGGGGTTTGTTTGTTCGTTGATTCGGTCGATGTCGCTGCCCCGTATTCGGTCGTTTCGAGCCGCGTTCAGCACGAGATTGGTACGAGTTCCAACCCTTAACCAGCAGCCACTGAGATGCGACGTTGCCGGGTTTTCCGTTCACATTATACGTCGTATACTGAATTCACATTATTGCCTGCTTACCCTTACCTCCCTTTACAAACCGTAGGATAAACTACAATTTGGGTTACGAATATTGGCCAACTTTGTTCTTACGCCTTTACTCTCCCCTTTAAACTTTCCTTTCTTGCACATCTATTCCCTTAGTCTGATTACTATGCCCAATAACAAAAATTGTGTCAGTTTGAGAGCAAACAGAAATTGTGAAGAAACAAATCTTAGACACAATTTTTGTTAAAAAAATATCCTTTAATCTGGGTTAGTTAAAACTTCGGGTTGTTCGGCTTTCAAATGAAATTAATTGAATGAATCCTAATGGGTAGATGTTGGAATTGATTGGAATCCCTGGGATTTTCTTGGTTTTCGGGATAGAGCTATTATTAGCCAGGCTTAACTCGTGTTCGAGTTGAGAAAACCTCGTTCAATTTGAGAGAAATCCGTTTTAGGTGTTGTATTATGCATTGTGTCCATGGTCATCGGAGGTAGAAACTGAAATAATTCGTTTTACCCACAACCAAGTCGTGTTGCCCCCCCTCTACATTCGGGTTCCCTCTCGATTATTTTCACATTGTACTTTTTCACAAAAGGCTGAATATGAAATGTGACAACAATGTTATTTATTCCGCCTAATATCCATCCATCCATCCATCCATCGCAAAGACTAACAAAAACGGTCGCTATTGCCGTTGTCTTCATTTAATACGTCTCTGGTTTACATTTTAATATTCTATAGTATAACATACACATATGTGTGTCGATATCTATTTGATCTCTCTGGCTCGCTTCTTAAACACAAGGTAAAAAGAAAGGAACAACTCGAATGTTATGTTCTCAATGTATATGTAGTGAAATCTGGCAACGTTCCATTCTCTCTATAGCACTCGAGACTTAGGTAAACGAGTTTGAAAGAAGACGAAAACATGAATAAGACATCAATTTCCAAGTTACAAGAATAAGAGAGCGAACTGAATGTGTGGCAATGATGGTCCGCTTGAGCGGGGATATATCTAACTGTTTTAATAATAACAACAACAATAATATTTATAGGAAAATTTTCATTTGTATCTCGTGTTTTTCGATTATTTTTACCACCATAACGAAATGAGGAAAACTACTAAGCCAATTCCCTATCATGGGATAGCCAAGCTTTAAGACACTGCAAGACTAATTGTTCTTTGGGGATAATGAAGGCATTTTTTCAGCTTAAAACTCGTTCTGGAACAATTCTTATAAACAGTTGAATTGTTTAAACGATTCTATAGTCAGCTTTTATTTCACTCCTCATGGACTGTTTGAGTTTCTATTTGAATTACTTAAGAAATGCTTGTGTAAAGATCCGCTATATTTAGTAATTATACTATATTTGGTAGTTGTCTGATCTAGTTGTTAGTAAGAGTTTCTATTGGTATTTTGAAGACTGGAAATTTCGTGTTAAACTAATTTAAATAGTATTGATAATTCAAAAAGTATTGAAGTTCCTTCGGGTCAGAAGATGTGATATTAAAAATCGTAGTATGTCAAGATTGCGTCCCACTCGTGACTGAAAAATGATGCCTGATGAATTTGAAGATTTATTTGATTGTTTTGATTATGATTAACAGTGTGTATGATAATGACTATAGTCGCATCGGCAGCAAAGTTCAACTTCCGTTTATGATGGCCGTGCTGCGTACAAATATTAGATGAGTGATGAGGGTAGAGAAAAAAAAAATCGAACAAGCCCAATGAGCACAGAAACCCCCATTCAATTTGGCAACAATGTCGTCGAGAGAGAGCTTGCTTTCCTGCCAGCTTGTCGGACAGACAGACGGACGGACGAACGGACCGCGTCCCTCACCCCGAGCCAGGCCGCAGTGCCATCATCGCACGTTATTCATGTGAACGCCTCGCGCAGCTCGCTATGGTCGGTTGTCATGTGGGGTGAAGTCACGGCGGGGTGTGGTAAACTTTTCGGAGCCCCCCGGCCGTTCGCCCCGCGAGAACACTCCACGTTCGAAATGGTTCGACGGCTACACGGACGTTGTGTCATTGGTTCGTCACATGCACCAATCGTGGATAAGGCCGAGCCGGTTTCGTTGTTTCTCACTATAAATCAACAATTTTCAATTTGTATGTGACGTCATAACTGGATACCAGCGACGTGGCAACGTTGCACAAGCGACCAAATCAAAGATTCCATTCGGCTCGCGTATTTTTATGTTGAATACATCAACGATTTGTTGGCCTTTCAAACTTGAACACATCATTAATACAGATGGTGTATCATAAAAACTTTAATGCCCTTTCGGTAAAGGATTCCAAAATTCTACGAGTAGTACATTGAGAACCAGTCGAAGTGCTCTTTGGAAGGATTTCGATAGAATCAGATCCTTCGTCTACGTGACTATTTTGCTCAGTACACGCGTATATTGAAGGCTTATAAAATAAACAGTCGATCTGGCAACGGTGTGTTGTGCATCGTCGTCGTCGTCTCTTTATTATTCTCATGCATGGGTCGGTTGACTGCCGGTGTACGACACTCACACATACAAAACCACATCGAGTTTCTATTCGAAACTGTAAGTGTGTGTGGCTATAATCGTCGCTGCGAACGACTGAGGGGCACGGAAAGGTTGGGGCTCGGCACCAAGTCGCTACTTGGTCGCACAAACGATCGATCGCTCTCGAACCAGAAACACCGCAGTGTTGTTGGCCAGACTTCGAAACAGCACTCATTCCAAAACGTTAATCCAAGATTTTTTTCGAGCTTATTAGTTCACGTTACATCTGATTTTTTTCCAATTAGAAATGAATCGAAACACGCACAACACTCTTCGAAATTAACCGAAGACAAAAGACGCGAACTGAAGCCTTGCTTAACACGCAATCAAGTTAATCCCAAATAGGCCGTAATAAGGTATCCAAAATGGTGAGACTTATAAGTATGAATAAACAAGTGCAGGACTTGATGAGAGCACTATCTCACCTCACTTCACAAATTCTGTAAAAATGAAAAAGGAAGACACTACTAAGTTACAAATCCTCATTAAATCTAAGTATCCTCGAGAGTAATCCAAGATGCATCCCTTTTTTCATGTGGAGAGAAATCTTATTTTTACCTTCTTTAACCAAAAAAAAAAAAAAAATGTGAAAAAATCCAAATCCTTTGTGTGCTGATAATTGTTGACGATAAAATTAACGTACGTAGCGTTCGAGTTCTAAAAGTATAATGGAATGGATCGTTCGGCAATCGTGATTATGTTCTCTGGAAACGGTATTCGTAGAGAAACCGTGACGATCGAGCGCGGCTGCGCCGAAACAAAGTGAGAGTTGGTCGCTGTTGCCACATTTCCATCATCGTCATCGCCGTCATGTGTTTTTCTTCGTGTAGCTATTTTGAGAAAATGTGATGAATAATATTTTGATGATAAACGAAATATGCGGGACAGAGAGGCAACGTTGAATAGTTGAGAAATTAATCGGACGAGCCATAGATTTGCGTTATCAACCAACCCATACGCCTTTTTTTTTATTATTTCAAACGCGCCGTTCTTTTCCTTCATCGTTTTCTTCTTTCATTTGAAAACCTTGAAATATAATTCAATGCATTATAGGGCGGCGTTTTAAAGAAATGGAAAAAAAATATGCTGAATTTCCGTTTTATTTCAGAGTTTTGTTGCTACAAGCCTACGTATGTTTTACCCAAAAGCCCCCTTGTATATGTATGTTATCAATATTATAAATATATATAAACTCTCATGGCCATAATACAGGCTGACCCATTCAATTCGCCAAACACTCCAAAAAACTCAAATAAATCATGCATTCAATTTCTTCATTTGAACTGCTTGGAAAAATTTTAACGATAGCACTATTTAAATAACCCCTAACCCATGATACACATTTCAAAACAAGCTTATCAACATCGTCCAGAACAAACATCAATTTAGATTCAATAACTCGACCTAAAACATCAATCATTTATCTAATTGTCGATCAATTTGGTGTTGATCTTTCATTTTTGACTCTTAAAAATAACTGGTGACGTGAATCAGTTGCGTATGACAGACGAAAAAATCGAGAATTGATTTTAATTAGTGAAGTATTTTTAGGGTTTTTATATTGAACTGTGTTGATTATTCAGTGGCTCTTAGATATTTCATGCCATTGAAAATGCATTCATCTGTAGGTTGAATGTTCTTATTTTAAAGTGCATGGGTTAACTGCCTCATCTACTTTAAATGTATCCACTGTAATGAATATTTAAATCATGACTAACGTATTTGAGGAAAATTTAATTGTATATCCAAAACATAGAGCACACTTGGAGTAGTGATTGATACCAAGTTCTAATTTTTCAGATCAGGAGTTAATCTTTTATTAAAGTTAACATTTCTTAACATTAGTAAGAAGCTATATTATATATGGGATATCCTTAAAGAGTTAAAGGTTTAAAAATTTTAATTTTTTTTTCTTTTACTAGAGATTTATTATAGCTCAAGAGCCCGCTGCATGCTTGTTACACTCATAATGTAGCTTAATTATTTATATATAAAATTAAAGCTCTTTTTTTCTGTACATGATGATATAAGAGTGCCAATCTAAGTGTCCACAAATAAGCGAAAATAGCGGGCTCTTAAGCGATTAGAGGTTCTGGAGTTTTAACCAAAATTACATTTTTAAGGTTTTTTTCCCAAAAAAAAAAAACTGTTTTATTCGGGGAAAATATGTTTTAAAACAACGTTTTTTAAGTAGAAGTTATAAAAGTCGAATATCCGACACTTTAACCGAAATTTTAATTTTAATAGTATATTTTTATTTCGCAAAATTTGAGGATTCACCATAAATATATTTAATGGACAACATTCAGTATGACCAATTTTATAGTGTATAATTTGAAAATAAATAAATGATCGTAAAATTTTACATAGTTTCAATCAAAAATTTGACTACTCTAAAGTTTCGATTATTCGGAATGCTCTCATTCCCAAGAATACCAGACAAGAAGATTTTTACTGCATACTGAATATTTTTTCCAAGTTTCAAGTAAAATTGTAGTAGAGGTTTTTTGTTTATAACTATAGAGATTGATTTTTGGTTTTTTGAAATTATTGTGATCAACTTGGTTTGAAATTTAAAAATTCAATTTGCGTTGAGTTTGACTTGGTTACCAATTAAATTAGAACAAATAACTTGAAAATCAAGACAAGTAGCTTTAAGTTTATTTAAAATCGCATCAATTACTATGGTCATTAGCGACCGTCGAATCTGAAGACCCATGAAAAAAAATCTTGGGTTTTCATATGGATTCGAACCCAGGACCACTGGCGTATAGAACAACTATCTAGTCAGTCACGCCACTAAGTGACCTCTCTCTAATATTATAACTGCCAAAATTCAAATAGCTTTTTATAAGTAATATTACTGATACTACATAAAATCATTGAAAATATTGATTTCATTCACTTTTAACATCATTTTGACATTATTGAAGTTATTATCTGCTGTTAATAGTACCTAAAGACCCTAAAGTCATTATTAAATTAGAGTATATACCTAGAAATTAATCAAGTTTAAGTACTTAGACATTTTTTGAAATTAATTGTACTTGACATTTTGACTTGAATAATAACTCGCTAAATCAATACTTGACTTTATTTGGCAATTAAAATCGATACTTGACTCATTTCAAGTCAAATTCAAGACAAGTAGCTTGAAAATCAAGTTGAATAGCTTAAAAATCAAGTCAGGTAGTGAATACTGGATAATATAAAAATTGTTTTTTCAATAAGCAAAATTGTTTGATGATGAAAATAGATTTACGGATGTTGGGGAGGTAAATTAAATCCAATACATCCATCCAGTGTAATTCAATCTACCAAGTAATCAAATTTCCATAAGAACAAATGTAAACCTTTAAATTTTGGTAATAACTTTGTAATGGTTTAGTAAATTATTGTTAAATTTTAACAGTAGTTGTAGTATTAAATGAAGCATGTATAATATTATTATGTTTGTAACATTTTACTTTACCTTACAAACATCCTTTTTATACAGATCTATTATGTTCGTTCAGTTATTTCAACTGAATAAGGTATGAGGTTAAAAAGAGACGAGAAACTTAAAAATGTTAATTTCGTTACTTAAAATCGGTCACAAGTCACAAGAAATAATCGAGAAAATAACATAAGATTGCATCGCTGCACCTGTTATAACGGTTGTAACGTTTCCGAACACCCTGTATTAGATAAGTAGTTGGCAGGTGAGTTTGGTAGGTGTTTTGTTTAGGATGGATGAATAGATCGACGGACTCGAAAGGTCCGGGGCACGGGGACTGGCAGTAATACAGTGGTGTTATCAAAGTACATTTGTAATTGTAATTTACGTGTGCTGTATTTTATCTTGAGAGGGCGACAAAAATTTTCATACGTTGTATCTGCGTATATTCTTAGTTTCAATCGAGTCAATTTCCTATTGTATGATTCTTCAGTTTTTACGTGCCGTAAAATGGCGTTTCGTGCTAATTAAGCATAATTGCAACATTTCAATGCATGATTTACATTGATATCAAGTCATATGCTCACTATTTGTGTACTTGGAATACACGTTGAGTTATTAACCTGATAAGTAATGAACATCGAATGGATTCAAAATTGTAAGTTGGTTGTTTTGTGAAACGTGGAATCGATTGATTGTTGTTTGTGCTTGTTTGTTGTTCGTTTCATACTGATTTTTGTTGTTTTTTTTTCCGTTTTAGTTATGGACGCGTTCAAAGTGTTAAAATACTCGCACGTGGCTCGAGCAAAGACAACGCTGCCGGTTCTTCAGCACTCAGTGGCGAAATTGGCGCGAGCAGTGGCGGAGGATCTGGTACTAACAACAATGGTTCGTCTTCTGGCGGCGGTGCAGGCGGTGCTGGAACTGGCGGCTCTACAGGTCCTTCGAGCGGTGGCGGTTTGGCGTGTACCGTGGCCTTCATGGACATCAAAAGCGCATCGAAAGCTCATACCGCTGAGCATAAGCTCGACGATCGTACACTGACCACCGAATATTACGAACCGGCTGCGATTCCCTCAGCTGCGACCGCCACGACAACAAATCAATCGTTGCCAAGTGGATACGCTTCATCAGCGCCAAATCCACGATTTCCAAATAGTCATGGGTATGTTATCAATATTTAAATAATAACACCCATTTAGAGACCCCAGAAAATCTAACTACCCAACATCTCAAAAAAAAAAAAGCATTGAGAATGTGTTTCCATTTTATTGCAGTTGCTAGTGATGAGTAAAGCAAGACCAAGACCATGATTATGAAGTTTTTTTGGGATTTGTTTTGAAGTTACAGTTTTTTCACCTCAAATTCAACCTTTTTCATTTCAAAAGCAACCTATTTCATTTCAAAAGAAACCGTTTTCATTTCATATGACACTTTTTACTTTCTATAATTACAACGGGGTCACTTAGTGGCTTGGGGGACTAGATAGTTGCCTTATACGCCAGGGGTCCTGGGTTTGAATCCCAATGAAAGCCTAAGATGTTTTTTTTCTGGGTTTTCGGATTCAACGGTCGCTAACAACCATAGTAGTTGATGCGACCTTAAATAACACAAAAAAAAAATTACTACGGAGTAGTAAAGGACGTATTGTAATCGGGTCGAATTTCTGATTTCTAGATAGCACCGAAATTTATGTTGTGAGGTCCTCTGAGTTTAAAAAAAATGGTTTTTAGAAATTGGTCTGTAAGTGACAGCGACATGATTTCGAAATCTGTATCCGAAATTCACCAAACTTGAAATTCTGTCTTTCTATTTCATTAAGTTGTGCGTCGAAGCTTTTGATTAAAATCGGTTAAGCAGGAAGCCCCACTGTATTCCATGGGTTTTCGAAAACGGCTCCAATAATTGTCTTTAAGCTTGCCATGCTTATTAGACTCATCAATTCAACTAGAGATGCAACGAATAATAATTTAGCCGAATACCGAATATTCGGCCACATTTTCGGCGGAATAGCCGATTATTCGGTCGTTTCATTTCTGAGTAAGTCGTATCACAAGGCGCATTATTTTTTTATTAAAATAAGACAAATTTAACGACACTGAAATTGATTTTTATTTGCAAAATATTCGCCTAGATCGGACGCTAAATCCATATAAGTAGGGGTTTCTAAATTCAAAGCAGGTTCCTCTTCGAGGAAACTTTACTCAAATGCAGAAAAAATTGTATGGTTCATTATAATTAATTCACCCTGATTGATTTTCAATCTTAATTTGTAATTTAACATTTGTTTTGTTATGATTTAGTATTCGGTATTCGGCCGAATAGTACACAATATTCGGCCGAATACCGAATATTAAAAAATGCAGCCGAATAGGCTGAATACCGAATAGTAGCCGAATATTCGTTGCATCTCTAATTCAACTTATCAGACTTCATCATTCCATGTTGGTCTTGCATATTAAATCTTGTTTATTTCGTCTTGGTCTTGCCAGTGTAAGTATGGTCTTGCTTTTTCGCAGGGCCAAGACCAAAACTGCAAAACAAAGATATATTTTGCTCATCACCACTAGTTACTAACAATACTTTTTTATTTGCATCATACTAATAAAATTATGCTCTTAAATTAATTACTCGAGCACGAGGACTTTTAAGATTCTACCAATATTTACTTTCGATTTTCGACAGTGTCTAGAGTAGTGGTTTTTAACCTTTTTGGAAGTACTGACCCTCACCACTTTCATATAAACATTCACCTTCTTAATTGGAAAAATATATTTTTTTTTTCTTCAAATTATCAAAGTACAGTGGGTGATCGGTTAACGAACAATTCGGATAGCGAACATAGTCTTGGAACGGATTATGTTCGTTAACCGATCACCCACTGTATAGGTATAGGACCTATATCTCTTTTTACCTTATATTAGTCGGGTGTGTGTCTTGATCTCCGCCGTACCCCTGAGATTGACTCACCGAACCCTTAGGGTTCGATCGAACCCAGGTTAAGAATCACTGGTCTAGAGGTAGCACCATAATCTACGTTTTTGATAATTTAAAGCAGTAATTACTAAAGTGGGCGATACTGCCCCCCCCCTGGAAGCGCTGAAATGATTTAGGGGGGCAACAGTAGTTCAGATGCATTTGATCCGTTTAATAATCAAATTTGGTGGTCCATGAGATTTAAAAGATTGTCGACCACTGTTTTAGGGGACGCTGAGTAGTTATTTTTCTGAAAGGGGGGGGGAGCCTCTGGTTTAATGAATGAAAATCTGACTCAAAAATATTAAGCTCAATTCATTGCTTAATGTCCAAATACTTGACTTGACGGAATCTCTAGTCTTGGTAGTTAAGTATGTTCTTGGTCTTGCTTTTTCGCAAGATCAAGATTAAGACTAATTTTGCTATTCATTAGTAGTTAATAACTCCAAATTTTTATTTTAACCATATCAAAATAATCGGAAAATTTAATGTTAACGCTTTTAAAAATTATTCCAAAAATTGTTTCTCAAACGCATTCAACATGAGAGTCTATTTGACTATCCGATTATCTATCCTTCAATTTTGATAGTTCCTTGAGATAGCATCAATAGTTATGTTTGTAATAATGCAGAGGAAAAAAATCTGATTAAACATTCCGTGTCATCACTGTGACCCCGTGTTATTATAGTGGGTTAAACAACCATATTGTGAGATCTAATGTCATGGTTTTGTTTTTAGATCAAGTGAAGATCATCCAAGTTTTGGAGATCGATTTTACGAACGTGGTGGCAGTGGAGGGAATGGTGGTAGTGGAGGTGGTCGAGGACCTGATTCAGAATATTTGCGCCGTCCAGGATATCATGAAGGACCTCGTGGAAGAGCTCGAGACCGAATTTATCGTGGTGCTTCCGGCCCGTATTCGAGTTTACTCGATCGACGTGGTTGGGGCTACGAGCCAACAACACGATATCCATCATCGTCATCAATTTCATCAGCCCCCGACTCGAACTATTCAGTCGATCCGGTCGTATCGCCCATCGAGCGGCGTTTGGACTCGTCCAGCCTTCAGGTGGTCAAGAAGAAAACCAAGTCTCGATCCGGCTCCGAGTCACCATCGGGAAGCACGTCGAGCCGCTCACCGTCCCGATCTCGTTCCACGTCACCGTCGACCAGCACCGGCACGAGTTCGAGGGGCTCCAGTAGTCCCGTGTGCTCACCACCATCGGGTCTACGCGGCCGTGCGCTACAAAGTGCCGTCAGTGCACCGGCTCCGCCACCTGTTCATTCCGAAGACCGGCGACCATTGGCGATCTGTGTTAGAAATTTGCCAGCGCGATCGTCCGACACCTCGCTCAAAGACGGCTTGTTTCACGAGTATAAAAAACACGGTAAAGTGACGTGGGTTAAAGTTGTTGGGCAAAGTTCCGATCGTTACGCGTTAGTGTGCTTCAAAAAACCGGACGACGTGGAAAAAGCGTTAGAAGTGAGCTATGATAAATTGTTTTTCGGGTGTAAAATCGAAGTGGCTCCATATCAAGGTTATGATGTGGAGGACAATGAATTACGTCCGTATGAAGCGGAGCTGGATGAGTACCATCCGAAAGCTACACGAACGTTATTCATTGGCAACTTGGAGAAAGATGTGACAGCATCAGAGTTGCGGCAGTATTTCGAAAAGTTTGGTGAAATCATCGAGATCGATATTAAAAAGCAGGGTGCAGTTAGTTCGTATGCGTTCTGCCAGTTTTCGGATATTGCAAGTGTAGTGAAAGCGATACGGACGATGGATGGTGAACACTTAGGCAATAATAGGATAAAACTTGGCTTTGGTAAATCCATGCCGACGAATTGTGTTTGGGTGGATGGTGTTACGGACGCGCTCAGTGATAAATATTTGAGTGTGCAATTCAATCAGTTCGGACCTGTAACGCAAGTAGTTGTAGATAGAGAGCGAGGCCACGCTCTCATATTTTTTGATCAAGTTGCGTGCGCTCAAACGGCTGTGAAAGAAATGCGTGGCGTAGCACTACGTGGCCGAAAATTGCAGGTGGATTTTGCGGGTCGGGAATGCCAGGAAGCGTTCTATGAACATCTCGAGAAGCAACAGAGCAATGTGGGAACGACAGATCGAGCGGCTTTCGACACCATCATTCGGGACTCAACATCGACGTCGGGTCGGGCCTGCTTTGACTCGGCAGTCTCGTCAACGACGTCCAACACCAATCGCTTTACCACCGGTAGTCGGTACGTATTATTGGAATTTGTTCCAAAAGCTTGTCTCCCAAAATCCTAAATACCCAAACAGGGAAAAAACCATTTTAGCCTTTTTCACAATATTATTGTCCACTTATTGGCAGAGTGGTTAGAGCAGTTGCTCTCCGCTTCATGCGTCAAGTAGTAATCTTAGATATATTAAAATCCTAGAACTATTAGTTTTCAAACGAATTGTGCTTGATAATTTTATTTTTGTGTAATTAAATTTTTACTTTTGATTTTGTCTAAAATATTGTGATGAAGGTGCTTAACCTAAGAAATCAGGAAAAATTCAGAAAAACATTTTTCAGTTAGACTTGTTCTGAAATTTGTTAAGATCAGGCGAACTTATGATCAACGGGTCATACAGACCCACCTAACTTAAATTGGTCCACAAAAGTATATATTTGAGACATTTCCTTGGCTCATAACCATTTGAAACCACATTCAAATTTCATTGAAAATATATACTTGAAATTACATTGGAAATGTAAGATCTGTTCCAGATGAAAATAAAACCGTACGTTTACGATACAATTGATGCCTCATATACAAAAAAAAAATAATAAGCAGCTAAATATTCATCAAGTTAAGATACTGGCTATACTATGAAATAAATTAAACTTGATATAACATTCAAATGAAATAACATGAGAAATTAATGCTTAACTTGCTTTGGTATTTAAATATTAAGATTCTACTTAAGTTTGGCTTTATTTTAAGTGAATTTTGTACCAAATAACTTGACAATCAAGTCAAGTATCTAAGAAATCAAATTATTAATTAGGTATTCTGGTTTAGATATTTGAAAAAATCGATTTTTCTTTTCTTTGATATTTTTAAAGCTTAAACCTTTAATAATATGTCCTTAAGGGATTTTTAAAATTTTAATTATTTTTTGAGCAAATGGCGGTTTAAAAATGGAAGTAGTAAATATCATTGTATGGCCACTGTACGTAATTTTACCCGAAACTTTAAACGCATTTTTCTCAAAACTACTTTTTCGAGACGGTTGCCATGATATCTCAAGTTCTACTGAGCCAATTTACTTGAAATTTGGGGTGAGCCTTCTCAATACATTACTTTATGGCACTAACTAAAACTATAATAAGATTTCAATTATGTACTTGTAACTATTTTCAAAAAATTCTAAAAAGTCAAAAAAATGGTAAAAAAAATTTTTTTTCAAGCAGTCGCCATTTTGTGAAATTTTTTTTTTAACTTTTCCGTAGTTCCAGACATTGCGACATTACTCTAGATTAATAATAATCTTTTTTTTGTGTAAAATTGTTAGGAGGGTTGGAATCGTGGGTAGTGTCATGTGCCAATTTTTTGAAACCCCCCACTTCATCAGCTGCTAATTTTTTGAATTTTAAACTTTTTTTCTGTATTCTTGTAATGTTAATAAATAACTTATGAAAAAATGTATAGTAAAAATACTGATAGCCTGTTTTTTACGGCACTTCAAAATTTACCTGAAATTCAGGCCTCTAAAATTTTAAAAACTAAATTTGTTATTTTGATTCATACTGAAAAAAAGATTCGCATTCACTGGTTACCTACGGTTTCTATAAATGAGAAATCAATATCGATTTAAAGGAAAAAATTACGCTTCATGGGAAATGCTATTTCCATTATTAAACGTTACTCAAAGATATCGAAGGCTTATTTTACCATAAAGGTATTTTATGCTGAAAAAAATAATAAGAAAAAAAGAAAATAGAACGTTTAACAAAATTTATGCTAGTTTATGTATATTATCAAAATTTAAAATCAATTTGGAAAACATTAGTTCATTACATTAACAAAGAAGTATTTGACTTGATTTAAGATTGGCTTAAAATCAAGTCAAATGTTAATATATCTTAAATAACAAATCAAGTATTGAACTTGCAAATTTTCAATGTTGAATATTAAGCTCAATTCATAGCACCGTGTTCAAAAACTTGACTTGATGAATCCATAGAAGGATGGTTGTTTTAATTTAAAACTTCGGTGGGATTGGCCGATTTATATCAAAATTTTAGGACTATATTAGGACGCATTTCAACTTTCAATCAAGATTCTTAAAATTTGAACGAATATATTATTGTAAAACGCAACTTGCGGGGTTCATAGGGTTCATTCGTATTTCATTATTTGTGCTTAATAAAATTTCAGAACTCATGCGTGTGTTAATTAGGAGATCAAAGTTGGAGATTGAATTTTTGTATTAATAATTTTTCATAACAAAATCAGGCATTGATTTTTACTTTCTTTAAAGTATTGTAATAGGGTCGAATTTTCGAATTCGAGTTTTCATCGGAAATACATGTTTTGAGGTCCCCTGAGTCCGAAAAAGTGGTTTTTAGAAACATGTGTGTGTGTGTGTGTGTGTGTGTGTCTGTGTGTGACAGCCATATCGTATCGAAAGCTTTACCCGAATTTCACCAAACTTGGAAATTTGCCTTTATATTATGTCTAGTTGTGCCGCGAAGCTTTTGGTTGAAATCGGTTAACCGAAAGCTCCACTTTACTCTTGGCGTTTTTGAGCTTTTTCAAGTTTTTTCGAAAATGGCTCCAACGATTTTCTTTAAACTTTCTACAGTTTTTAGACTCATTAGTGGCTACAACTTTTATTTGAAACTTTTTCCTGGGAAAATTCGAGTAAGGACGGTTCTGGGGTTAAGGTTGGAAATCCGTATGTACATATAAGCTATATAGTGTATAAATATTACTTTCTTTTACTACTTACTAGTAAAGGTAGTATTGTAATCGGATCGAATTTTCGAATTCGGGCTTTCACCGGAAATACATGTTTTGCGGTCCACTGAGTCCAAAAAAGGGGTTTTTAGAAGCATGTCTGTGTGTGACAGCCATATCGTATCAAGAGCTTCATCCGAATTTCACCGAACTTGGAATCTGGTCTCCATATTATACCTAATTGTGCCGCGAAGCTTTTGGTTAAAATTGGTTTACCGAAAGCTCTACTTTACTCTTGGCGTTTTTGAGCTTTTTCAATTTTTTTCGAAAACGGCTCCAACGATTTTCTTTAAACTTTCTATAGTTCTTTGACTAATTGATGCCTACAAATTTTTTTTGAAACTTTTTCCTGGGAAAATTCGAATAAGGGCGGTTCTGGGGTGAAGGTTGAGAATTTGTATATTCATATAGCCCTATAGGTTGTATGCATATAGTTCTGCTTATATGTATTGTTACAAAGGGCTTATATTTCTTTTAACTAACAGCGAGTATTTTCATAAATGAAAGTAAAAGAAAGTAGTGTGACGCCTCGCACCAGATATTTTTTGTTGTATCCAAACTAATTTTTGTATTAGTCCTGTAGACTGAAGTTTTACTAAAGCAATTATTATCCTTTTTGCAGATATGAATCATCAACGCGACCGCGAACATCTTCATACAGTCGCTCGTCGGCAACATCATCACAGTGTGCCAGTGCCGTGCCATCTCCTGGTTCGGCAACACGCGTACGCGTGACAACCAACCGATACGCGGATTACTATGAATCAGGATCCGAATATCCGTCCGAGCGACGCTTTCGCACTTACGATGAGTTTAGTCAAGGCAGCGCCGATGATCTCTACGAACATGACAATTATGTGATCGAAGCCCCAACGTTGCAAAGTGTAGTTGTAACGACCGAACCAACGTCCAACTCGGTCTCCTCATCTTTTGCCCCACCTGACATTCGTCACTTACAAAAAGAACGAGTGCATTTATTAGAACAACTAGAAGATTGTCCCAGTTCCGGTGACGAACACATTAGTCCAAAGAAGCGAATGAAAATCGACATGCAACTACTAGACAGTTCATTAGGCTTGGATCATTCGGAAATGAACCATAAGAGTGATATGCGTCGTTTGAGCGATAGTGGTCGGTTGGTCGAGTCATCAAATCGTCATCATCTAAGTCGACGTCCCAGCACCGATAACTGTCGTCCGGTGGTCAACTGTTATGCAACCCCTCATGTGGTTTGTAAGCGCAGAAAAACAGCGACAGGATCAATGCACCATGAAATATCTGGTGGAGAAAGTATAGATGGATCCCGACCTGGAACACCACTATGTGATGAGCGGCCCGAAAATTTAATTCCGTGTGAACCTCGTCGTATTCGGGAAAGAAACACGCACGATAGCCCCTTGAGCTTACCATTGCCAAAGTTTGCCGCTCAATTTCGACTTTCAGGGGGCTTCAAAAGTGCTGTGGTTACGAGTCCACCACCTGTCGCAGCGCCTTTACCACCACCACCAAGTCCGGTACATGTTCCTCCACCTGCATCGCCACCACCACGACCACCCTCACGACCACCTTCGCTAAGTTCCAACTCGTCCGATAGCGATGTCGCACCAGCAAGTCCTTCATTGCTTTCACTCGAAGAACGGATTCGATCGGTCGTCGAAAAATACGAAAAATGGTCCGGGTCTCGAACCCTATCAGCTTCAGGTACCGACGCTCTCGCAAAACTCGACGCGTCGATATCAGAAAAATTTCGGTTTCGTCACAAATTGTTAGATGTCGATTTAAAAGAAGTACCCCCATCGGAAATTGTTAAGTCGGTGCTGGCGAAACGTAGTGTTTTTGACGAGGACTCGAAACGTCTTGAGAATTTCGGTGAAAAATACGAACCTCGAGAGTTCACTCAGTTTCCAAAAACGATTATGGGTAATTTGTTAACGCCTTTGTCGTCATCTTCGACGACTTTACCGCTAATCTCAGTGCCGGCTACTGTAGCGACAAGTACCTCGTTTTCCTCACTGTTATCGTCCTCGTCACTAAGTACCAGCTCTGTTGCCTCGTTAAGTTCGCTCACGCAACAGGTGCAGCCACCACCTCCACAGACGCAACAACCATTGGCGACGTACACCTCGCCTGGAGCGACTGCGTTGAAAAGTTTACCTGGAACTAGTCCGAAACTTCCACCAGCGAAAGGGTTGCAATACCCGTTTCCGAGTCATCCACCCGCACCACCAACACCCTCAACACCTGGAACACCTGGTGCATTACCAATTTCACCGATTGGACTACCGATCTCAAGTGCAACTACGACGTGTGCAGTAATTCCCCCAGATATACGCTCAGCTAGAAAAGCCGGTGTTATTAATAGCAATAGTTCTAATAGTACTAATAATTCGAATATTAGTGGTAGTAACATCAGCAACAACAGTAGTAACGGTAGTGGTAATAGTGGCAATAGTTCTGTGGCAAATATTGTGAACACCAGTGACAGACCAATGCGAACTGTTACAAATCGAACTTCTCAAGTGTGCACGACTTCGACGACTGTAACAAACGTAGTGACGTCGTTTTCGGCACCAGTTGTTATTGTTAATAAATTAAATTGTAATAGTAATAATAGTAATCCTAGTAATGCAAACATAAATCATACTAGTGACGTGAAAAATCACATTCCCTTGTTGTCTTCGGCGTCGACAACTACATTATCTTCGTCGTCGTCGTCGTCGTCGTCAGCGTCACAGTCTCCAGTTACTACAAATCCTGACACGATCACGGGTTCTACAACGCATAACACCTGTTTAACAGTTCCAACGATGAATCACCAGCAACATCACCATCATCACCCAGTTTCGTCCGAGACTCATTTAAATCATAGACCATCAACGAAATCGATCGACAAAACCGTGTCAACATCCCGAAAAGACGACAAACCAATCACCAACCACATAACCAACAACAGTGATAAAGTTTTAAATAAAAGTGATACTAACAGACCGGTACCACCACGTAAAGACTCAACCCCGACCACCCCCAATACCAATTTCTCCCGAAAAGACCTAAAATATAAAACCAGTGACATAAAACGTGAACGCAGTGACTCGATCGAGTGTGATAAGAAAAAAGACAGTGGTGAACCCGGTGATAAAACAGTTCAAGATGACGACCGACGTCGAAAAGACATCGACCATCAACGGCTCTTCGAAGAACCGCGTCGCAATCGACAAGACGACGCCGAAAAAGAACGAATCGAGACGGAAAAAGCACGTGAACGAATCGAGGCCGAAAAAGCACGAGAACGAATCGAGGCCGAAAAAGCACGAGAACGGATCGAGGCCGAAAAAGCACGAGAACGGATCGAGGCGGAAAAAGCTCGAGAGCGAATCGAGGCGGAAAAAGCACGTGAACGAATCGAAGCCGAAAAAGCTCGAGAGCGATTCGAAAAAGAAAAAACCGAAAAAGAAGAACGGGAACGTGAACGTGAACGTCGACGAGAACGCGATGAAAAAGACCGACGAGAACGCGAAGAAAAAGAACGACGCGAACATGAAGAGCAGGAACGACTCGACAATGAAAAACGGAAGAAGCAGGAAGAAATGAAACTCGAGAGTGAAAAACAGGCAAAACTCGAACAAGAACAACAAGAAAAAGAACGTTTACAAAAGGAAAAAGAACGGAAAGAGAAAGAGAAGGAAAAAGAAGAAGCGTACGAGCGTAAAAAGGAAAATAAGCATCGTGAAAATCATATTGATGCGAAACTGTACAATGAAAAGCATAAAGATGGTGTTAACGGTTGTAATTTGAGTAATAGCAGCAGTAGTAGTAGCAGTAGCAGCAGTAGCAGTAGTAGCAGCAGCAATAGCTTGAGTAGCATTAGTAACATCAGTGCTACCAGCGGAAATGCTATCGCTAACACGAATTACAATCACACTAATCAATCTATAAATTCCGATAGTAAAAGCTTTTCTAAAAGTCATGAAAGTGTTAAGAAGGAAAATCATGAGTCGAAAAGCTATCATGACGTAAACGTAAAAGAAAGACGCGACAATAATAAAGATTACGACAATGTCATATCTAAAACCAATCATGAAATCACTCGAACAAATCATGATAGACGTGACGACAAACACAGCTACAGCAAAAATCATCACGACCACGAAACAAAAAGTCGACACCATTCCGAAAAGGACGAAGTACGACACAAGGACACCTCCAGTAAAAAAGAGAAAGAAAACCGAGACGTAAACCATCACGAACATCGAAAACATTCAGATGCTCGACAAATTGATAGTCGAAATTCGTCAATCGATTCCGATAAAGTGCGTTCATATTCCGAACATGGAAATACGACCCACGTTATCGGGACAGCATCGACCATCACAAACTGTACCAATACCACTTCATTTTCGAACAGTTCCAATTCCAAGGACCTGAATAAGGACGCTAAACGTAAAGATCGTAACGGCAGCTCATCGACTGCAAATGCTGTCGGAATCAAGCGTCGTTTCAGTTCTCAAGACTCAACCGAATCAAATCTCGACGAGGCCAAACGCTTAAAAGTTTCATCCGAACATAAAAAGCTCTCCGATCGGCGAGACTCGAAAGAGAGCAGCCGATCGACGGGAGATCGTCCTAAATACAACAAACACGGAAAGAACAGCTTTTCCAAGCTTCTAGAAGAAAAACCTCGTGACGACAGAAACAACAGTAAAAAAGACGACAAAGACCAACAAAAGCATAAGGACTCCAAAACTCAACAGATACAATCCAGTTCTCATCAACAGCGTTTTGATAAGCATAAGGGTAAAACTAAATCGAAAGACCGAGAAGAATGTGCATCAAAACCTAGTATAACCCCCAAGGAACTAAGTCTCGATAAAGATTTTCTTGCTCGTTTAGATCTTAAAGCTAACGACGATGAAGATCGACACAAACAAAAAAAGGATTCCCGAAAAAATTCAAGTGGAAAGCAAATGTCTGTCGATTCTGAAGATCGGAAGAGTTGTTCAGATGATTCAAAATACGAGGAAAAGCGGAAGGAAAAGCACGAACGGAAGAGTAGTCGAGATGAATCGATGAGCTTTAAAGTTGAAAAACAAAAGAAGGAAGAGAAAAGAATTCGGAAAATGACGAATAGTTCCGATACGACTGATTCGGACGAACCGAAAAAACACTCGATTTTCGATATTGTGGATGATGAACCAGCTTATATTTCAATGTATGATAAGGTGAAAGCTCGTTCTTGTAAGAACATGCAGAAACAGGAGGAAGAAAAGCGACAGGAAAAGATCAAGGCGAAGTTTAGTCAGTTGAAGCAGAGTCGTGCGAAACGAGAGGAGAAAAAACGTTCGACCTCTTGGGACGAGGACTCTGATTCGGATGACCGAGGTCCAGACAATGGCGACCGACAGGAACGAATCAGTAAGCAGGTTCGTCGCAGTAATAAATTACTGATTACGAGCTCGTCAGAGGATGAAGCTGACACTCAGATTCATAACAAGCGAAACAAATTACCCGAATATTCCGATTCAGACCGTTTACCAATCGACAGTTCGGATGAAGCCAGTTCGAAAGAGAGTGCTCAAACTAAGTCATTATCACGAAAAGGTTCGAAATCTCGAATTAGTTCCGACACATCCGAAGATGAACACCACAAAAAATCAATTACTAAAATCAAAACCGAGTGCTATTCAGACAGTGAACTGGATCTTGGCTTTGTCGCTGATTCTGAAGAGAAGGGGATCAAAATGGAAAAGCACGAGTCGAATTATTCCGATTCGAAATATATAAAACGGGAGAAGAACATGCGAATCAGCCACGATTTCACCGATGACGATGAGAAGTTAACAGATATCAAGACTGAAATTAAAGAGGAAAACCATTTGTACAACAATCGCTTGGCGATGCTATGCGATGTTTCATCGGAAGGTGAAAGCAACACCCTGTTACAGGACAACAAAAATTTAATCTTCGCCAAATCTGACTCACGTCGAAAACACAAGAAAAAACAGAAACGTCAAAAGTCGTTCTCGATGGAGGATATCAAACACGAACCAATCGAAATGAACGACAAAGACGAGAGAGCCATCACAAAAATGAGTGCCGAACGTAAAAAGCACAACAAGAAAGAAAAGAAACGGGACAAAGAGAAAATCAAGGAGGAATGCGAGCAGCGTTCCACCAAAGAAAAAACGAAGAAATCCAAGAAATCGAACAAATTCGACTTCAAGTCGGATAACACGAGCAGTTCCATCAAACGTGACGAAAAGATGCAGGACATCTTCGGTCCATTTTCCGATGATTCCGAAACTGGTGGTACAAATACAAGTACAATTCTTTCGAATACCATTAGCGCATCGAAAGAGTCCTTAATTAACAACACCAATGAAAAATATAACAAATATGACCGTTATGGTAATAAACTACCTCAATCAACTTTGGCTTACGCGAGTGATTCTGATAGTGTATCCCACATCATAGAATCATCTCGAAACATCAAAAGCAGTCCTACGGACGACCGGGACAAATCAAAGGAAGAAATCAAAAAACGTAAGGAGCGTAAACGGAAAGAGAAAGAAAAGGAGCGCCGCAATACCATTGTTCGTGAGGATAACGAAAATAGCGTCGATCTGGCTGAGGCTGGTCGAGCTTTAGAGGCTAAACTCATGGACGAGGCGTTCGGCGAAGATAAAATCGAAGATGGTGAAAAACTTGATGAGGACAGTCCTAAATTGGACAGTTGTCACAATGAACCTGATGTATTCCGTTTCGTTGATTGTGACGAAAGTCTCGATGAAAAGAATGTTGAAAGGACGAAAGATGAAAGCAAAGAAGTTATCGTCGTTAAAGAGAAGGAAAAGAAGAAGAAACGGAAGAAGAGTAAAGACGAGAAACATAACAGTCGTAAAGATCATCACCATCATCATGGTCACCACCATCATCACCACTATCACTATGAAAAAGATAAAGAAGATAGCAATGGAAGTTGTAACAGTCGCTTATTTGATAAGAAATCTTCCGAAAGCCGCAAAGCCTCGATCGACTCCTCGACGAACGTTGGAAATAGTTCGGCGGACGACGAAAAATCGACTGTACAATTATCTCCTGGATTACCATCACTTGCTGATTTATCACCACCTCCAGCTAGTGATTCTGGTAAAAAGTCTCCAAATTTACTGATTTCAAGCTCATCAATTATGGATACGATGATGATAAGTCCAATTCCGAAAACTCCAACGGCCACCACATCATCATCGTCGGTTTCAACCACAAAAAATATCGACCCTGTCACAACCACTTCGTCAGTGTCGCCATCATCGACCAAATCGCCTTCATCATTATCACCAACATCGTTACCGCTTTTAACCGCGTCTACCTCAATTTTAACGACATCAAACAAAAACGAAAAGAAAAAATTCATCCCCGGCTTCGGGGCTGAAATCGATGAAACCATTCACGAGACAGCCATTAAATCCATATCAGAATTCGAAGCTCCGTCTCACGAAACGATGCCGGCTGATAATGAAATCATTAGCGGCGATGATGACAAACACGAAAAGAGTATCGAAACTCCCAGCGATAAGCCCCGCGTGATCATATCCCAGGAAGAAACTGAAGATGCAGTCGCCGCTTTGCTCGGTGAGAGTTTCGGAAGTAACAGCGAGCCTGCATTTAATTCATACAATGACGATGATATCGCATCACCATCGTCACATCCTGACGCAATTGCCGGTAATACCAGTGACGAAGTCGTGACAGTTCCTGAAGACGACGAGGAAATGCGACAGGCCGTCCAGAGTCTGAACGTCGGTGGAGATTTGGAAGTGAAACCGGATACTCCATTATCCGAGCACGACCTACAAATCGATACTGATACGGACGACGGCGAGGAAAGCATCACTTTACGTTATGAACAACCTCCGAAAACACCTGAGATCCTCGTCGATTATTCACAAACGCCAAAAACGCCGGATATGCCAGCGACGTACTACAACAATTTGCAAGCCAAAGTCATTGACGTTCAAAATGATAATAATGACGATGGGAAAGTAAATCCATTGCCGCCTTCAAGTATAAGCAATTTCATGCCTGATAAATGTGAAAAGCCTGTTATATCCCTATCTGTTAGCAATTTAGTTAAAACTGAAGTCCCTCAAATTGTACCTGAAAAAATACAACAGCCGTCCGTAATTTCAAACTTGTGGTTGTTGGATGATAAAGTGAAACCAATCGACAGTGGGTTGATTAGTTCGCACCCGGAATCACCGATTCAAAGAACATTAAATCCATTAATTAATGAGAAAACGTCAACTGATGCGGTTTCATCAGCAGCATCAACTTCTACTAACAGTACCATTAATGTGATCTCTAGTAAAAATGTTACTATGACCACTTCTTCATCAACCCCTCCATCGACAAGTACAATATCAACCATGGCAATTACAAGCACGATCACCAGCACCTTGCCATCGTCCACTCGACTCCTGGTCACCCCAACTCTAAAAGTGTCAGTACCCAACGAAAATTACAACTTGAAACAACCGATAAGTTTATTCTCTCCGAAAACTAACATTGAAACTCCGACGAAATCGATTCACGATTATTCACCAGCCGAATTTACATCATCTGCAAAATTCCCACCTTCAACGTTATCACCGAAACTTTCAATGGAGGCCACCAAATCAGTGACCACAACGTCGATTTTGTCGCCCTATATTTCTTCAGCGATTGTAACATCGGCTCCGATTGTCTCAACGGCGACGGTGACCAGTCGAATTCCGGTTACGCCATTGTTAACACCAATTTCAAAACCTTTACAACCCCAAAACGTAGTTGTACCAAAATCAAATTCTGCAAATATTCCGGTTCTATTCCCCACTCAAAAATTGGTTTTACCGAGCAGTACAATCGTTCCGACTACAACGGTATCCCGGTTTTCTAACTATCAAAGTGGAATGTCTAATACAGTTCCACCGATAGTCCTAGACCAGTACACCCCGACAGAACCATTAAAATCTACTGATAGTTCCAACAAGACTAACAACTATCCGTTTGAATCAGTAGAAACAAAGACTCCAACAGTATCTGTTAGTACAAACACAACCCCAAATGCTGTTACTGTCTCTCACATAACCTCCAAACCCAGTCTGGATCCTCCAGAACAGTGCAACAAACCACAAGTAATCACAACAGTTGCTGCGAGCACTGTAGTCGTTACAAACGCAATTCAATCGCCCCACTTCCCCGATGTCAAACCAAAAGACCAAGGCCTTACATCCAACATTGATGTTAAAACAAAAATTGAAATCAACGAAAGTGAAGAAGTCAAAACTTCACCCAGCTCGTCTTCCTTGATCGATAATACAAAATCGAGTGAACTCAAAAATATCACGAAGCCTATCAAAGAGGAACCTGCTGACTTTGAATCTAAAACACTTTCCCTCGTGGAAAACTCTGCCTTAGAAATGAACACCAAATCAATTGTACCTGAACTTGAAACTGTTAAATCGGAGAAAATATCCATTTATGAAACGGAGGAAAGCAAAGAGAATGTCAAACCTAACGATAGTGCTAATGATCATAGCAGCGATCATGAACTATCCAGTGCGATCAAACTGAAGCAAATCATCGAAAGTGATAGCATATCAGTGATTCGTAGCAACGAAACTGATATCTCACGTTTCGATGATGATAAGACCGAAGACACCGAGAGTGGTATTTCCGACATGAGCAAGGAAAATATGCGGCTCAGTGCTGATATTTTGGAAAATAAAGACGATCCGCTGGACTCGAAAGAAGATAGCGATTACTGGTCAGCGAAAGAAGTAAACATTGAAAGTGTCATTAAAACCGTCGATGCTCTATGCTCTGCCGACGAATTATCCGAAGGAAGTGAAGTTGGTAAAGAAGATTGGTACGAAAACGAAAGTAAACTAACGGAATCGAACCAATCTTTGTCGACCAGCGACTATTTGAACAAAACAGGCGTCGACGAGAATCACCAAACCAAATTTGATTCTGGCTTAAATCATGACATCGACAACGAGGCTGATCAATTCGATGAAGGTATTGACAACTGTAATGAAGAACGTGATATGGTCGGTCGTGGTGGAAAGCGAGGAGGACGTCTTCGTGGCCGAAAATCCCAATCACGACTTGATCGAATTACAGCCGGTGTTCAAACACGACGTGGTGGTAAGAAAGAAACACCTACCATCGCCACACGTCGTGGTTCCATCAGTGGTACTCGTGGAGGAATTATCACTCGTGGTAAAACTGAACGCCGAATCAAACGAGATGAAATCCAGGAAAGCTCTGATGTTTACGAGTTTCATGATGATTCCGACGAGAGTAAGAACCATCCTCGTCTCATCATGACCATTAAATCATCAACGGGAGCAACTCCTAATACCACACCTACGGTGGTTATGAAGGAAGCACCCGCTATTGTTTCTCCTGGAAAACCCAAACCTCAAGAATTTGTTTCTCCTGCAGCAAATACTCGAAAATCAGCTCGGTTACAAGAACGAGATGGATTTAGAAACACTGTAGATGATACAATTGAAGACGTTATTAGAAGTACAAGGAGTACAGGAGCTGTTCCAGGAGTAATTAATACTGCTCCTGGAATTCCAATCGCTCAACAGAATAGTACTCCAGTTGTAGTGAATGAGGTTGTCGAGGAAACTCGAAATCCTCTAAATGTGACTCGTACAGGAGTTACAGGACAACCAGTGATTAATACAACTGTCGTCACACGTCGATTAACTCGACAAAACGTTGGTAAATCACCATCACCTTCAACGGTAATAACAACCACACCAAGCATACCAACAACCCCTACAACTGAACTTCGCAAACCAACTCGAGCTGGAGGAAGAAAAGGAAAAGATCGACGAACATCTGAAACAACAGACGATTCCAGTGAAGAGAAAAGTATTAACCAGAATAAACCAGCTACAAGTACAAATGCGACAGTTTGTTCTTCTGCTATTGTGATGACGTCTTCAATTTCCACGGTGGCTTCTAGTGATTCCAGTGCAACCAATTTAGCGATTGGTAAGAAGGAGGAAGCCAGCGAGGTTGGACAGCATCCAACTAAGGGTGCTGTTAAAGTTGTGGTTCCGCCATTGAAAGTGTTCGATGAGGACAAGAAGACCGAGGCATTGGCTTTAGGAAGGAAAGCGTCGATGTTGCGTCGAATCAAAGGAGATGCGAGCATCCATGATGAATCGCAATCACAAACTTTGATCGATCCCGTTACAGGACTGTTGATGATCATGAAGGAAAGTGAAGGAAACTACATTACGATTTCAACAATCGCACCCACAGCTACAACAGCGTCTATTGTTGAAACTACAAGGTACATTTTTTTCGAATTTTCTTCCAACTGTTTCATAAATTGTTTATTTTTCACCTTTAAAAATGGACTTTTGAGCTTAAAGCTTTTACTATTGTATAATAATAGATTTGTTCGCGGATCTGATACTGAACCGATAACGAATCAATCCAAGCGGATTTAGGATATTTAATCGCCAAACTCATACATGCTTATGAACTGATTAAGGGTTATTTTTCCATGAACGAGTTTGAAAATCTTCGGAAGTAAGACGAGGATTAACGAAAAGCCACGAAAATTGTTAAGAGGGTATTCTAGTCTAGAGGCCCGAATTTCGAGCGTTTTTTGGCAATTGATAAAAAAAAAGCATTTGATATTTTTACTATCCATTATTTTGTCATTTGTTTATTTATATTAAGATAGTACACAAAATTAATTAAAAAAAAAAATGCGTCTTTGAAGTAGAGGGGTGAAAAAAAGGCCGTGTCCTCGTACCCATGATTTCTACCCTTGTGGTCATTTGAAAACTAAAACAATGATGGATTCTTGATAAGTACGAATGTCGCTATCACATGAACGTCTAAAACTGAAAAAAAATTTTCATAAAATGGCGACAACTCAAAAATAAAGGTCGATTTTTTCACTAATTTTTTAACTTTGTCGAATTTTTTAAAAATATAACAAATTTCAAATTTTCATTTTTTGTTGGTTCATGCGATAGAGAGATATTTAAAGAATATTCATGCCAAATTTTAAGTAAATCGGCTGATTAGAACTTGAGATATTATGGCTACCGCATCGAAAAAAGTAGTTTCGGGAAAAACGCGTTTAAAGTTTCAGGTAAAGTTTAATCCAGTGGCCATACAATGGTAGTTAATACTAACATATTTTAATCAGCGATTTCTGGTCCAAGAATAATTGAAATTTTGAAACATCCTCTTAAATTTATATATTCTTAAGGGTTTATTATTATTTATCTTTAAGGGCATATTCTTAAAGGTTTAAACTTTGGGAATATGAAAGAAAAGAAAAATGGATTTTTTCAAATTTCTAGCCTAGTATACCCTAGAAAGAAAATCTAGCCACATTTTATCAAACTGCGCATGAGTAAGAGAATCGAATTTTTGTCCTAAAAAAACCCGAGAATCGCTAGATGCAAAGTCCCGTTTCTCTATCCTTTTCTTTCAACTTTAAATTCAATTAACAATTTTCGTGGGTTCTCGTTAATCCTTGTCTTACTTCCGAAGATTTTCAAACTCGTTCACGGGAAAATAACCCTTAATCAGTTCATAAGCGTATATGCGTTTGGCGATTATCCTAAATCCACTTGGATTGATTCGTTATTGGTTCAGTATCAGATCCGCGAACAAACCTAATATAAAACATGCTTTATGTGAGCAATTTCCAAAGGCTTTTTTACGAACTTAATTGATTAAATATTGGGGAAACTTGGGGAAAATATTTTTGAAATCTGTGTAAAATTTGTTATAGATCAATATCTGAGGCAGTTTACACAACGACCGTCTCAAGCGTTTCTTCGGCAGCTCCAGCAAATCTGAGCAACACCCATCCGGTTATAACAGCTCCTGTCAAAGAGAAAATAATAACATCACAACCATCGCAATTATCACCCGTTACCATAGCGGCGACGGTGACTCCAACTTCGACGATCAAACCTCACTCGTTGAAGGCGCACGTTTTGTCTTCCCAAGCCGCCATCCACCAAATTCAATCTTACCAAAAGGCAATTCAACCCCAACAACCGCAACACATACCCCCGCAAACTCCGTTATTACATTCGCCTTTGGTTCAACAACAGCAACAACAACCACCACAACAACCACAACCATTACCGAGACCTAGTTCACAACAAGCTCATCCTCAGAACCTGTCGGCTCCAATCATTCAACATCACTCGCACAAGCAAATTTCGAACTCGCCAATATTTAACGTTCATGGAATTAATCAAAACTTGAACGTTAATGTTTCGTTAGCGAACTCAACTTCGATCAACTTGTCGCCTCGACAAAGTATTGTTAACATGAAAATACCGCCAATGTCTCCGGTGGTGACATCTCAACAACAACTACACCATGCTCACCACCATCAACAGCAACAATCACAACCACTTGGAATTCCAAATCCAAAACAACACCTTTTACAAGCTGTCGTTAGTAAGCCGAGTATTTCAAATCCACTGATTACGCCGTCGATTAACACGAAGGCGTATTTGTTGAATGCTGGTGCTCAGGGTATGAACATATCGACTGCTACAACACCGATGCATTTATTGAAGCCAGCACATGTCACTATGCCAAGTCAGTTAAGTGCAATTAACCAGAACAAGCAGGTCTTGATGGGACAGAATCCAGCGTTGCCTTTATCGAATAAGTTGCCGCATAGTCTGCATGTGCAACAACAACAAATCATGACTGGTGCAGTGGCAAGTCCACCGTTGAAGCAACACCTCATCGGACAACAACCAATTATAACTGGTAAGTTTTTTTTATTTTATTTTAATTATTTAAGGGGTAGATAACACACTCAATACTGTGCTTTCAAGTATGGATTTTGTGATATAATTCACTTGGAGTAAACCTTGAGTATAAGACTGTACTAGGGTTCAAATATTGATGTATCGCATTATATACGTCCGGGGTCCCCAACCTTTTTGCGCCTAAGAGCATATATCTAGAATGCCGGTCGGGCGCCGGACACCATTTACTTTTTCCAAGATAAATTTATAGATGGACGTTGTTCTTTATGCTGTTTTTTTTGGAATTTTGGGGTAACATTTTTTTATCGTGGTCTCACAGCGAAGGGCACACATAAAAGGGGTCTCCGGGCACCATGGTGCCCGCGGGCATAGGGTTGGGGACCGTGGATATACGTATTTCAATTGTCAAGCATCTTCTTCAATCCATTTTTTTTACTGTTGTTTTTAGTTGAAAATAGGGTTTTGATTATATGTATTATACTATTTATATAAGTCCTCGAGCCGATACAAACAATGCTGAAGGGTTGCAAGTGTCCGGGTAATTACCCGTTTTTTGGGTAATTCAGCGATTAATTGCACATAGCCAAATCGGGTATCAATTAAAAATAATTTCTAATGAAAATTCATATTTCAAATATTCCAAATATGGAAATTCAAAATTTATCGTTTTTTAAGTTCATAAGTTGTGCTTACGCAATACCAAAACAAGTATTTTAAAAAATCGTCTAACAATCAAATTTTTAACAATTAGAAAAAATGATTATTTTATTGTTTGAATATCACATTTCAATGCTCATTTTTTTTTAATTTTGAGGAAAAAACGGATAATCGGAATCTATAAAATGAGTTATTACCAAATATTAATACAAAATAAATGCACGTACATTGATATTAAAACGGTCACCGTTTTTACTGTATTATACAGAGTGTACTGTTTTTGAAGTCATTTGTCTAGCTTATTTTTTGTACTGTATTTCAAATAAGATGAACGAGCCTTTAGTAGGGATGTGAAAAAATTATCGATTAAAATCGATTTTTTTTAATGTAAAAATCGATATTTAAACGTATTTTTAATATTACAAATAATCGATTAATAACTTTTTTTTTATAATCAAAAATCAATTAATCGATTTATCATCTGCCACCCTCGACATTAAGTGTAGTCTTGTACTAAAAATGTTCTGTCTTCCAGTGAAAAAGTAATCGATTATGTAAATAATCGACTAAAAACCAATTTTTTATGTAGAACGTCACATCCCTAGCCTTTAGTATATTACTTAAGTAATTAGTTAATTAACAAAAAGATCACAATTTTAAACACAACTACTAATCACTCTTAAATTCCACTGAGTTAGCATATCTACAAAATGCCACATAAATCAAAATACTCCGTCAACTCCTCATAAGTATACATAAAAATTTTTTAAAATTTCTACCGCCCATTATTGACAACAGAAGTTTTTTTAGTTTTTGATTTTCAATCCGATTGTCGAACACTCCAAAACATTCAACGGGTTTCAATAGATGATTTTTGATATTCCATCTCTTTTTAATATGTGGTTCATAATTTCCATCTTTGTTCCTCACAATATATATTGAAGATTTTTTATTTAACTTATCATGTGTACTAAGTACCAGAATATTTCCTGTTTAATTTTGGTTCATTATTAAAAATGCTTTGAAATAACGTTTAGAAAAGCCTTGAACCTGCACAACTATAGTTTCACAACTGTACTACTGAATGCATATACTTTAGCTTCGCATACTTTTCTTTCATTAATTGTTCTGTATTTTCACAAGGTTTATAAAATGTTAAGTCACCTATAGGTATATCTGTATTAACTATTTTAAAGGTCACTGTAACTATAAAGCATGTTTGAGGAGTTAGAGGACTTTTAGTTTATCGTTAGATATGCGCTACAACAAACTCCAATATTATATCTAGTTTAAAAAAGTAACAATTAAAAAAATAAAATAATGAAATGTATATTTCGTGAAGTAAGCTATTTATTTTGGATATTAAACAATTTTTTTTTGGAAAAAATATTTAATTTAATTTTTAAAACTTTTTCTGGGATGGATGGCCACAGACCAGGAAAATTCAAAATCTTGGAATAATTAGAAAGTTTAATGGTTCTGGAAATATCAAAGATTTTAATCAAATTAAAAAGGTCTACGCCCTACGGGAAGTACTTTATAATTTCTTACAGTCCCTAAATAATAAGTAGCATAAATTGCTTTATATTTTCATTGGGTTAATTTAGAAGGTTACATTTTTTACATTTCCAAGAGACTAAAGATTTAGTAGTTGATATGAATTTCAATGTGCTAATTTGATTCATTCCTGAGGGTTTTAAGAAATATATCTGACGTATTGAAATTTCAATTGCTTTTCACTTTGTAACGAGAACATTCATGCTAGAAGATATATGCAGTAGAAGCTATAGAAGCTACTGAGTATATAATGCAAGTAGCCATCAATTTAAAAGGAATAATATGTACTATTGAATTTTAATATGTCATTTTTATCGTGAAAGTATCGCTACTAGTAGGGATAAGTTAGGTAAGTTAGGACTACTTGGAAAATTCAACTTTGAAGTACATTTAAATTGCTCATTATACAATTGGATAATGTAACTTTTTTAAACTGATAAATATTATAAAAAAATGAAAAACCGACTTCAAAATATATAAAAATTCTTAAAAAAAAAATGCTCTAAAAAGTAAAAAAATAATGGCGTATCCTTGCAGTATCTACAACTTACAAATTATTAGGATGATACAATGTACAACTATTGTTATTTTTGGAGTTGGTGTCAGCCAAGGAAATACGACTATATTGGTACTTAGCAAAAAACGAAAATACCTTATGAAAATTAGTTTTCAAATGAACTTTTAAACAATATACTCGAACTGTAACAATATCTAGCGACCTTTAAACTACAAAATACCAATTACCAACTAAACCTTTTTAAAATTTTTACAAATTACTATTAATATTTATTTTATTGACTGACACCAACTCCAAAAATAACAATAGTTGTACATTGTATCATCCTAATAATTTGTAAGTTGTAGATACTGCAAGGATACGCCATTATTTTTTTACTTTTTAGAGCATTTTTTTTTTAAGAATTTTTATATATTTTGAAGTCGGTTTTTCATTTTTTTATAATATTTATTTATTTCTCGCGTTTTAGTGATCTGAAGTTCGATAACTGATTTTATTTTCTTAAGGTTCTCATTTTTTTAAATGGTTAACCTTCCAAACGCGCTGCTCATATGAGGCAGCGCCGTTTAATATTAAAAGTTACTACATCATCCCTTTTTGTTCTTAAGGGTTGAAATTTTTTGCTTTTAAATGTAATAACAAAACTAAGTAGATTATTCTTTCCAACAGAAAAAAATTATCAAAATTCGGTTAAATGTCACTATTTCATCCCCTATTTTCATCCTTAAGGGGTAGATTTTTTTCTTCAAATTGAAATGTGAACAATGTTTAAAGGTACGTTGTACGTAATAAAACAAAATTATCAAAATCGGGTTAGCCAGAAAAAAATTATAATATTATTTCATCTCTAATTTTTAACCCCTTATGAGTGGAGTTTTTTTTAAATGGATAGGAGATTAATTTAAGGTTGTGTTCTACAAATATAAAAAGAATTATCAAAATCGAGCTATCCAGTAAGAAGTTAATATTTCATCCCTTAGTTTTCAACCCCTTAGAAGTTGAAGATTTCCCTCAAATTAAAATGGGAACACACGAGAAGCACTAGCTTTCAAATAAAAAAAGAATTATCGAAATCGAGCTATCCAATAAGAAGTTAGTATTTCATCCCTTCGTTTTCAACCCCTTAGAAGTAAACGATTTTCTTCAAATTAAAATTGAGCCACACGAAAAGCACTGGCTTTCAAATAAAAAAATAATTTTCAAAATCGAGCCATCCAATAAGAAGTCAGTATTTCATCCCTTAGTTTTCAACCCCTTAGAAGTGAACGATTTCCTTCAAACTAAAATGGGACCATTCGGGAAGCATCAGCTTTCAAATAAAAAAAGAATCATCAAAATCGTTTCACCCAGTCGGAAATGCTGAGGTAACAAACATAAAAAAAAAAAAAAAAAAAAAAAAAAAAATACAGTCGAATTGAGAACCTCCTCCTTTTTTTGAAGTCGGTTAAAAAATGGAGTTCGACCGATACCCGATACAAAACTGCAAAGTTCTTTTACTCCTTAGACAGGCTTAATAACAAAAATATTTTGTATCTGGGTCGAGGGCATTTATAGATACAAAATAATCAGTTTTTAATCAGTCCGTTTCATGTCGAGTGTATTGGGATTCGATTCTCGAACTACTGGATTATAGGGTAACAATCTTGTCACTACGCCACTAAATGACCTTAGTTCTTTGAAAAAAATTGCAGGAAATTAATTCGTTTTTTTTTTAAATCTTCACCAGGTGCAAGCAGCAGTCGATTGATCGTCCAAGGATCGGCCAAGGGAGTGATGGATCCTCCAAAAGTGGTCGACACTTCCTTGCCGGCTGGATGCGGAAGTGTTCTAGTCACCCCGCTTCCCTCGTCACCGCAACTGCGAGGACAACTCATTCAGCCGGACGTGCCACTGGCCAGCTACGAGGCGGGCAATTTGGTGAGTGCATTCATTTCTATTTCTATGTTAGTCACATTTGATCGTTGCATGCTACATTTTAATATCATACATATTTAAAATAAACGCATACTAACAACGGCGTTTCATTTTAAAAACATGCAGCATGGATTATCTGAACGGTCGACAGCTTTTTCACGTTCACGTCAGCCGAGTCCTCCACCAGCTCACCAGCAAATGTCACCTGCGCCTCAGGTGATGTTTCCTTCGCGTTTTTTTCTTTCTGAATCAGTTCATTAAAATACATTGAAATTTATTTGAGGTAACAATCGAGGTTTTAATGCATCATTTGTTTCTGTTTTAGGGAGAGAATTTGAGCCATCTCGGACCACCAAATCATTATGTACCGCCGCATCTCTACCAACAGTATATGAGAGTACAGCCTCAACAGCGTTCTTATCAACTACCAAGGTATAATTCAATTTGCTTTTTATTTAACTAATTTTATACTTTTTTTAAAAGATCCATTTTTCAACAGTGCTATGTAATGTCTTCCCCCCTTAAACTCAAATAGTAAATCTTATAAAATAAGATAGAAAAAGTTATAGCTTACGTTTGTACCAGATGAAAGTAAAACCGTACATTTATGATACCAGTCATGCGCAATACAAAATTATGGCTAATTTTTTATCGAGCATGATTTGTATCATAAATGTACGATTTTATCTTCACTTGGAACAAACGTGTTATTTTTCAATTGTTGAAACTTTTATTTTCTCTATCACAGTAATTACTGATCTTAGTGAGAAAATCAAAAGAACTTATTTTAAGGAAAATTTATTTACTTCAATTTTGTATACTTGTCATTTTCATTAGAAAGTATGATTTTCAAAATATTGAAGAATAACCTAAAAAGGAAATCTCAAAACCCATTTTAATATATTCTAAGGGCGCGTTCAGACGGATCAACTAAACTCGCCCGACTATTTTCAATCTTGTAGACTGTAGCAGGGTAAGCGACGCGAGAAGTGAAGCACAAGCGAGTTGAATGGGAAGCATATTGAGCAGAATTGAAAGAAAACTGATCAACAAAACTCGTTCAACAAAAGTTTGATTCAGTCAATCTTTTGTTGAACGAGTTTTGTTGATCAGTTTTCTTTCAATTTGCTTCCCTTTCAACTCGCTTGTACTTCACTTCTCGCGTCGCTTACCCCGCTACTGTCTAAAAGATTGAAAATTATCGGGCGAGTTTAGTTGAAGCGTGTGAACGAGCCCTAATATATTCTAATATATTCTTAGATATTAGATAAGATGTCAATTTCATTGACAAAAACTTGTAATTTATATAAATGTGAACTGGGGTACCGAATTGTTTAAATGTAGGGTAATCGGGGTAATTAGGGTAATTGTGGGCAGGGGCGGAAAAATTTGAATAGCCTATGAGCGGCAAACGTGTAAATTTGGAACTGATCATTGTTGGAAATAAACCCAAATTTATTGTTGTTTAACAAATAATTTTTTTACTTTGAAAATTTTATTGATAATATTAAAATATTTTAGATCTCCATTACTTGGGGGTGTGATTGAAAAACCATGTGACAGCCAAGAGGGTGAAGAAGCACCCGTTACTTCTCCCCCTCCATTGGAGTTGCGTCGACCCAGTTCTGGAGGCACAACTTACGGAACAACAGTACGACCAGGATCAGCAGCTGGCCTTCGGCCAACTGTGGTTCCTCATGGTCTGCAATCACCCCATGGTATACAGTCTCCCTTAGATAGAACAACAGGTATTTTCAAATTAAACTACTAAAAAAAAATATTTTACAAAATTATTTTTTTTTTAAAATAGATTCACCTCAAGTTTATATGCATGGAGCCAGAATTTTACACTATGGTTCAGCTCCTGGTCCAGGGGGTGCTGCTAGATACTATGAAAATCCCGGTGAACCTCCACCTGCACATCGGGCGCATTCAGTGGGACCCCCTCCACCGACCATTGCCCACAGTGGTTCAACCAGCTATTTACATCAAGCTCCACCACATATTCCATCTCCAATGATGGGTCTAGCACCACCCCATAGCGTCTCGAACGCATTAATGCCAGGAACTGCCCGACACGGAACCAACAACAACAACGGCAATAACAACACCGAAATTGAAAACGCCGCACACCGAGGCCTACTCGTGGGTACTCCACCGCATTCAGTGGCAACACCCGGACCTGTCGACTCGCTCTCGTTACGATTAAAGGTGAGCATCGAAATCGAAACTCTAACAGTAATAATAAAAATAATCTTTAATTTATTTTTCAAAATTATTCTTATTATTATTGGCATTATACATTGAAATTATTATTGAAGACAATTTACTGATATTGGTGTTTTATATCAGTTCCTTTATTACCAGGAGTACCCAATCATGTGGCAAGGTTTGTTAGCTTTGAAAAACGATACAGCGGCTGTTCAAATGTACTACGTTTTCGGAAATCGGAAAGTGGCTGAAGATAGTTTGCCGTTCAACTCGGACGGATCAACACCTCCGTTACGGATCGCTCAGCGGATGCGACTTGATAAAGTGCAGATTGATGGTGTTGCTAGAAAATTAGGGGTATGCTCTTTTTATTTTGAAATTATTTGAGTTTTTATTTATATTTTCATTTTTTTGCAGGAAGAGAAAGAACATTGTATGTTGCTTGCTGTGCCGTGTGGGCCGAATCCCGATGACGTCGTACAACAGTCTTCTAACTTAAACAAAGGATTTATCAACTATTTACAGGAAAAACAAGCGGCTGGCATTGTGAACATTGCTGCTCCTGGAACATCTCAGGTAATTCAACTTGTGTACTACAATATATAACTGCATATTAGGGTAAATCAAAAAAAAAATTTTTCCTTTTTTTTTTTTTTAATTTGTCCCTAAATTTTAGTGCCTAAACAAACTTTTAATATCAATAGTAAGGTTTGCCGCAATCCATTTTTTCATTTTCCACCTTTTCCATTAATTAACACAAGCAAAAAGTTTCAGTTGTAACAACAATCTAAAAGAAGTGATTTAAAGGAAATTTCTCGCTCTATAAAAAAGGTCCTTAAAACAAAGTTCCTCAGATCAATCGTTTCAAAGATATCAGAGTTCAAAAATAACGCAATTAAACATTTTTTAGTATTTTCCAATTTTTTTCTAAGGATCTTTATTTGTTGAATGTAGAATGTTTTTGTTACGATTAACTATTCCAACTGATAGTAATCCTTTCTAACCGACTTCAAAAAAAGGGGGTTCTCAATTCGATTGTATTTTTCTATGTTTGTTACCTCAGAACTTTTGACTGGGTGATCCGATTTTGATGATTCTTTTTTTATTTAAAGCTGGTACATTTTAATTTGAAAGAAAACGTTCACTTCTAAGGGGTTGAAAATTATAGGATGGAATATTAATTTCTTATCGGATAGCTCGATTTTGATAATTCTTTTTTTATTTGAAAGCTGGTGCTTTCCGTGTAGTCTCATTTTAATTTGAAGGAAATCTTTCACTTCTAAGAGGTTGAAAACTAACGGATGAAATATTAACTTCTTATTGGATAGCTCGATTTTGATAATTCTTTTTTTTATTGGTAGAACATAGTTTTAAATTAATCTAATATCCATTTTCTATAAAAAAAAACTCAACTCATAAAGGGTTAAAAATTAGGGATGAAATAATATTATACATTTTTCCTGGCTAACCCGATTTCGATAATTTTGTTTCTATTACGTACCTTTAAATTGTTCACATTTCAATTTGAAGAAAAAAATCCACCCCCTAAAGATGAAATAGTGGCATTTAACTGAATCATCGAATTTTAATGATTTTTTTTTATTGGAAATATTTTCGAATAGTATTCCACTTAGTTCTATTATTACATTTAAAAGCAAATTATTTCAACCTTTATGGGCAAAAAAGGATGATGTAGTAACTTTTAACATTTAACGGCGCTGCCTCATATGAGTAGAGCGTTTAGTATATTCAAAAAAATAAAATCAGTTATCAAACTTCAGATCACTAACAATAAGACTCGAGAAATAAATAAAAATTATAACAAAATGAAAAACCGACTTCAAAATTAATAAAAATCGTAAACAAAAAATGCACTCAAAAGTAAAAAAATAATTAAATTGCTTATCCTTGCAGTGTCTACGACTTACAAATTATTAGGATGATATAATGTACAACTATTGTTATTTTTGGAGTTGGTGTCAGCCAAGGAATATTTTTAGTATTTTTCAATTTTTATCTAAGGACTTTTTTTGTGGAATGTAGAATGTTTTTGTTACGATTAACTGTTCCAATTGATAGTAATCCTTTTTTAATATCAATAGCAATATCTATCTATTTAAATAAAATGATAGCGGTTTTCCTTCATTCGCTAATAACTCAAAAACTACTAGATAGATTTTGGTCAATTTTGTTTTGTTTTACTCTTATATGCATGGTTCTCATAAAAAAAAGAAAAGAATTATCAAGATATCGATATCGATTATCAATATATAGAATTGAAAATAAAGTTATTGAAGTTTAAAAAAATACTATTTTTACGAGCAGAACGCGTTAACGGTGTGTATTTTGTTGCTTTGATAGAGTGGGGCAAACGGTGTGATGCGCATGGGCGGGAAGAGAATGTCCCTTTTTCCATTGCGTTGAGATTATTTCATATTTAAGCGATTAATTTTTATTTTTTAGCAGTTTTTAAAATATTTTTTGTAGCTTTTATAAAATTTTATCTTAGCATTTTTTTTAAATATTTTACTGTAAAATGTAAATGCAAATTCAAAATACAACCATTACAATAATCAAATTACATTTCAACATTCCCTTTTATTATTGTAAATATTTTTGCTTTCAATTTTTTAAATGTCTTTCCTCTGTACCTATATTCAATATGATTTTAACATAACAAACTACGCAGACGAAGTCGCGGGTCATCAGCTAGTTATTGATATTAATCCTTTTTTATCTTTTCAGGCTGCTTTTGTAATCCATATGTTCCCATCTTGTGACTTCGCCAACGAATATCTAAGACGAACAGCGCCGCAATTATTCAATCGAGTTGCAGGATTTGCTCATTTAATCATAATCATTGCGACTGTTTGATAAATATATATCATAAATCGACTCTATTCAAAAAAATTAGTGATAAATGGTTACATTTCTACTCATTTTTATACTAGTTATTTTCACTAATATCTTTCAAATAGACCCAATTTATATACAAAACTAAGACAAAATCTACAAAAAGCGTATTAATCAACTAAACAAATTACGTGAGCCAAAAATCTAAACATATTCGTTTGCTTTAAAAACGATTTTTCGGCAAAATGTAAACTAAGCAATTCGCAAACGGATACTAATTATTATAATGAGTGGATTTGGTACTTCAGATGTGATTTTTTAAATTTAAATTGAACTTCTTATAATAAGAAATTGACGAAAAAAATGAAAAAAAAAATCCCAAAAAAAAAAATTTAATAAAACCAGTAAAAAGATCTCATTGCATGAAAGGTGTTAAATATTATTTAAGTATTCACTTTGTTTTCTTTCGCTTTGAAAAAAATACAAAAAATCTTTATAAATACGTGTAAAATGTTTAAAAATAAGAATTATTATAACAATGTAAAGTATTTGACGTGTGAATGTGCGAATGTGTCCTCAATTTCTTACGATTGCAAATTTGATTGGCAAATATTTTACATATAACACGAACGAGGATAAAATTCATATACATTAATTTTTATCTTAAAATTCTAAACGATTCATGATAAATGAGAATAATTATAACTGTTACTGTTAAAAATCACCTCCAAAATTTCAGGGTGAAATCTATTTGGAAAAAAAACCTCCCTGAAAAGTCTTTGTGTAAATTAATGACAATGTGATATAAAAAAAAAAAACTGAGTTTCATTTCAAATTATTGCGGGCGAATTCTAAGTGTTTATTTTTTATTTAATTATTAATTATATTTTTGTCACTATTTTAATCAACTAATTAAGAATATATATAAAAAGTTATTCAAAACTGTGCAATGCATTGTGAGAAATGTGTTAAACGGGGGGCCCGCTGCAAGTATATCTAGGGCACTAATTAAATTTTAACCCTCTTTTAGCTAAATCTTAGCGGCGTTAATTTTAAGGTAAAATTGATACAAAGGGAAATTCAAATTTTTTACTAGACAATCGTATTCTACACAAATTATATTATTCCTTACATTTTTGGAAAAAAATCCATTTATATAAATTGATTATTTTATTTAAATTGTAAATTAATCGTTAAAAAGTAACGTTTTTCATTGTTGAAAATTTCTTTATTGGACTTGGAAAAAAATCGTGGAGACCATAACGTAACAAAACGCAACCAGGTGACCTTCCTTTTTAGCTTTTAATTCTAAATTCTCCCTCTTTCTCTTTCTATCCTCTTATCCTCACTGATTGCCAAATAAGTGCGAGAGGGGAAATAGAAAGATAGAGAGAGAACGAGAGAAAAAAGAAAGAATAAAAACAAGTTCTACTGGCTAATAGATGACTATCGACTTTACAAAATTTTAAATTGAAAAAATTCTATAAATCAAATTATGTATTTAAAAACCAAATAGGAAAGTATTTTCTACGAATTTTCAATTGTCATCAACAAGAAAAATTGATAATGTTTTAGTTTTCTTTATAAACTAGAGTTGAGGTTTAGTTAGTTTCCAAACCGGCTCAATCAACATTTTTGGAAAAAAAATTTTTTTTTTCATTTTTACAAATTCTCAATGCATTACATCAAATAGTAAATTCGTTTTGATCAAAAGCGATCCAATCCAGTAAAAAATTATTAAAATTAATAATGCCATAAGCCTAATGCATGGCTTCAAAACGTTTTCTGCCTCCTGTAAAATTCTTGAAATTGGATTGAGCCGGTTTTGAAACTAATCTCCTCAGTTGAAAAAAATTACGTAAAAAACTTCGTCCTTGTTAGGGGTACTGGGTGGGGGTAGATTGCACTAGTTTTTTTTTCTGAACCTTTTTGTTGCATAATGAACTTAACTATATTAAATCGTCTTATGCTATAAATACAAACCATAAAAAATTAAAATAATAAAAAATTATTATTTGTGGCGTAGAATATGATTATCTTAAAAAAATCAATTTAACCCTGAAATTACGTAGAAAAGGACCATAAAATAGCCAGAAATTTGAGGCATTATATTTCCACCTTAAAACTGGGTTACTAATTTGAAACTTTTTTTTTTTCAAATTGCTTAGTTTGAGATGTTAATTTGTCTCGAGTTAAAAAGCTGTATCAGTTTTATAGATGATATGTGTACAGGTGATGAGGGAACATCCTTAAGTACACAGATGAATTAAAATGAAAGAGGCTCAGCTAAAAGTTAGTGCTTTAGACTAACCTATGGCGGCGCTACTATTCATACATTTTTCGTAATGCATTGTATTATTGGAATACCTTCTTATATACAACTAATGAGAATATGATTTATTTTTTTATTGGCTTTCTTAGGATTAATTTTTTCTCGCAATTATGTTTTTGGTATATTTTTAATTAGTTTGCTGTAACGGGGAAAACGAATAGATTTAAACAAATATATTTATTAATAAACTTTTCATGTTGAAAATATACCGAAAATAGCAATCAAACGCTTATAATTCGTACACGTACATTGAATAGCGTACAGATTTTTATAAGTACGTACTGTAAAACAAATATTTATCACACACACATACACGATTTACAACCAAAACGAACTCAAACAAATCAATTAATTGAAAAATTAATTAATAATTGCTCTCGTCTCTTATAGAGACAATTATTTTTTTAAATAATTTTTCTATTGTTTTAATTGAAATGGACAAATAATATGTAGTAGATGTAAAGATGAGAAAACTAAAAAAAAAATATCAATCAATTAGTTAGTTCCGATAACATTTTTCTTATAATTTATTTTTAAATACAATAATCATTATTTTATTATTTGGAAAAAACGTGAGAATATTTGAAATATTGAAGAAGAAAAAATAATATTTAAAAATATGTCTGTACAAAATACTTTTTTTTATATATCTGTAATATACGTGTGAATATAATTAATTATTTATCCATTAGAAAAAAATCTGTTTTGTTTTCTTTTTTAAAAGTTAAATATAATATAAAAAGTATAATATGCGACAATTGATATAAATGAATGAATGTGTTCCTCAAGAAAAAAACAAAAAAAAAAAACTTGAAAAAAAAATTTAAAAAATAATGTTAACAGAAAAAAAATTATTAAATTAGCTTTCTTGTACAGTGTATTTTATGGAACCATAAACTAGAAACTGCGTTATTTGTACATTTCTAGTTTTCCATAAAAAAAAAATCAATCTAAATCAAAAGTTAAAAACTTGAACAACAAATTAGAGATATAATTATATTATTAAACATATGCATCATCCTTATCTCCTCCCACCCCCCCGTCAAAGCCTCTTTATTTCAAACAAATCAAATAATTAATTCAATTTTTGATGTATGTAAAATAACAGTTTCAAGAACCTGGAAAATTCACTCTCGTAAAAATGTAAAATTATATATAGTGAAATGAAAAATATACAAAAAATTAAACAATTAATAAATTGAAATTCTAGTTCTAGTTTAGTTAAGATAGGTTGAACTACTACTACTACTACCTACTATTACATATATTGTGATGTCTACATTGAAATATATTCATTCTTTCATTTATCATTTATTATTGTAAATTTTGTACATATGAACATAAACTGTGTAATTGTGAACATTACATTATTAATTATAATAACAATAATTATTAATAAATAATAATATATCTATCTATTATGACATTACACGCTCGCTCTTTGGTTTCCTTTTCCTTTGATACCTTTGGTTGTTCGGTTGGCATCGCTCCAGGACATCGAAAATGGGATGTTAACATAATACATAAGAACCGTTAATAAGGATGTATATTTCTTCTGGAAGAATAATTCAAAAAATTGTTTTAATGGAGATCAAGAAAATAGTTCTATTATAATCGCCGTGACGCCGTTGATATCTTGTTCAGACCTGCTATATTTTTTTTAATTTTATTTATTACCAGGATACAAAAGCATATATATACAATGTATGCTATAGGCCTGGATAACATCTTATTACAATATTACAAAATTATACATTATAAAATACTATGCGATATATAACATATTTCACTGACTGACTCTTGTAATATTTTCTGGTTTAGTCCTGTCAGTTTTAAAAACTTTAGCATTTTGCTACAGCCAGAGCTCGTACCGAAGATTGCTTTTGGTTCTTGTGGAAGGTTAAGTGAGTTTCTCCATTCCTTACAGTCAATTTGGTGAGAAGTGCTTCTAGTTTAGGAGTATTTCCAGACTCCAGGGAGTTTGTCGATGTTGTTTAGGTTCATGTGTACCCATGTTGAATCTTTCCACCTTCGTTTCCATCTTTCCTCATCTCTCTCAAGGCGTCCTTACCTGTTATAGTGGCAGTTTTCACCTCGATCGTGGTTGGAGATATTCGTAATTTTGTATCTTCAGAAAATGTCTTTCACTGTTTAACATAGGCAAACTTATGATACATAATTGTTATTTTGGTTGCCTATAGGAATCATACAATGCATACAATGTTCATTAACATATTGTTAAAACGACAATAATGTATATCACCGAAAGGACAAAAACTTTGGGAAATCGGCAACGACAAATTTTCCGATCTCACCCTCGCCTTTTTAAATTGAGTGTCATTCGTTCATTTTGCAATCGTAAAGTCTTAATTGAACTTTTTCATGTGACAAGTTTGAATGCTTATATATAAACACGTTAAAATTGTATATGGAGAATAAAAAAATACTTTATATAAAAATTTTAACGATCTTTTCTCAGTCCTCTTATAGCCTAGGTGAAATAGACGTCGGCAACGAAGCAGTAGACCCTGGTTCAATTCCAGCACCTGACCCCGGATTTTTTCGTGTTTTAATGTATTTCTTTATGTATTATAGCATGAATTATCATATATAAATGTTTATTTGAATTTTCCAGTTATCCTTCCATTTAATTCCGTCCTTCGATTTTTCAAGTCTATCGTGAATAATTGAACGATCGCTGGATTGAAGCGTTTTCTTTTTTTTCTCATTATGGAAATGTATCAATTATCATTGGATATATAACAATTTGATTACGGTTATTTAAAAGGTTTTTTTTTTTCAATAAAATTTGGTTGGACAATTTTTCAATTTTCTCATTTGGGAAAGCGAGGTTTGAATCGTGCTTCATATTCAAGCCGATCCCGAAATTGTGATTTGGCATTTTTCATTTTTTGATGCGGCGCCGCATCAAAACCGCACTAAAATCGGTGAAATCCCTGAAGAAGTGTCAAATTTGGCACTTTTTGCAACTTTAAAGTCGAATAGCTGGTTAACTATCGATTGTAAATTAACGATTATAGCATCATTGGAATCAGGGTGAATTACTCTATCGATTAAAAACACGAAAATCCGTGAAAAGCTTACAAAATATAAATTAATTTTTTGGTTTTTGAATCTACGTTCAGATAAGTACATGAAAAAAGTTTTAATTTCATGGACGAATTTCTCGACGAAACTTAGAATATAGTTAGAGGATGGTTAAAACGGAAAAATTGTCTTGTCAGATTCTCAAAATCTTTTGTCGTTTCCGAGATAATCGTGCTTTTCGATTTTACAAATTCCACGTTAACGAAGTCAACATTTTTTAAGATTTTTTCCTGTCAAAATAAGGTACTTATCGCACCATCTATCAAAAATACGCTGAACTATTTTCGAACTTGCATTTTTAGTTCAGCGTATTTTGGATAGATGATGCGATAAGTACCTTATTTTGACAGAAAAAAATCTTAAAAAATGTTGACTTCGTTACGGGGAATTTGTAAAATCGAAAAGCACGATTATCTCGGAAACGACAAAAGATTTTGAGAATCTGACAAGACAATTTTTCCGTTTTAACCATCCTCTAACTATATTCTGAGTTTCGTCGAGAAATTCGTCCATGAAATTAAAACTTTTTTCATGTACTTCTGGACTAGGATTCAAAAACCAAAAAATTAAATTATATTTTGTAAGCTTTTCAGGAATTTTCGTGATTTCAATCGATAGAGTAATTCACCCTGATTCCAATTATGCAACAATCGTTAATTTACAATCGATAGTTAACGAGATATTCGACTTTAAAGTTGCAAAAAGTGCCAAATTTGACACTTCTTCAGGGATTTTTCCGATTTTGGTGCGGTCTTGATGCGGCGCCGCATCAAAAACATGAAAAATGCCAAATCACAATTTGGTGATCGACTAGAAATTGTAACACGATTCAAACCTCCCTCAAAACTCCCTTCAAACCTCCCAAAAGTGAAAATTGAAAAATTGACCACAAAATTTTCCGACCAAATTTTATTGAAAAAAAACAACGTTTAAATATCCGTTATCAAATTATTATATTTCCAATGATAATTGATACATTTCCATAATGAGAAAAAAAAAAGAAAACGTTACTTCCTTCCAGCGATCGTTCAAATCACGAAAGACATGAACGATCGAAGGACGGAATTTATGGAAGGATAACTGGAAAATTTAAATGAACATTTATATATGATAATTCATGAATTCATGCTGCTTATAATACATATAGAAAAATATTAATATAAGAAAAAAATTCGGGGTCATGTGTTGGAATTGAACCAGGGTCCAGTGCTTCGTTGCCGACGTCTCTTTCACCGAAGTTATAAGAAAACGAAGAAAACTGAGAAAAACTTCTATATAAAGCATTGTTTTATTCTCTATATACAATTTTAATGTGTTAATATAAATATAAAGCATTCAAACTTGTCACATGAAAAAGTTCAATTAAGACTTTACGATTGCAAAATGAACGAATGACACTCAATTTAAAAAGGCGAGGGTGAGATCGGAAAAGTTGTCGTTGCCGATTTCCCAAAGTTTTTGTCCTTTCGGTGATATACATTATTGTCGTTTTAACAATATGTTAATGAACATTGTATGCATTGTATGATTCCTATAGGCAACCAAAATAACAATTATGTATCATAAGCTTGCCTATGTTAAACAGTGAAAGACATTTTCTGGAGATATTTTACGAATATCTCGGTAAGGAATGAAACAATATCATCCAGATCTCTAAACTCCAATAAGGGAAAACAACTAATCTTGTAATATCTACAATATAAAGCCTACAAAATATTGTATATGTATGAAGTAATGAAGTAATTAATACACATATACATAAAACCATGAAAAGTTAATTTTTATTATGGCTCCCATTAAATGTTACATAAAAAAGTCTCACATGAACATTTTTATGACTTATACTGGCGTATACTATCAACCGGTTGCTTATATGATTATAACGTCTATGACGTCTATAACACTTTTATAGATATCTAGATCTAATTTATTGAGACAAAACCCGAAAAAATTAACCTGTCAATGATTTTTTTCAATAAGCTTTCCTTTGCATTATTTGTTCATTTATCTTACTTTCAATTGATCCACAACGCAAAATTTGAAAATTATGATTTATACAGTCTTAAAGATATCGATGTTGTCGTCAAAGAGGCCCCAAAAAATAAAACCATCGCTGATGTTACTGAATTTCCCCAAAGGATGTTTCTATCGGCACCATTCATCGTTCGGGTTTATGTCTATAACGACCTAAAATGCACTGGTACTCTACTCAACTATACGTGGGTTATAACATCAGCCCAATGTGTATATCAATATCCATTAAATAATATTCGCGTGCAAAGATTTCAAGATAGTCTTTTGAACCAGGTAGAAATAACCAAGAAAATACTGCACGAGAGCTTCAAAAGAGGTGATCATACACTCCCCCCACTGTCATATAATGAAACTGTTTGGACAGAACACCATTTATATTCATTTTGTTCCCGATGACAATAGAACCGTACATTGTACAACATAAGTCATGCCTAATATAAAAAATCATAATTTTGGGTTTTATGACTTGTACTGTACAATGTACGGTTTTATTTTCATCGGGAACAAACCTTAAGTGTATCAATAATAGATTCAATCTTGTATTATGACATTTTATTTCAATTTTTTATAGATCCACATCCTGTAAATGACATTGCTCTCTTAAAAATGCTTCATTCATTTAAAAAATTTAACCAAGATTTTTACAAACCCCTCGTATTACCAAGCAAATTGATTTTGGATGTTGGTAAAATGTTATTTGATTGTATTCAATATGCGTTGGACACGAAAAAATGCCCTGATATTCGGCTGAGTTCCAGTTCTAATCAGCTACGAGTATTTAATGCTAAACCAAGCTCACATGACCGATGTAAGCTTTTGTATCCAGACATTAAAAGATCACAACTATGTATTACAGTAGTAGAACGTAAGTATAAATGTAAACGTATAGGCAAATAAATTAACTGTGCTTTTACTTCTATCCCGTCCTCGTAATCAAATTTACATAGTTTGAAAATTTTTTTTATTTTAAACCTCAATTTCAATTTTAAACAAACAGTTTAACGTCCAAATAGTCCGTAATCTAGAAAATTGAAATTTTCATTAATTTTTTACTCTTTGCATTTCAGGTCGAAACTTAATGGGTTCTGAATTAGGAGCGCCACTCATTTGCAGAAATGTCCTTTACGGAATATTTAGTTTTTATCAGGAACCAATTGAAAATTTGATTAGTAAAAATTGTAATGAAACATCGCAATCAACAAAAATTTATTCAAGAATCGATGTGCATTACAACTGGATTCTCAAACACGCGGTAACAAGCCTGAAAAAAAATACCGCAGCGTCAAATCGCTACTTCAACGAACTTAATTTTATCCCTTTAATCCTTTATTTGTTGTATTAAATCTTTTTTAATCTTATTTAAATATTTGATATACTCTGTGTTGTATCTTATTACAAGTATAAAGTTTAGCTTGATTATACTTAAAGCAAGTTGAGCTTAATAATAATAATAAAATATGATAATTATTTTCGTAATTTATTAAATGAAATATTCAATGTAAGTAATATTTTGCTATAAAATCAAAAATTATCCTAAATTTAATAGTCCCGGTTCTGTCCTACTGTTTCTCTAAAAATTCAGGCCACCATCGAAAGCTACATCTCGTCTAAGAAGCTACCATTCAGGGTACCATAAGGTATCCCTTTTAGGGGGTGCAATCTTCCCCACCTGTTCATTCATTATATTCGCTTAATATCCAGGGACAGATGGCGAATTCATAAAGCAAAAAAAATAATTTAAAAGTGAAGAAAAGATGAGTTGTCGATTATTAAAGCTAGAGAATGAATCATTGAGGTTTTTTCACACTTATCTCGTATATCCCTTATAAACCTCACTCATATCATCAACAACTTCTATCTACAACTATCTTATGAATACAGCTTTATAAGGGGTTTTGTAAACTTGAACTTTGAAAAAATTGTTGACGAACAAAATAATTGCTCGGCCGTAGGTCCTTTCGATTATTTTAAAAAAAATGAAGTGAAAGTTTTCTTTCAAGTAGAGATATCAAAACAGATCTAGGAGAATAATTTTGAAGATGAACTGCCAAAAATGACACCATTTCGTTATCCATATAGTTCCACAATGATTCGGTATCGGAAACTCAACCAGATTTTGAATCGCAGCCTGGTCCATCAAAGAGATTGAGAATAAAATAGATTAGGAAATATATTTCGACAAAATATTTTTTATAAAATGATGGAAAGATGAGAAAAAATTCTGCTAAAATCATTCATATTAAGTATTAATGTAAACTTGTACACGTGCTGGAGAATAGTGCATGTTTCCCATCGCTGTAAATCGCTATTAAATAAATAAAAATTTAAAAATTTAAATGGAAAATTATTCCTGGAAAACCCCTCTATCAAAATGCATTGGTATCACATTTTTGTAAAATGGCCAGAAAAACAGTTATAACGATTAAAAGAAAATATGTTCCCAAATTTGTATCGATTCCTGTTAAATAACTTTGTTATTTTTGGTTCTACAACTAAAAGTTACACAACCAAATTGTAGATTATTTAATTTTCAACAAAAAATTATCCTATAAATTTTCTGTGCGAGGAATAGTTTGCTTGATATAGTGAAAAACCATTCGCACCCCTTTTTACAAGAAGGCGGCCGCGGGACAAGGGATGCAACCCTACAAACTTGGAATAAAACCGATTAAACTTTATACTAACCCCTTTATACCCCTTTCTACTAACCCCTCTTGACATATAAAAAATAAAATTGTGTCCTCTGACTTTCGCAACCCTAAATGTAACTTTTCAATGGACTATTAAAGCTATCTTAAAAGTACAAATTTTCAAAGCGTTTTGCTTATGTAAAAAACTTGACAAAATTTTTAGATCAAGTCGATCAAGTAATCAAATTCAAAAAAAAAATATTTTCCCTGTCATTCAACTTTAAATTTTTATATTAGTTTCCTTATTTTGTGGATGTATCAACAAATTTTTTATTTTACTCTTTCCTATTAACAATAATTTATGTTAGTGAAACTGAAAAAAAATATTTCTTCAAAATGAATGAATATTGCAAGAAAGGAAAATGCAACGAATGCATGCAATTCATAGATATCGATGCATTCGCCATTCAATATGTGAAACAAACGATTGAACAAGCGATTGAGAAGATCAAAGAAAAAGCAGCCGCTGAGGGTGAAGAAGTAGAGTTCATAGTAGACCCGGAACCTCCCCGAGATAAATTACTCGATTATCAAGCCTCACTCTGGCCGGTTATTTTCGAATTTACAATTGAAGTTGGTAAAAAAAGCATAATGGCACTTTTGCAGTCCTGGAATGTAACGAAGCCATGGTTGTACTATGTTGATTTTATACTGAGTCGAGCCGATTATTGCAGTGATTACTATTTCTATGAGGTATTGAAACTACGTTTTTACTTAAGAAAAAAAACTATTGATCAAAAAGTTATAATGCTTTTAGAGCAAATGGAGCATTCCTACAAAACGATATCCAATCCCACAGGCAACTGCTAGCGTTTATTTTACAATTGAGGTTTCCAGAGTAAGACGCCGATGTAATTTAGTTGAGGTAAAACGCCACAAATAAGCTTTGTTCAATCGCAATTTTTTATAAACTAAACTTCTGTAATAGTTACCAGAAATTAAACTCGTTAATGGGAATCTTATACTATTTATAAAGTTTTGTTCTTCATAAGAATTCATAGTTGAAGGGTCAATACAAATCAAAGTTTCTATCTCTTCGATGTCCCTTTGGTTTTAAAAACCTACCTCTTGACCGATATCTGGCATCAATTTTCCTTTTTAGAATTAGACTAATACTTTATACTGCAGTGGTTGAGGAACTTTTTTTACCATTACCCCAAAATAATTTTGCATAAGTCGATATTACCCCCTTATTTTGAAAACGAGACGATCAATGTAAATTTTTTTGATTTTTACAAATTTCGCTTTTTCTTAAAGTGTTAGGGATCTGAAACTTTCAGGATCTTATTATTTCATTAATACCTACAAACCCTCCAAGTATCATTTAAATATTTTTCGGAGGCACACAAAATAAAATTCTCAAAACAACAAAAATGGAACAACCAAAAATTAAGTAGGTAATTGAAAACTTCCCCTCTTTAGATTTTGTAGAATAAAAAAGTTGAGGCTTTTTGATGTCAGAAAAATTTGAATAAAGTCTTCGGTCATACTAACACGCTTAAAAAATAGCCTTGGTAATAAATTTCCTTATTACTCTCAAAAATGTCATTTTTACCCCATTTGGGGTAATTTACCCCGGTTCCCCGACCGCTGCCTTATAGTCTAAGTTCCCGCCGCAAAATTGCTACACTTATAATGTAGTTAATCAAAATCTAATTTTTGCATACATTTATGATTGGGAGAATCTGAGAATACATTTTTACCAGGGTGCAAATCAAAAATTGCCTTTTTTGGCGAATGTTAGTTTTTAAGCCCGTCGCGTGCCTCGATAGACAGCATTCTGGCTAGCTGCCTATACTTGCGGGCACTTTTTCAAACGCAGCCTTATATCATCAGGCACAGAAAAAACTCATTTTATTTTTAATCTACATTATGAACGTAAAATTCTTCCAAAATTATACCTGTTTACACCTAGTTGAGAAGGGGTGCGGACACTTGAGAGACCACTGCCAGTAAACTACAATATGAGTGTAAAAATTTCGCGGCGGGAATTTAGACTATTATGATTTCTGGATTTTCCAAAAATACAAATTCTTATTTCAAGAAGATAACTTTTTCTCTTAGTCAAAAAAGAAGTGAGACTTAAGAAAAATCTTATTTTAATTTTTATGAGCATCTTTAATTGTTTAAAGTTTAAAATGAACGTGAACTGCAATAATCATCTTGTTAAAAAACGATCTTTCAATGGAGCTTTTTAGTTTTTCTATATTAGCTCGGAATCCACTAGTCGTACGAAAAAATCAAATGGGCACAAAAATTATTATCCTGTGTATAACCATGGACTGATCCGGGGAATAAACTAATTAAAAAAAATATCCTTATGATTTTTTACATAAAAAGTGTTAAATTAGTAATTTGATAGGAATTACCGATTAAAAATTACCGAGTAAATAATGGAATTTGAAATATAGGGTAAATAGAATCAAAATTGTTGAGAGTCAGAGATTAGTTTTACACAAAAAAATTTGGTTGGAATTAAATTTTTTAATTGTTGGAATCATCTCTAATGAATAATTTTCCCATTCTTGATATATTCCAGTCGTTAACACAGAAAAAAAAACTTAAAAAAAATCATATAATGTCATTTGCTATTTTTTTAAAATTAGGAAACTATATTAGAAAGATGTTTCATCGACCAGAAAAGTGGAAGTTCTTTTGATTGTTATTCTTGGCCTTTTAAAGATAAATTCCTGTGAAGAACAAAGCTTTATCAAAATTATCCATCTTCTAGCCTTACCTATTTAGTTTATCTTTCGTTTTCAATGCATAAAAGCGCATAAAAGCACGACTTATATAAAATTTACGACCATATTAAAGTTGAAGAATAAAACAAACTAGTAATAACTTAATTATTAAACAGGTCACCTATGTATTCGAAGGTTCCCGATTTATTCATCGACCAGGTCAAATCCCTTTCTGTGAAATATGGCTTTTGAACATCTTACAAAATAAAATCAACTTCTTCAAAGAACTTCGATATTAAATAAATAGTTATCGGTAATCAAATTGAGGTTGAATTGGAGATACAATCGGGAGCAAAATCAGTGAACACTAATAATTCATGAATATCTACTTTTTGTAGTTTGTCATGAAATAAATAGTTCTAATACTAAAAGAAATACATAAAATTCATTAATATTGATTTAAATAAAAAAAAATGTCTAAAATGAAAAAAGTTTACTTACTTTTGATAGTGAATGTCCCTCAATGTACCCCTTGTATTATCTAGAAAAATCAGTAAATTCGTTTAAACTTTCGACTAATGGGTTAAAACTCCTCAACATCATCATCTATGGATATCAAGCTACAGAAAGCCTCTCTAGAAACCATTCACTCCATGTACCCACGGTCACCGTCAGAGTTCCTGCATATCTATACAGATGGTTGGTTCATCCATCCCAGGATCCGGAAAGACTGGTACTGGTTACTACAACGATATATTTGAAGGATGCACCATAGTTGGAAACCCTCTAAGCTGTTTTGATCGGGAAGTAGAGGCAGTTTTACTGACTACAACCAAAATTCACGAAGTTAAGACGTACCATAAAGTTGTCTTCTTTATTGATACTCAAGCTACAATAGCGGCACTATCCTCTAACTACCCCACCGATTCGTGTCCATACTAACAAATGTCGAGCCGCCTTGGACAGTCTCGCTAAAACAGTTTGGCCCCTGTCATTACAATGGATACCCAGTCATGTTAGTAACTTGGGAATTGAAAAAGCAGACAACCTCGCTAGGTCTGGCACCTCTCTTAATCAATCGCCAATCCTTATTTCCCACATCAAATTTTTATTTTATTATTTTCAACATCAACTCAGAGCCACATCGCAAGCACTATCAAGTGGAATGCCTTTAACGCTCAAAAAAATGAAGCACAAAACTTCTCCCATGCCAGGTGTCAGTCGCAGCTATCCGAACTACCTTTACGAGCACTTGAATCGTATGGCATCCTACCGACTCCAATCTGCTCCCTCTCCAATGGGGAATCCATGAACGCCATGCATCTTGACAATATCCTGCACTTGCAGAATTAAAGGATGTAAACGAATACAATCAAAACCAACTACTCTCAAACCTGCCGCCCCTCTACTGGAGGGCGCGGCACCAAATGGCAGAAATGTCAAGAGTGGGCGTTGGATTAGAAGAAAAAAAATCAGGCTTTCAATTTCTTTCTCGACAATCATTTAGTGCAGTGCTCCTCAAAGTGAGGGTCCACGGACCGGTGTCGGTCCGTGAGCTCTCAGTCGCCGATCCGCAAAGAGTGTTACTTCAATCTACATGGTGGGACTTTTTTTATACCACCTCGAAAAATTAAAATTGCTACTGGAACTGAGGTTTAAATGTAGTCCCTGTAGTCCCATTTCTTGAAACTAGTTAATAATCTCACCAACAGGTGTCTCACTGGTATTTGCTTGATATTTGAGATGATCGTAAACGAAAAATAATGCGAGGCGTCACAGTACTTTTTTTTACTTTCATTTATCAAACTCAGTGTAGGTTAAAAGAACTATAAGTACTTTATAACTATAAATATAAACAGAACTATTGTATATGTATACAGCCTATATACATATGGATATATGAAATCCCGACCTTAACCCCAGAACCGCCCTTATTCGAATTTTCCCAGGAAAAAGTTTCAAATAAAAGTTGTAGGCATCAATTATTTTAAGAACTGTAGAAAGTTTAAAGAAAATCATTGGAGCCGTTTTCGAAAAAAATTCCAAAAGCTCCAAAACTCCTAGAATTAAGTGGAGCTTCCAGTTAACCGATTTCAACCAAAAACTTCGCGGCACAACTAGACATAATATGAAAGGAAATTTCCAAGTTTGGTGAAATTCGGATAACGCTTTCGATACGATATGGCTGTCACACTCAGTCACACACACACAGGCATGTTTCTAAAAACCACTTTTTCGGCCTCAGGGGACCTTAAAACCTATATTTCCGGTAAAAGCTCGAATTCGAAAATTCGACTCGATTGCAATACTTCCTTTACTATATAGTAGTAAAAGAAAGAAAAATATCTGGTGCGAGGCGTCACACTACTTTCTTTTACTTTCATTTAAGGAAAATACTCGCTGTTAGTTAAAAGAAATATAAGCACTTCATAAGCAGTAACAATTCATATAAACAGTACTATATGCATACAACCTGTATGGCTATGTGTATATACACGAATTCCTAACCTTCATCCCAGAACCGCCTTTATTCGAATTTTCCCAGGAAAAAGTTTCAAATAAAAGTTGTAGCCATTAATGAGTTTAACAACTATAAAAAGTTTAAAAAAAATCGTTGGAGCCGTTTTCAAAAAAAATTGAAAAAGCTCAAAAACGCCAAGAGTAAAGTAGAGCTTTCGGTTAACCGATTTCAACCAAAAGCTTCGCGGCACAACTAGGTATAATATGGAGGCTAGATTCCAAGTTTGGTGAAATTCGGTTAAAGCTTTCGACGATACGATATGGCTGTCACACACAGACATGTTTCTAAAAACCACTTTCTTGGACTCAGGGGACCTCAAAACATGTATTTCCATTGAAAGTTCGAATTCGAAAATTCCATCCAATTACAATACTTCTTTTACTATTAAGTAGTAAAAGAAAGTAATATGTATACACTATACAGCTTATATATATGTACATATACATACATAGGTATACAAATTCCAAACCTTCACCCCAGAACCGCCCTTATTCGAATTTTCCCAGGAAAAAGTTTCAAATAAAAGTTGTAGCCACTAATGAGTCTAAGAACTATAGAAAGTTTAAAGAAAATCGTTGTAGCCGTTTTCGAAAAAAATTGAAAAAGCTCAAAAACGCCAAGAGTAAAGTAGAGTTTTCGGTTACCCGATTTCAACCAAAAGCTTCGCGGCACAACTAGGTATAATAGGGAGGTCAAATACCAAGTTTGGTGAAATTCGGATAAAGCTTTCGATACGATATGGCTGTCACACACAGACATGTTTCTAAAAACCACTTTTTTGGACTCAGGGGACCTCAAAACATGTATTTCCGGTGAAATCTCAAATTCGACCCGATTACAATACTTCCTTTACTATCTATATAGTAGTAAAAGAAAGTAAAAAAGGTACCGGTTCCCGACGTAATAGAAAAATTGCAGCCGGTCCATTACACTGAAAAGTTTGAGGAGCACTGGTTTAGGGAATGTTAATAAAATTTTGCAATATTGTTTTCTATAGTTCAAATGATGTAACTTGAATATTTGGAACGTTTGCCATCATTTTACTTTCTTTTACTACTATATATAAGTAGATAGTAAAGGAAGTATTGCAATCGGGTCGAATTTTCGAATTTGAGCTTTCACCGGAAATACATGTTTTGAAGTCCCCTGAGCCTAAAAAAGTGGTTTTTAGAAACATGTCTGTGTGTGACAGCCATATCGTATCGAAAGCTCCACTTCATTTTTCAATTTTCTTCGAAAACGGCTCCAACGATTTTCTTTAAACTTTCTATAGTTTTTAGACGCATTAGTGGCTACAACTTTTATTTGAAACTTTTTCCTGGGAAAATTCGAATAAGGGCGGTTCTGGGGTGAAGGTTGTGAATTCGTATATCCATATGTATATATAGGCTACATATACGTTCACTTCATATAGTTCTGTTTATATGTTTAGTTATAAAGTACTTATAGTTCTTGTAACCAATAGTGAGTTTTATAAATGAAAGTAAAAGAAAGTACTGTGACGCCTCGTAGCAGATATTTATATTAATTTTAGTAAATTTTATCTATTGAATGAACAAATCTTCACGCATGGTAAAGAAAAAGTTTAAAATTGTTATAATATAACTTTTTAACGATACAGTCAATCATTTTAAAATTGTAACGGTACATTTAGCATTAACAAAGGAATATCCCATCGAATTTTCGTTTGTTTGCCATCATTTTGATTTACCTTCCAAACATCTCTACGACAAATAGCATGAAAGGAATAATACGAGACCAATCAGAAAATATTACCGAATAAATGTTTATCATTTATTAACATATGATAAAAGAAACAAATGTGGAGCAAATATTATATATATAAATAGAGAAAAAAGACCAAAATGTACCAATATTGTTTTTATTTGTGCCTAATAGAATAAAGTTTAAATATTATATAATATATTATTGTGTGTTTGTGTTTTATTTTATTTTTTTTTAATAACTTATCTGTAACTTTATTGACCCATCTTAAAAAATCAATAATTGATAATTTTATCACAGTTGAATAAGTAAAATTTCCTCGCTTTGTATGATAAATGTGATGCTCTTTACGACGTGCTTTTTTTTCACATTGATTACTCTCAGGACATTATCTATCGGATGACTTGGTAGGTGGTTGTTCCTTGCTTTCCTGTTCTGTTTTTTCGGATTTTAATTTTACGTTGATGTTGTCTAAATCGGCGTCAGATTCGGATTCGGTTAGATTTATCGTGTCTAGAATTCGTTTTCCGTCAGCCAAACTGCATGCATCTAACACATGCTTGTTGAATACGCTAGGCTTATCTGCATATACGTGATGACCCGCTCCACTAATGATCTAAAGAAAAAATTAATAGATTTGAAAATATAATAAAAAATTATTTTATGAATTTGATTACTTGTATATTGACATAAGAATTAGTTCGTTTTGATCGTATTACTTCTCCGATTGTTTCGTCAATCCATGAACGGGCGCCACATATTAATGTTATCGGGATGTCTTCCCGTATTCGATCTATTCGATTGTTCATTGGGTTCTTGGCCCAACCAAATCCTGACATCATAGCGTGAAACGCGGCTTCTCCACTATTTAATTAAAGAAAATTTAATTAGAATTGAATTTTGAAAAAGTAACTTAATCCCAGTGAGCACACCTTACACTCCGAATCACCTTAAAGAGTTTACGTTAACGTTAGCGAAAGTAATGAACGTTTCACTAACACAACGACCGTGATTTTCATTTAAAAAAAAACGGCTGCAAAATCGTTTCTAAACTGGTTTTTAACGTTTTCACTACTTAGTGGAACGTAGTCAACGTATTTCTTATGTAACATCAACACAACATTCCTTTTTTTATGCAACATTTACATTCATATTACGTAATGTAACGTGTGCTTACTGAATAAGTTAACTTACGTTGGAGATTGTGAATTGCACTGATAGATATATTGAGTAATCAATGTTTCATCCTCAGGTATGACAGGAGAAAATTTTTTTATTAAATCTGGTCGAGTTTTTTCTATAACCCATTGTCCTGATAAAAAAAATATTTGAAATTAATCATCAAGAATCAATTACGTAAAATGAAGGTAGATTAAAAATCAGAGATATACATATATTAAACTAGCTTATCGCCGCCCGCTTCGCTGGACATAGCTAAATTGAACTGATTAATTAATAGAAACCGTCATAGCAAAATATAAAAAAGTCATTACATTTATGTTGACATAAAAAGATAGTAGTTATTCCTCAAGAATCGAACATTTTCCTGAATAATAAATATCTTCGTATTTTTACCTCCCTAGAAATCTTACTACTTGCAATTCAGTCATATTTTAAAGGATTTTTACCCGTAATTTACGTTTGACATATTTTTAACTCCCTATAAATGTATAAGTTGAAATGTTTTTTTTTCAATTCACTCCTTTGTAACTCTGTGTATTTTCCCTTCTATGAATCGACGTTCTAACAGGCCCTCACTTCTCTAAGCCATACTCCTAATCGGGATCACTTAAGTCGAACTGTATGCTTTGGTTATTTATTCTTACGGGTGTCATTTTGGTACTTCAATATTTATTTTTTAAGAATGAAATCTATTTACTGCAGAGAATTCCCAGATTACTCCAAGTTTTACTCTCAATGAATCGAACAATGGATAAATAAAACTTCGCCTATAGATAAAATATAACCACCTTTAAATTAGCTATGGATTTATTGTTTCTAGGAATTTAACTTATCGAGATTTCACTGGATTAAAAAAAGTTTAACTATGAAAATAAAAATTTTTATAATTTAGAATATGTATTATAAAAGTCTTGTTTATATTTTCTAAGTATTATATTTGAAAATATTAAAGATAATGAATTATATAATTGATGAAAATCAAAAGTGTAAAAGCTAATGTTGAAAATCAAATCAATTCGAGTTAAATTTTATATTAGTTTCCAAGAAGTTACAATAAAATAATAGCTACGGTTGCCATGACAATATTTGTTCAATGTAAAATCTGCAGTGAGATAAATTTGGTAAAATTTGGAAAAATGGGTAGATGAAAATTTTATTTTCAATAGGATTTCCGTAAAATCCGTTCTTAGCACGCGTCTACATGGTAAGAGGAGTAACTATGTTGAATTTCAAGTCGATCGGGCCTATAGTTTCGGAGATCTCGTGATAAGTCAGTGATCGTTTTTCGCTTATATATATGTATATATAATATATAAGATAAGAATTCATTCTTTTTAAAATTTATTGTGCTTGACATTTTGAATTATATAACTTAATGAAATAACTTCTGAAGTATGAATGCTTGACTTTATTTGAAATATAAATAATGATGTTTGACTCCAGTTTGAATTGATTCAAAATCAAGCCAAATAGTAAATCCGTAATTTATGAGCCGTTCAGTGCACACATCGATTAACTCCGTAATGCAAAAAGTTGAGTAAATTGATAAAATAGACTTCGGAAATACATTGTTTCTTATGGAAAAGCTAAAAAGCAAATTGTCATTTAGAGCTGTTTTTACTTATTATTAGAATTTTTTTTTCGGATATATAAAGTTAGGAGTCAACCAAAAGTTTTGACATGAAAATTTGTAAAAGTTGACAAAGTGGAGTTAATCGAAGTGTGCACTGAACTGTTTCATCAGTTAAGAAAAAAAAGAGGGAAACGTTTATTATTTTTTGACCATTCCTTAATATAAAGCAATTAAGCATTTATAATAATTAAGCATTAAATCCATTGATTACGCAAGGCGTTTTTGGCGATTTTTGTGCCCCCCCCCACCCTAGTGAGATATCATGAGATTTGGCACAACCCCTCCCCAATTCTCCAATCTCACGTGAGATTTTTCAAAACATGTATTTTTTAATGTAAATGAGTTGCGGCATTCGCAAAACCACGATAAATATTTTGCCATATATTTTTAGTAATGGAACATGTTTTACTTAATTGAACTCAATTTTTTCACAAATTTAGTTTATTTTTTTTGGGAAAAAAGTTAAGTGATATTCGCCGAACCAACCAACCCCCTCTCCCAAAATAAAATTAGATGAGATTCAGCTCACTCCCCTCCAACGCTACAATTAATTAATGGACTTTAGATACTTAAAATAGATTACTGATATTAAAATCATAAGAGTATTATTTTAATACTGATATATATCTACATATTTAATGGGTTAACCGGGTTAAAATAGTTTCAGGAAATTTTCCTCAGCTTAATTGTATCAAGTTTTTTAAAGACTTCAACATGTAGAATGGTTAAACCGAATTTGATAAAACTCTCTATAAAGAGGTCTACTTATATATTAGGTTTGTTCGCGGTACTGATGGTACTGATCCAGAACTGGTAAAGAATCATTAGATAGGATAATCGCCAAACGCATACACGCTTATGAACTGATTGAGAGTTATTTTCCCATGAACGAGTTTGAAAATGGTCGAAAGTAAGACGAGGATTAATTTTGAGGATTAAATTGAATTGAACGTTGACAGACGTTGATGCCTCGTTCATACGAGTCAACTTTAGTTAACCAATTTTAGTTAATCGATCAAAAGTGGAAAGAAAAACCTAGTATGATAACTCGTTCAAACTTTTTTTGATCCACTAAAAAGTTGATTACGCTTCTCACACAAGGTTTTTCAGTCAACTTTTTTTGATCAACTAAAAACGGGCTACTAAAGTTGACTCGTGTGAACGCAGCATGACAGCGAAACTGGATTTTAAGTTAGCCACATTTTAGCAAACTGCGCATGAGTAAAAGAATCGAATTTTTCGTCCTAACAAAAATCTGAGAATCGCTAGAACCAATTATGAATCGGTAACGAACGCATTTCGTGTGAACCGCAAATATCGGACCATAACTCGACGCATAAACTTGCATGCGCTTAGCGATGATCCTAAATTGGTCTTGAACTGATTTTAGTCCGGTGAATAAAGACAATAAAAAGATCAAATTTCAAAAAAATTAAAGAAAACCTGAATTTTTGCATGAAGCTTCCTTTGGTGGTTCTAAACAACATATCAAAAGTCCCCGACGATACATGCGCCGCTAAAAATTTTACGCGGGGTCAAAGGTTACGATAAACGAGTTTTTGCAAATATCTCGCTAATGGTAACTTTTATCCAAAAAGTACTGGTTATCAAATTTGAAGTTTAAGAAAAAATCTACAAAAATTATAATGTTACTTTTTTATTTTTTTTCCATAAATCTCGCGAAAAAAAAGTAACAGTATATTTTTTGTAGATTTTTTCCTAAATTTCAAATTTGATAACCAGTATGTTTTCGATAAAAGTTACCATTAGCGAGATTTTTGTGAAAACTCGATTATCGTAACCTTTGACCCCGCGTAAAATTTTTATCGGCGCATGTATCGTCGGGAACTTTTGATATGTTGTTTGCAACAACAAAAGGAAGCTTCATGCCCAAATTCAGATATCCTTTAATTTTTCCGAAGTGCAATGTCTTTATTCCCTGTACTATTTTTGCTGTTTTAAAATAAATAATTTCCCGGTTCTTTTATCTATATACTTATCGTTCTCATTAATCATTATTTATTTGTTCGGTTGACATATTAATTACACCTTTCGAATAGTGCAGTAAAAAATAAAATTCTTTATATTCATAGATCAATAAAACGGCAACAGCTCAAAGTTCAACAGCTAGAGCTCATAAGCAAAAACTTCTTTCTTACTTAATCTATATAAAAAAAAAATGTTATGAATTATTTAAAAAAGAGAATACAATAATAATTGTAGTAATAAAAAGAAAATTATTATATTCTATACTCTCAATGGTGTGGATATCATGAATGATTAAAACTTTAAACAATTAACAAGGTGTAATCAGACTTCCATTTTGTCAACATTCTCTACTAGTCTAACAATTTAAAAAATTCATTGTAGTAATTCTTTTAAATATAATTTAACTTTAGACAGTTTTGAAAAATTTGTCCTTGTAATATTATAAATACTTCAAATTTTCTGTAAAACTATAACGATTCTTTTTGTAAGACCCCTACTTTTTGTTTACTGGATATAGTCAATTAAGAAATGAATCATAAGTACTTATTTCCTTATATTACGCAATTTATACTATTATTACAATGTTGAACTTTGATTTCATTGTAAGTGGTTTCAGTCTTTTATTGATGAGATTTACTAATTGAAAAAGAATTTCACAAAATGAGTAATGCATATGATTAAATGAAAAGTAATCACAATAATTCTTTTGTTTGTTTCCATAATGATTCCTCAATCCTCATATGCTTTCTTATACGTTTAAAACGATTAAAATTTAAGAGTAAATATTTACCAAAAGGTCCGACAAATCGTACAGCCCATAGAGGATTCAATGGTTGAACCGCAAATGCGATGGCTTTGACCCAAAGGGGCAAATTACCGTTACGCCTTTCAGGTTCAGCTGGTCGTTCTGGGAATCCCCACGGATCGGCCAGAATTAAATGTTTTACTCTAAAACAATTCAAAATTAAGTATTTTTTTTTGTTTTTTATTTTTAAAAATATAACGTACTGGTCGGGATGATTTATTGCATATGAAGCGGCCAAGAACCCCCCCATGCTATGACCCAGTAAGATAAATTTTTGTAATTTCATTTCTTTTCGCCATTCTTCGATCGATCGAACCAATTGTTGTTCCGCTTCAAGGGCGTCACTGCTAAAAGCAGGCCGTGAACTACGCCCAAAACCTAAAATAATTTCGAAAATTAATAAAAAATAATTCATTAAGTCAAGTAACTGAGTGGTTTTGTAATTATTTGGGAAGGAAGAGAATTTAACAAAAATGAAAGGAAAAATAAATAACGGTCAATCTGAAGTGAGGAAGTGGTAAAGGGGGGTGTTTTTAAGGGTAGAAACGGTTTATTTCGATTTCCGACAAAACTACAAGTGTTATGGAAAAAAGTTAAATGGCAAAGTTGTAGGTAATCAGAAGATCTACAACTTTTGTGCCAACACTTTTTTCACATATCCTTAAAATTTATGTAAAGAATTTCAATAACCATGCTTTGTTTTTAATTTTTGCAAGAAAAAAATTTTTTTACACGAAATTTGGTGAAAACTTACTTTTTAATATCTCAAACACATTGTATTTTTTTTATTTAAAATATTAATTTTTTCATCTTATAATATCAAAAAAGCATCCTAATTTTCAATAGAAAATTCTCACGTCAAAACGTCTGATTTTTTTTAAAAAGTCAGTGAGCTGTTTGTTCGTTGGAACCTCTACTTTCTGATGGTGCAAAATTATACATTTCAATGTTAAATTTTCTCAGAAAATGCAATAATTAGAGTGTCAATTTTAATAAATTGCTCAAAATTTACATATAACAATTGTACAAATAAAACTTTGAACAATTTATTAAAATTTAAAATTATTTTTTTTTTATTATTGCGTTTTGACGTGAAAATTATCGATTGAAAATTAGGGTGCTTTTTCGATATTAAGTCATTATAAGGTGAAAAAATTTAATTAATAATAAATAAAAAATACAGTGTTTGGGACATTAAAAGGTAAGTTTTCACCAAATCTCATGTAATTTTTTTTTTTGTAAAAACTAAAAGCCAAAACCATGGTAATTTGAATTTTTCACATAAATTTTGAGGTTATGTGAAAAAAGTATTAGAACAAAAGTTGTAGATCTTTTTATTACCTACAATTTTGCAATTTAACTTTTTTCCATAGGACTTGTAGTTTTGTCGAAAATCGAGATAATCCGTTTCTACTCTTAAAAACCTCCCCCTTTTCCACTTACCCCCTCAGATCGAGCGTAATTTATTTTTCATTTAATTTTTGTTATATTTTCTTCCTTTTATAATGGGTTTCATCTGACTATAATTTTTTTTGGGTTCAAAAATTACCGGCACTGCTCTATGAGGTATTGGTTTTTCAAATTTCAAAATTATATCAAAAAGTGAAGGTAGTTGAAACTTGGAGGACAAATAATCCAAAATTTTCTCCACTTTTTGAGAACATTTTGAAATTTGAAAGACCTATATTTCGATTATGATTTGATCTACTTATCTCATTTCAGGCTCAAATTATAAAAAATTTATTTTATTTCAAATTTCAAATGAATAATTTTTTTGGAAAACTAACCAACCAGAGCAATTCTTTTAAGTCCTATGAAAGCTTAACATTATTAATGCTTTAGTACTATCACACAGCGCGCGGCTGCGTAGTACAACCTAAAACGTAGACTTAAGTGCTTTGGCATTGCAATACAGGTTTACAATTCGAATTGGACATTTTACAAATCAAATTAGATACTTTTTAAATCAAAATGTATACATTACATTTTACACATATACATTTTATATATCAAACAACATATCAAAAGTAGAACTATCCGAACTTTAACTTTTTTCAAATTACAATCCATTTTCTCTACTATTTGAAAAAATTTGAAAAGCCCCCATACTCATTTACTGTTTAAGTTTTATACCTAATTTCGGACTCAATTTATAGAAAATTTACTTTAGTTTAAATTTCAAAAGATTTTCTTTTAAAACTAATCATTCGAGAGATATTTTGCTAAAACGAAGAAAAGGTTACAATTTTTGACGGTTTGGCGCTACTGGCGAATCTACTGAACTACTATTAAACAATCACAGACTAAAAGGGTTAATAAATTAAATATTTAACCTAGTAAATCCATTGCGTAGACTGGTCGTGAAGAAGCCAAAGCATCCAAATTCATACACCAAAAGGCAACACCCGCTCCCAAACCATGCAACAAGACAATGGGCGTGTGTGGAGATTTTTCATTTAACGAAATCGTCCATAATTTATCAGCAGGCCCAACGACAGGCCCTATATCAACAAACCATCCTCGATAAGCCGTTCGAAGATCTAAAACATTTTAATAAAATTAAACCATTTATCCAATAAATTTAAAATTTATTCCCGATAACAATCGATTTGTTTCCGATAAAAATATAACCATATAATGTACGAATTAAAAAAAAATACTAAAATGTTGTATTGCGCATGACTTTTATCGTACAATGTACGATTTTATTTTCATCCGGAACAAAATAACAGTTTGTAGATAGAAGTCATGCGCAGGATAAAAAAGTTACATGTGACTTGTATCGTTCAATGTACGATGTTATTGTTATCTGAAACAAATCTAGTATCTTGTTAAATTACATGATAAAATCCGTTTTTCCGCTTGACGCAACATTATTGGCGACGATTTCGTCCAACTAAACCACTTCCCGAACCAACTGTTAAAATAAAAGGCATTGAATATTTTGGCAAATCCCACTGAAAACGTTCTATTTTTAAGACGTCAAAACTATTGTGCAATCATAAGCAATAATTAACAATTATCGTGCTTGAGTTGAAATTTCCACTCACCTTACAACATAAGCAATTAAATGGAAAAAAAATGATATTAAAATATACATATCGTGAATGAATTATGTAAGTCTTAAATGATCTAGCCGCTAGATTCTGGCGAGAAATTAATTGATAAAAATTTGGTTCTAAATCGAAAAATGTGTGATTTTAAAAAGGTTGCTTTAGATAATACCTTGACCGATTTTCTATATCTTGTTCAGCCATTGATTGAGCATAGGATAGTTAATAAATTACGATTGAAACAATAAGAAACAATTCGATCAAATTGGTTAGTAATTTATATTTAGCTGCAAGTTCTCCGTCAAACTGATTCAGTAATCACTGATACAACATTCCAAAAACCATGCTTCAGTGTTAGTAAGACGCGTTTTCGTCTCGAGAGAGAACTTTTGTATACTATGGCTCGGGTAATAATTCAATATCAATTAATATCTTGGATCAAAGACTATGAAAGTACAAAGTAACAACGCGAAAAAAATTTATTATCTAAACGGAAAAATGTTCGAGTACTCTAGTAGGAATTTTTAATTTTGATAAAAATATTTTTGTATGATGCTCTAATGATAACATTCACTATTTAATTTTTTGTTGCTTTTTTTTTACTTGAAACATTATTTACTATATAATTAATAAACTAAGGTTATGTATGATAAGGGAAATGTCACTAAATATTTCACGGAAACAACCGAAGTGTGTTCGGGTGAAAATCCTTGAATCGGCTTGAATCTCCTTATTGTTGCCTATATTTGCAATATTCTATAATCTATAACAATGCCTCTATTCATTCATGCCTTCTTATCCTTTTACAATGAGGTCATCGTTTAGAAATAGCGATAATTTCAACCAATAATTCATTCAATAGAAACATTACGTTTTAGTTTCAACTTAATTTATGTAATATTGCTCTAATAACTTATCTTATGACATTTCTTACTTACGTTTGATAAGTGGCCATGACCAAGTTTTAATAGAGATGAGCACATAATTTAAATAAATATTTATAGATTAAACTGATTTAGTTGTGCAAATTAACAGTTTTAAGGATAAAAAGAAAGTTGACACATTCACATTCAAAACAATACTGAAAAACGATTTAAGTACTAATTATAACTATTTATATTAACATTGGTGAAAATTACGCATCTCATTCCCAATGTTCTTATTGTTATATTATATATCTATTTTCGTCAGAACTTTTAATTAATATTTAAGTCATTCAAAGATCTATCAGTTGTAAATTATGATTATAAGACTAATTTCTCTAAAAAGTCCCACAAAAATAAACTTAATGGTGATAATTTGATGTATTTTCATAGGAATTCATATAGAACATTTTTTTAAATGAGTTGTGTTAGGCTTTTGACTTACCTAGAAATGAAATGACTTGCGAAATCAATACTTGGCTTGGTTTAAAATTTAAATATTAATATTTGATTCGATATGCGCGATATGCGTTTGACTTGATTTCAGGTTAAAGTTAAGTCAAGTAGCTTGAAAATCAAGTCAAGTAACGAGTTTCTAATTTTTCATGTAACGATACAAAACTTGGTATATTTTTTAAATTTAATAAAACTGGAAAATCCAATATCGTATCGTACTATTGAAATATTAGCAGAAATACTCGTCCTCGCTATACTAAAGTTGACAAATGGTTCTTGCGATAAATTGTCTACATTGAAATTATTGAATATTTTTTTTTTTTTTTTTATAACATATTCCACAGAAGCCATGCATTATCAGGGAAAGTAACATTTACACGTTTCGGCCAATAAGTTTTTTTTTCTATAAACATTCACATTGCTTCCTAACTTCGTTTCTTTATAAGAAATAATAAAAACCGTTTTTAGCCATCTTGTAGAAAAAAGCAATTTTTCTAGGATATAAAGTATTATGTATGATATTTTAGCCTGAAACTATTCTACACAAAAAGTCATATTATGTAAGCAACTTTCATGCACCCTGCGTACATTCGAAGTTTTCAGTAACTAATACAATGTTGATGGATAGGCAATCACTTTTCCTCCTATGCATATTGTTCTCCCAAAATTGGACGGTGATATGAAATAAGGACTCTGCAAAACTAGAAAATTTGACTTATCTCATTCATGTGAAAGGAAAAGTCAGTATGTGTAAAGTCTCAATCAAAATCAACTTTTAAAAACATTCATAATTTCAAAAGCCTTATCTATAGTAGGCACTTGTAACATAAATAGGGATAGTTTACTTTAAAGCCAATTAACTCAAAACTATAAGTTATCGGTGGGTTAATTTGTTATTGCTTATCACAATTACAAAAAAATAAAAATAATAATAAACTGAAAACACAGAGAAAATACGTTTTACTAGGATTGATACTATTAGTCAAATTTTATTTAAAATTAATTTAAAATAACTTTTTTTTTTGTTTTGTATTGTTTTTTTAATGTTTTAAGTCGCTTTAACATCTTAGATCATATCACGACTATCTAAACATAGAAAATTTCTGTTGAAAATGTTTTCTTAGGTGTTGAATCTTAAGTCAAGGATTCAACTGGGAACAAACCCAGTACCACTTGACGCATAAGAGCAATTATTGCTCTAACCACTGCGCCAATAGGTATGGTTACTTTCTTTTGATACTATATAGCAGGAGTAAGTAACCTATGACCCACGGGTTACTAAGTGACCCATTTGATAATTATATATAAACTAGCTGTTCTGGAGCGCCTACGGCGCCCTATTTTTAAAAAAAAATTTTTTTTTATTGTATTGATAACTGATAATGATAACAGATAATTGATATTAAAGTTTTTTCTTTATCGTACATTGTTATGATCATTTTTCATGAATTTAAACATTTTTTTAAACAATCATAGTAGGCATTGAGCGTTACAGAATGAGTGAGTGAATCAGTGACCTGGGCTTTTATATTATCTTATTATTATTATTATTATATTAAATTATAATATATAAAAAATAAATAAAAGAATATAAAAAAAAAATTTTTAAAACCGTATTGTAATTATATTCACTGAAAGACTCTTTTAAAATGAAAAAACCAGTGACCCAAAAGTCTATTTAACACTCACATATTAGTCAATTTTGACCCGCAGTCAAAAAAGGTTGCCAACTCCTGCTATAGTAAAAGAAGTATTATAATCGGGTCGAATTTTCGATTTCAAGTTTTCCCCGAAAATATACGTTTTGAGGTCCTCTGAATCCAAAAAAGGGTTTTTTAGAAAAATGTCTGTGTGTGTGTGTGTGATAGAGATATCGTACCGAAAGCTTTATCCGAATTTCACCCAACTTGGACTCTTGCATACTGCATCTTGTTCTACTGCGAAGCTTTTGGTTGAAATCGGTTGACTGGAAGCTCAACTTTATTCTATGGGTTTTCCAGTTTTTTCAAGTTTTTCCAAAAAAGCCTCCAACGATTTTCTTTAAACCTGCTATAGTAATGAAGCTCCTTAATGCTTACAACTTTTATTTGAAACTTTTTCCTGGAAATATTCAAATAAGGACAGTTTTGGGGATAAGGGTGGGAGTTCTTATATACATAGAGGCTCTATGCGCAGAGTTTTGATTATTATAGATGTTTAAATTTATAATTTTATTTTCAATCATTGGGTTTATTTATGTTCTTTTAACCAGTAGCGAGTTTCATATAGAAGCAAGTACTGTGATGCGTCGCAGCAGATTTTTTTTCTTTCAGATATTCTATATAGAAACCACGCATTTTTATATGTGCTTGTTTATAAATTCAAGCTCTACTTATGCCAAATTTCGTTGAAATCGAAATACAAACAAACTCATCAAATTCACACCCTTTCACTACAATATTGGTAATAAAGATTTTGTTAGAAATAAAACTTTTCCAAACTCTTATAAATCTTACAGATCTTATAATAAAATTATACTCAGCTCATTCTTTTTTCAGGAGTTTCCTTGAAAAGTAAATATATTTAATATATATTTAAATGATGATCCTTATTCAATAAAATTACAAAAGTAAAACATTGAATCATTACATTTTTCAAATTAATATAAATATATTTTATTTGTCAAAATTTCAATTCCAAATCAAAAATTATGTCACTAAAGTGATTCTTCCTTCCTCTCCTTGTGTTATTGGACTCTCTCGTCTAATATACGGTTCAAAAATATCAACATCAACAGGACCAGGTTGATGATTTTCCATGTACTTAGGAATATCCGTGAAACCATCTCCTCCATTCGCCAAATAACTAAGAGATACAATCCTGTACGTTTCATTGGGATTTAAAGGGTAATATTGAGGTACATCACATTTGCCACAGCGTAAAGAAACTTCCACAACTCTTTCTCCTACGGGCTTAGAAATATTAAAAGTAACGAAAGCACCTACAAAAAGTACAAAGATATACTAGCTATCAAAATATAAATTATTATTTGAAGTTTACCACTCATTTGAAGCATATATTGAGCTACGAATTGCTCCGTATTCCATTGAACTGATACAGAATGTTCAAAAACATCCCACAAGTGATCACCTCGTAATTCAAATACATCTAAATAATTTCCAAATGGTTGAGCTACTAATAAATTTCCATAAGATATATCTAAGAAAAATGCAATGAAAAATATTGTAAAAATACAGTTTAAATATAGAGCTTTAAGCAATACCTCCAGGATTGATACTAGTACGTACTGATCCACTATTAATCAAGGCAATTGGAGCATAAGTCCATTCATCAGGCCCTCTTTTATCATACCACTAAAAAAATATTTTTAATTAAAATTACCATAAACTATTCATTTAAATAATCACAGCTGTAATCATGGCATCGGCCAGGAAACTTCCAAGATTGCATTCTTGCATTCGGCATGTCGACGAATCTAACAATACGTATGAACTACCAATAACACGGTTCCCAACTGCATCTACTTCTTCTTTCCATGGTTGCAATAAAGCATTAATCTGTGGATCTAACATAAAAAATTAAAAAAAAAAAACTCAATTTATTAAATCTCAAAAAAGCTTACTTTGAGGTATGGAAGGATCGATGAAAATTGGATTTCCGGTCCAATGAACAACGTTATTGTTACTATCAAAATACAAAGTGAGATTTCCCAGGTATTTAGTAAAAGCGGAAGCTTGGACTACAAGAACTTCATGGCCGTTATCTTGTTCAACTACAACAGTGGGGTAGTCACCTAATGGTGTATCAGGACCTGGTTTTTAATCAAAGGTTTAATTTTCTTATTCTTATTTAAAATATAAATCAATGGAACCTGGAACATTGTCTCCGTGATAGAGCAAAGTATGTGAATGGCCTCCAACAATCAAATTAACGTAAGGACCTGCATTAGCGGCGATTCCTTTATCTACATCGTAACCACAATGAGATAAAACAATGATAATATCACATTTTTCTTTATTTTTTAAACGATCAGCTTCTGCTTGGACAGCTTCAGCTTCATCAGTAAAGCGGAGGTTTTCAGTTTGAGCGATTGTCTATAAAGCAAATCCATAAATTTAGCCGGCTTTTGATAAGTCCATTCAATGTTATTTGGAGATATTAAAGGTTTTGCATTTGAATTATTTTAACCATAGGTACGACTGACAATAGAATAGAAATATTTAAGAATTAGGGAAAAAATGTATAGATCATTGCAAGAGCGGTTCGCCCATTGATGCATCTGGTCACTGGTGCAGGACATCACCTAATTTTCAGTAACATTTGATTATTCGGAGGTCATAAATATTTAAGCAATGTACCAAAATCAAACGTTACAATGCTATTAGAATAACCAAGATAATCCGGAAAAATCAATCATCATATAAGGATTTACATGGTTGAGACTTACATCAGTTGCATTCCAAATCACACCAATCACTCCAATTTTCCGATTCCCTCGTACAATAACTGTACTTTTATTATACAATCCATTGAATTCTTCTGGAATTGTCGCCTCGTCCATATTTGCTAATACAACAGGAGCTTTAATCGTTTCCATATAAGGAACAACACCTGCAATTTTGTCATCAAACTCATGATTTCCTAATACCTAAAAATTAACAAAAAAATTTAGTTTGGAAAACGTTTAAGTACCTATAAGATAGGGAAATTTACTATCGCGTCAATGGGAAGCATATTCATAAAATACGATGTTACATTCCATTTTCCAACGTTATACCAAATCGTTCCTTGGAAATTATCACCAGCATGTAAGAATATCGGATTTTCACTCGTGTTAACTAAATCGGTTACAAGGGTATACAGTCTGGAAAAACCTCCAATACAACCCGTTGTATTGTCCGGTGGACACGTATTTGAGCTTAAATCGGTTTCTTCAAATCTAATCAGTGTAGAAAAAGAACAATTCATTTATAAACATTAAAGTTATATTCGTTTCCCAAATTACAATAAATATTATAGCCGAAGATCCCGTCGCATGATTTGTTCACTCATAATGTGTTTCGATCTATTGAGGCGTCCATAGAACTTAAAAAATCGCGAGGCTAGTATTTGGTATTTTGTCTGGTAAATAACAGCATCTTTAATAGCTATTTTTGCTTATTTACGGGCACTTTTAAATTGCCACCCTCCTACTTCATAATACACAGAAAAAATAAACTTTAATTTGATGTATAAATATTTAAGAACCACCTATTGGCGCTGTGGTTAGAGCAATTGCTTTCTTCGCTTTATGCGTCAAGTGGTTCTGGGTTCAATCCCCGTTGAATCCTAGACCTAAGTAAACATTGACTAACAGAAATTCTCTGTACTTTTATAGTCGTGATATGACCTTAGATGTTAAAACGACTTAAATCACAAAAAAAAATGTTTAAGCTTGGTGCATTATGAGTGCAGCAAACATGCGACGAGATCTTAGACTATTATGTTTTTGTGTAATAAGTAATACAAGATATTGACCTATGTCCACCTTCTTATTTCTTATAAATTATTAAATTATTTTTTAACAACTATAATTTTTCTTTTTCCAGGAAAATTGAGTGATAATCGAACATACAAGTCATACACTTAAGGGACATGATAAGTTCCTAGATCCGCCTAGTTGGAAAACGGGTTACCAATTTTAAAGAGGTAATTTATTTCCAATAACCTACCTTCGTAATCATAAAAATTCAGGAAATTCTATTGGAAAAATAAAATAGTACAGGGTTGCAGATCGTAGGGGTTGTCACGCTTTGAAAAGAAATATGCGTTAGATGACTACAAATTTTAAATTGGGACAACCTTAAGATTTGTAACAAATGCAGCTATGCATCTTGATTTTTAATAAAAGTATTTTCAGTAAATGTTATACATTTTCATAGAATAAAAGAATCTATTTAAGAATCATCTGGGAATCCCTAATCAGATAAGTGAAGCTCTCAATAATGTATCGCTTCTGGAGCTAATCAAGAAAATCCTCCAATCCCAGAACCTTTTGGACGACATTTAATATACCATATTGTCACTAAGAACCTACGGGTTGATGCGACTTTAAACAAACAAAAAAACCAAAACAAAATCTAAAATATGTGAACTCGATATTAATGGTTTTGAGTAGGGATTCACATAACTTATTTTCAAGCAATTTGGCCTAAAAACATTAAACTAAGTCAAATTCGAGTCAAGCCAAGCCAGGCATGAACTTTACAAGCTATTTAATTTAAAAGTCAACATATCAAGCACAAATCATTTAAAAAAAATGCAACTACTTGATCTGATGAATATCTACTTCTGAATAAATCTCGTTACAAAAGGAAATATTTCTCAGTGCTAATGACCTAGCTGTTATGGGGGTAGGTAATAATTTTTCATCATTCTAACTTAAAATAGAGGATGATAAGTACTAAATGTTAATATTATGTTATATACCTTGCATGAAAATCATTTAGATGTATTACAGTTAATACAAAATCAGCATCTTCTTTCGTACCATGTCTTCTTATTGTTGCCGCAGTGTCAATCTTTATTAATGCAAATAAAACTAACAAAGACAATAAATCTAGAAAAGATTAAAAACCCAATTTTTGCATTTATTAACATCAAGAAATTTAAAACTTTATTTTTTAACTTAATATTAACTTACTTGTTCGCACCATTATGTGTGTTTTATTATTTGTAACTGACAACAAATAAATGATTTAAATAATTACCATTGCATATATTTATATACCTTCAACAAATATTATTGAAAATACGCATACCCTCATATTTTAACATTAAATTTAATGTATATCTACAGTAAAATACAAAGTACATTGAAAATAATTAAGTTATTACAGATAAATAATCTTGTTTTCTGAACATAAAACAGAATATCATCAAAGAATACATTGACCACATGGCTTCTGTTTTTGGAACAGTGGTTTTGGTTAGATTAATCATACAAACGATAATTTAACCGATTTATCAGTTACTTCTTATCTACAATCGTCGGCATGCTAATGAAATTAAATTAACTGCACTGGTATTGATTCGTTAGTTTTACCATAATTTCAGAATATGAAAAGAAATGGTCAATCGGTACTATCATATAATTATTTCATTTGGGTATATTTGATGCAAATTACCTACTTAGTTAAGCCTTGATAAACGGTAGCAAATACTATGTAATATAGACAAAGTCTGATTTATGATGTAATTATTGTCGCAGTATGTTTAAAATGTTTCCAAGACAAATCTAGTCCTAAACACCACTTATTGGCGTAGTTGTTAGAGCAATTGCTCTCTCCGTTTCATGCGTCAAGTAGTACTGGGCTCGATCCCCGTTGAATCCTAATGATCCTATGATATAGAGGAGGTCAGCTCAAAGCGGCATCCTTTACTTTAAGCATTGAGTAAGATAAAATAATAATATAATAATAAAAAAATTATAGTTTAAAAAACTAAAACAACACGCTTTAATATGAAGCTGTACTAAAAAGTAGAAAATAATTTTTATGTGTGAGTTTGTGCATCAGCAATGGAATTTGCAACAAGTATGACTATTTAATTTGGAAAAAGATTTAATTAACAATTTAGTTATTAATTAAATAATTTATTTATAGTAAAAAAGCGTGGAGTGCAATTATCTATATTTTCATAATTTATAAATAAGACTGGAGTCGGTAGGATGCCAATACAGTGCAAGTGCTTGCATAGCTAGTCGTGTCCCGTAGTAGTTCGGAAAACTGAGACTGACACCTGTCGGAGGAGAAGTTGTGGGATAGGAGATTCCAGTAAAGATTCCCATTTTTTTCCTTGCGCTTCATTTTTTTATTTTATTTTGTTCCTATTTATATAATTAGGGTCATTATAAAAATATATTTAAATGCACCCCACGCTTTTTTACTATAAATAAATTATTTAATTAATAAATAAATTGTTAATTAAATCTTTTTCTAAATTAAATAGTCATACTTGATTGTTGCAAATTCCATTGCTGATACACAAACTCACACATAAAAATTATTTTCTACTTTTTAGTACAGCTTCATATTAAAGCGTGTTGTTTTAGTTTTTTAAACTATAATTTATTTTTTTAGTTTTTAGTGTTAAAACGATATCAAAAGCCTCGATTTTTAGTAGGTACTTAAATCTTTTGTTTGGCAAAAAATCTATTTTTTTTAGTTTAATAATTAATTAATAATTATTCTGAGCTACACATTGTCAATAGCTGCAAGTTAAGTGTAGCCTAATTACACAAATACGACACAGACAAAATTTTAAATAATCAAACAACGGAAGTGGTCATTGTTTGAAAATTTAAAATTTTGATTGTTAGATTTTTTCTATTTATTAGGTCTTGGCGTTGATGAAATAAATAAATTCAATCCATTTTTTTTTCAAGTAACACAAAATATGAAAACTTAGTGGTCATATTTTGAAAAAAAAATGACTTTTACCGTCATTCTGTGCTTTGTACGTACATTTAATCTGCAAACGAATATAGATATTTTCTTTTTTTATCTATCCTGATGATCCTAGTCAGGACACAGAAACAAAATTATTAAATTATTGCATTGATATCAGCCCTTGACCATTGTGCAAATTTTCAAGTAAATCAGACTTCAAGAAGTAGGTGAAAATTACGCTGAGAGATTCCTTTACATTCATACATACAGGTCAAGTTAATAAAAGCGTGTTAATGAGTAAGATGAGAGAATATTTCTAAGTTTTCTTCTTTATTTTGTTCAATAATAATTCAAGTTTCGCCTGACGGGATTAAAATTCAAATTTATTTAAAACCAAATCTTCAATAGATTAATATCAAAAGTTGACGAAAAACCACTTTACCCGAGAGGGGAGCTCAAATAGGTTACGATAATCGGGCAAAGCGGTTAGGCTTTTTTTTTGGAGGATATAGTTTATTAAACAAAATTGTTTATGATCATAATCACAAACTTAAAAATTATTAATTCTTTCCACTAACGTTAAACATATTTTTTACTCTACATCTGTTCCTAATAATAAAAGCACATTTAAAACCAGTAGATTATCTTTCATATTAGCATGTTCATTACATTTCGTGGCAACTATCGCAATAATAGGCTCCAATCGCTCAAATCCCCGAATAAGTCGAACAAGCTTCATGAGGCCCAGAAATGACAGTCGTCACAGCAAATTCAATCCTCGTTCGGAGGGTTTTCAGGGGGTCATAGCCGCTTTGCCTTTTAGATCTATTTTCTTCAATCAAGATTTAACTCAATATAGTTTTCGACACATGTAATTGCTAAAAGTGTAGTGTAAGATAGCTATACTCATTCATAAAAAAATATTTAAAGTTTCTCAACTCCCGGAAAACTCTCAGGTTACCTCTTATTTTAGAACCAACTGACTGTTTTTTGTTTTTAAAATTTTTATTAGCACAAATAATATTCATAAGTTTTAAAATCAATGATTCTTAGTACTTAAGCTCTTTAATTTAACCGATTCTTTTATTGCGTTAAATATTGGAAATTATTTCCAGGGTTAATGAAAATTAGCAGATTTTAGACTGATAAAATTTTCACAAAACATTAAGAGTAATTCAATGAAAAATATTTGCTCGTGAAAAACGTAAATTGTCGTAAATTGTGTAAATCTAGCAAATTCCTTTCTTCTGCACAGGCAATAATTTTACTGATATGTAAAGAACATAGCCTATACACTAGTAAAACTAATAAACACTGCTCATAATAACTATTTTAAAGGATTTATTATTATTTGAAGTATTTGAAAATCATAAAATTTTTTAAGATCGAACAGGTTTTAATGTGTCATTTTCGATGTACAGTTGAGGATACATAAGAAACTGAGATGTACTCAAAAAAGTGGGTTTATTAAAGAAGGAAAATTAAAAGCCATTAAACAAAATATAAAAATTAAAAAAAGAATAATATAAAATATACTATTAAAAGGAAATTAATATTGGCGAATTTGTGGAGCAACCCATTCTTGTTCTCGAGGATCCAAAGTTTTGTCAATTACAGGACGATAATCTATGGCAACCTAAAAACAAACATTTCGGACATTAATTTTTGAAATGATTAATTGGATAAATGATTCGAACATCGCCTGTTGACATATCAATCCAAGACAATGTGTGTTTACGCCAGTGTTCCTTGATATCTCTTTTCCGTTGTCCTTCAACTGGTTTTGAATAATCATACTCATCCACTCGTAACTTTAAAATATAACAAAAATCAATTTTTTATTTCACATTACATTACGATTTCAATAACATTGTTGAGGATGAGAATACAGTAAAAGCCTTGCCATCCGGAATCCTTGGGGTTAAAGAACTATCCGGATAGTTAATTAAAACTAGAAATGTAATTATAAACATTTTGTATTGAAAACCATTTTTTTAAACCAACTTCCTGTGAGTTCCAAATAAAAGAGCGCTTGTAAAAGATACTTTTTTTAAGAATTAAGCTTCCGGTTAACTGTAATTTTGGATGATTAGGTTTTTACTGCTCATTAATTTAGCAGGTTTTAGTACGAGAAATAATGGATCCCACTCTACAGTAATGCTTATCTCGGGACCAGGGTGAGCTTCCTCACAAATCGACCTCTAGTTCAGAGCGTGCTCTGATAACGCCAACAATAAAAAATAGAATATCATAACGAAATAACTTACTTTATAATCATCTCTAGCATGCGCCCCGCGCGATTCGGTCCGTAATTTGGCTCCATAAATAATTTGCATTGCCGTACAAAACAAATTCTGTAGTTCCAACGCTTCAACCAAATCCGTATTCCAGATTAATGACCGATCAGTAATTCGTATATCTTTTAATTTTGGAAAAAGCCCAGTCAACTTCGCGCAACCCTCATCTAATATAGACTGCGTACGAAACACCCCAGCATGAGTTTGCATCACTCGTTGCATTGCCAAACGTAGCTTAGCCACGGGCCATTCACCACAAGCAAATCTGGTTTGATCCAAATTATCTAACGCTGCTTGTCCAGCATTTGGTCCAAACTTTTTCACCGTATCTCCAGGTTTGTGCATTTGGGCTATGAAATTAGCACAGGCTCTACCAAAAACGATTAACTCTAATAGCGAATTGGCACCGAGTCGATTGGCTCCATGAACGCTAACTGATGCGCATTCGCCACAAGCCCATAATCCCCGAATTATTTGGTCTTGACCCCTACAATGTGTGATGACCTGCCCTTTATAATTAGTTGGGATTCCTCCCATGTTGTAATGAACGGTTGGAATGATTGGAATGGGTTCTTTTGTAGTATCAATGTTGGCGAAAGTTTTCGCCAAATGGGAAATTCCTGGGAGTCGTAAACGAATTTGATCTGCTGGTAAATGTGTTAGTTGTAAATGAACATGGTCTTTATGAGGCCCGATTCCTCGGCCTTCCAAAATTTCAATGGTGATACTTCGAGAGACTACATCTCTCGAAGCTAAATCTTTCGCCTTCGGTGCATACTTAGGCATAAAACGTTCCCCTTTCGAATTCAAAATAAAACCACCTTCACCTCGAGCTCCTTCAGTGATTAAAACTCCAACTCCATATAACCCTGTGGGATGAAACTGTACGAATTCCATGTCTTGTAATGGAAGACAATTTCTGGATATCATTCCCATCCCGTCTCCAGTAACAGTCAAAGCTGTGGTACAAGAAAAATAGTTTCTTTCACAACCCCCCGTAGCTATTATTGTATTAGTCGCATTAAACCGATGCAATTTTCCATCTTCAATACAAAAAGTTATTGCACCGAGACATTCATCGCCATCCATTATTAAATCAAGACAAAAATATTCTATATAAAAGTTGCAATTGTACCGTAAAGACTGACCATAAAGAACATGAAGCAATGCATGTCCAGTTATATCAGCACAAGCGCAAGTTCTGAAAATTTTTTTATTGAAATTAAATATTTGAACTTTGAAAGTTATTCATATTTAAGGACACCTTTGTGCTTGGCCACCTTTACCAAATTTTAGAGATTGGCCACCGAATGGTCTTTGGTAAATTTTACCATCTTGAGTTCGTGAGAATGGTAGTCCAGCGTTTTCCATTTCTATGACTGAAGATGGTGCTTCTCTGGTCATGTAATGGATCGCTTCTTGATCTCCGAGCCAGTCGGAACCCTTAACAGTATCAAACATATGAAAATTCCAGGAATCCTCGCCCATGTTCCCGAGAGCTGCATTAACCCCTCCTTGAGCGGCACATGTGTGAGATCTAGTTGGAAATAATTTTGTCACGACGGCTGTATTAAATCCAGCTTTTGTCAGCCCATAAGCGGCTCGTAGTCCTCCACCCCCGGCTCCAATAATTAAACAATCAACAGTATGATCGATTGTTGGATAGACATTTGAAGCCTATTTCAGAAAAAAGGTCTGATAAATTTAGGACTTAAAGCTTTGCTCGTGCAGCTATCCTGGAACGTAAGTTTTGAACTAATCCCGGATTGCTGCACAGAAACTAATGTCAGTTCACCTCGGTACTGTGCTTAGCATTGCAAGTCGCGTACAAACCCTTAACGTGCGTATTTCGATAAAATTGAGTGAAATTAAAACGTTTTAATTGGTGAAAGATATAATTTTTACGAAGTACAAACATTGTCACAAAAAGAAAAAGTACAACATATGCAATTCTTAGTTACAGAATGTCAGACAACAACTCCTAGTAACAGTCGCAGCCTTCTTAAGATTTATTTTTTTATTTTTTGAGGACATAAAAATTAGGACAAATTTTTACTTCCTAAGAAGGTATTCAGGGTGTTCTTTTCCAATTTCGATCATTTTGAGATGCTATTATTCATTGAAACCAAGGTGCCCTTCATACTGAGGCGATATAACGTAAGCGATACACACATCGTGTGAGTGAGAAACTTTTTTATCATCTCCCTTCAGATTTCAAGTAGCTGTTTATATATACTACTTAACTTGGTTTTAAATTTACTTGACTTGATTTTCAAGCTACTGGGCCTAAAAATTTAACTTGAAATCAAGTCTTAGAGAAACCAAATACTAATATTGAAATGGCAAACCAAATCAAGTATTCAATTAAAACTCAAATTATTATAAAGTAGTATCCATTTTTAAAATTCACTCTCATCACTTACTTAAAAAAAGGGGGAAAAACGTCATCTGAGGTAGCTTTTAGCAAGATTATAACTTTTGGTGCCATGTAAAAAAGAGTTTAAGAGTCAATGCTTATATGTTAAAAGTATGTAAAGTATCTATATAAAGTACAAAGCGTACAAAGTAATCCTTCTTGGTGGACCGAATTATATGATTTATGGATGACCCCTATAATAGTTATCTTTATAAATTAATTATAATAGTATCGATCTCGAAATTCTTGGGATAACGTCATCAAAATCCCTTCCAGTATTATATTGAAGACTGAATATCAATAATGAGCTAAGTACCAAAAAAAAAAAAAAAATTGAGGTAGACCCGAAAAAGCAAGCTAATTGCCATTTCCAACAACCTAATACATTAGTAGGTATGTCATTAATATAGTTACTATTAATGATCAGGGACCATCCATAAATAACGTCACACAAATTTCAGGACTTTTTACCCCGCCTCCCGTTCTTGTCACATTTTTAGAACTCTCTTCCCCCTGATGCAAGTCACAGATTTTTCAATTTTATGCATGCATTTAAAAATAATAATAATTTACGTTCACTCTTGAAATTCTATATTGTGTGAAAAATATAATCTCATAGCGAGAGTGCTAAAGTATTAACAACTATAGATTGAGTTCGTAAATTTTTAGTTTTTTATTCACATATAAAGGCTCTCACCCGATAGTCATAAGAAAAGTGACCCAGGCGGTTTTTGAAAAATGCTTCCGTGTGCTGATTCCTCTTCATGAAAAACTTATTGTCGCACAATTTTAACCCGCTACCCCCACTTGTATTGGAGTTACGGGGAAAACTACCCCAGACGTTAATTTAAAAATATTATGCATTTTACCCATATCTACGTAAAGTTTTAATTTCATGAAAAAATCTTTAATAGTTTTCTAGAAAAAAAAATTTAACGTCTGGGGTAGTTTCCCCCGTAACTCCAATACAAGTGGGGGTAGCGGGTTAAACTTGTGCGACAATACGTTTTTCATGAAGAGGAATCAGCACACGGAAGCATTTTTCAAAAACCGCCTGGGCCACTTTTCGTATGACTGTCGGGCTAGACCCAAATTTTGCGTTTAAATATCTTAAATTTTATCATGTAACGTCACAAAGCTTTGCACCCCCCTGCCTCTTGTCACATTCTGGTGATACCCTCTCCCTTTTAACGTATGACGTAATTTATGGATGGCCCCTCATGGCATTAAGCCCGCTTTTTACATCGTTGGCAATGGCACTTTAGCTTACTTGTTCGGGTCTAACTCAATTTTTGTATTGCGCACTTAACCCATTATTGAAGTCCAGTCTTTACACGTACTAGATTTTACTTTATTTTCCATAAGTCATATTGATGTCATAATTTTAATAGAATGTAGTAGCCCTTATGGAAGCCTATTTTTTGCAGATATTTGGTTACTACCTCCCTCTCCCCATACTACCCAATGTTATGAAGCTTCAAAGTAAACGAAATATTTAAAATTTAGGTAACAGAACAGCTTTTAATTGAAGTTCCAAGCTTTAATTTAATAAGATAATTGATTACAAGTTTGACTATGTATTGCTCCCTGTTCTACTAAGATTAGTGCCAAGTGGTCGATATTATCCACGGCGCTACCGGTTGATACAATTATAAAAAAGTGGTACACCAATACCTCGTTTTGTTTTGCGTTTTTTCGAAGTTGCGTCGCTGCTGAATTAGTACTTATTTTTATTGGGCGTCGTTAGATTTTCGAAGTTGCGTTGTTTTGGGTTCGAGTCTTGTATGTAAAAGTGCTTGCTATAGAAAATCATAATTCACTTTGCGTCGTGTTTTTTCTTGGAACATAGCCACGACGCAAAGTGAGATATGGGTGTATTAGGTTTGTTCTCACAGCGAACTGGATTTGAACTGATGAGTGTACGCACAGCAGACTTTCGAGTTGAAAATTCAAATCAGCTCAAACAGTGATAGAATGAATACGTCTGGAGCGTATAGGTACAGAACAATGTGAGAATAAGCGGTAGTCAAAAAGCATATCAAATTCATGAATTTGAACTACTGACAACAAACTTATTATACCCACTTGATGGCGCAGTGGTTAGAGCAACTGCTCTCTCTGCTACATGCGCCAGTGGTTCTGGTTTCGATCCCCATCGAATCCCTAGATATACGATTAAAAATTAAGATTCAAGACCTACCGAATATTTTTGTGTGTAAGACAGTCGTGATATGACCATAGATGTTAAAGCGACTATAAACACCCAAAAAAAAAAAAAAACTTATTATATTTGCCTTGTAACTCGAGGTCACATCTTTCTTCTCCATATGAAACAACACCTAGGATAAAAGCAAACTTTTCCCCATTACAAAAATTTTTTAAGTGGTTAACCAATAGCTTCCAATATGTATGTACAGTAAAAAAAATTTAAGAATTTCTCTTTAAGTTCCATTTTAACAATCCTAAAGGGATCGAGACGAGTTTGGGAGGTTGTTATAAATAAAACCGCAGTGATATTTTCATTTTTTTTTTATTAATATTAAGAAATTATAACATACATTTATTTCTTCTCAGCTTTTTTCGCTTTTACTGAGGCCTTCTGTGCTTGAAGAACTTTCACTACGATTTTCTGTTCTTCGATTAAGAAAGCTCTAAGAATACGTTCTTTCACACACTTGTGGCATAGAACTCCTCCGTATGCTCGACGAACGGTCTTCTTCCTTCGGCACATTCGTGACCTTTCATGTGACCGTGCGGGTTGGATTCCACGTAGTTTATCCTTGCACTGACCACATCTGGGGATCTTCTTGGGTTTCTTCAAGTACTGGTAAACTAATTTACCACCGGGTGTACGTACACTATAAAAAATAAAAACAAGGATTAGAACACAAGGTGGACGATATGTTAATGCTTGGTACAACTTAAGTTAATTATCAGTAGACTTAAAATACAAATCATAATAACATTCATTACTCTAGCCATAAAATTCATCATTTGATAGTTTGTATTATTTTAATTCTTAATATAAATGAAACTTACATGCGTCGGCGATTTGATTTAGTATTGTACGACAATCGTCGACGGTATGTTAACCGCTGGACCATTTTGATGGTTAACCTACGTAAACAAACGTTAACAATATATTAGATAAAAAATATCTATAAATTTCAATTTCAATTGATTATAAAATCTATAATTTCACATAATTATTGATTCAATCATTAATATAATTAAGATGACTCGAGATTAAAAATAACATTATTTACCTAAAACACCTTCTTCAATGTATGGTTAGGAAAAGGAAGTAAGAACAGGACAGCCAACATAAATTCACCACGTGTTGTTTTGGTAACACTTAAATCCCATAGACTTCTACTCGATGCAGGCTTATGTAAATAAGGGGTATAACGCATGCGTTGTATGCGTAAGCATTATTGAAAGAATTCAGTGAAAAAAAATACAAGAAAAAATAACATTCCAATTAAAAATGACAGTTTTAAATTAATCGTATTAATTATTTTTAAAATTTGCCTTTTAAAAGGTTTAATCCGTTTTACTATGGCTAGTCTTTTCGATAGTTATGAACAACAATATGCTGTTCTTACAGCTGATATTACGGCTCAAATTGGTCGATTTAATATAGCGACAACAGGTTTTAAATAACGATTTTTCTATGGTATAAAATAAGTATTCAATACAATGTATTTTAGATGAAAAGCGACAGTTTATCAATGAAATAGACAAGCATTTGGATGAAGCACAAGAATTGGTAAAGTCTTTGTCAGAGCCAGTGGCGGTTCGTGATTAAAACTTTTGGGAAAGCAAATTTTTTGCATCGCTACTTTATTAGTCGTATTAACAATTTTAAAACCTTATTTTTGGGTTCACATCTTCTCAAGTTATATTTCTTTACGACGAGCCGCCACTACTTACAATTAGAGTTAAAATGGAACAAAATGTGAAAACATTTAATTTTAGTTGGAACAAATGGAGTTGGAAGTTCGAGATGTAGACACGACACAGAGGCATCGATATAGGACTAGACTTGAGTGCTATCGTTCGGAATTAAAGCGATTAGGTCAAGAATTTTCGAATGCTCGTACCGGTGGATATTCGGATGAATATGGTTCTTTGGATGAGTTGTCCGATGTGCGATTAAACGAAGACCAAAAGCGCCGCTTGTTGGATAATTCAGAGCGAATTGAACGTTCTGGAAATCAACTGAATAATGGCTATAAAGTATTATTGGAAACTGAGCAAATTGGAACTCAAGTTTTACAAGACTTAAGCTCACAGCGTGAAACCATACAAAGATCACGAGCTAGAGTAAGTTATATGAAGGGTTACATGGGTTTTGAAAGTTAAAAAGCAAATTTGGAAAGAAGTGAGCAGTAGGATAAAGAAAGAAAAAGGACGAGAAATTATAGTTAAAAGGAAAAAAAAGAGAAGGTCGCCTAGTTGCTTTTTCGTTACATTATGGTCTCTATCGTTTTTCTTTAAGCCCAATAAAAGAACTAAAAAGAGTAAATTATTTGAAATTTCTAAGGGGCCATCTATAAATTACGTCACACGTTAAAGGGGAGGGAGGGGGACGATGAAGTGTTTCAAGGGGTGGGAGGGGTTCTAAATTTTGTGATGTCAGATTTCAAAATGTATTTTAATCTAGGTGTTAAGTAAAACGCGAACTTTGAACTATTAACGAAAAACTCAAAAACATTTGCAACACTGTCTGTAGAAACATAAGGTTCAAATTGTTTTGTCGGCCACTCGCTCTACGGCACTGAGAAAAAAATTTGTTTTTGACAACTGAATTTTATTTACGCCTTCATTACTTTACGTTTTCATTTAATATATAGCTTTTTAGATTTAACTGTCCGAAAAGAATTTTTTTGATTTTTAACCGACTTCAAAAAATGGAGGAGGTTCTCAATTCGACTGTATGCTTTTTTTTTTAATGTTTGTTACTTCAGAATTTTCAGACTGGGTGAAGCGATTTTGATGATTCTTTTTTATTTGAGAGCTGGTGCTTTCCGTGTGGTTCCATTTCAATTTGAAGGAAATCGTCCACTTCTAAAGGGTTGAAAACTAAGGGATGAAATATTAACTTCTTATTGGATAGCTCGATTTTTATAATTTTTTTTTATTGGTAGAACATAATTTTAAATTATATATCTCATATCCATTTTTTATAAAAAAAACTCCACTTATTAGGGGTTACAAATTAAGGTTGAAATAATAAATTTTTCCTGGCTAGCCCGATTTCGATAATTTTGTTTTTATGACGAAAAAAAAAAACTTAAAACAGAATCATCGGATTTTGATGTTTTTTTTTTCTATCGGAAAAAGTATTCCACTTAGTTCTATCATTAAATTTAAAAGCAAAAAAATGTCAACCCTTAAGGACAAAAAGGGCTGATGTAGTAACTTTTAATATTTAACAGCGCTGCCTCAGATGAGCTGCGCGTTTAGTAGGTTTACCTATATTCCAAGAAATAAAATCAGTTAACAAACTTCAGATCACTAAAAATCGAGAAATCAATAAAATTATAACAAAATGAAAAACCGACTTCAAAATAAATAACAAACTTAAACGAAAAAATGCACTAAAAAGTAAAAAAATAATTCCGTATTCTTGCAGTGTCTACTACTTACAAATTATTAGAACGAGATAATGTACAACTATGGTTATTTTTGGAGTTGGGGTCAGCCAAGGAAATAAATATTAATGTTCATTGGTAAAAAGGTTTAGTTGGTTATTGTTATTTTGTAGTTTAAAGGTCGCTAGATATTATTAGCATTATTAGATATTATTAGATTAGTACATTATATAAAAGTTAATTTGAAAAATAAATTTTATAAGGTATTCTCGTTTATTGCTAAGTACCAATATAGTCGTATTTCCTTGGCTGACATCAACTCAAAAAAAAAAACAATAGTTTTACATTATCTCATCCTAATAATTTGTAAGCTGTTGACACTGCAAGGACACGAAATTATTTTTTTTCTTTTTAGTGCATTTTTTCGATTAAGAATTTTTATTTATTTTGAAGTCGGTTTTTCATTTTGTTTTTATTTTATTTATTTGAGTTTGATTTGATGTTAATTTAATTAAAAAAATCCTTTAAATTGAAATAAAACAAATTTTGGAACTGCTGTTTTAATTCAATAATTATTTGTAGATGTAAAATTGTAAAATATATGACGTCACACCAAGGAGGGGTGGGTCTCACAAGTGTGACAAGAATGAAGGGGGGGGGGGGGGCTAAAAACATTAAATTTGTGTGGAGTAATTTATGGATGGCCCCTACGTCCATGTAACCCATTCAAATAAAAAAAAATTGTGTAATATATTTATGTAAATCTTTTGTTTTAGTTGAGAGAAACCGATGAGGATTTAGGCCGATCGTCCCGTATCATGGGAACCATGATAATGCGTTCGATGCAACAAAAATTAGTTTTGTATATAGTGGCAATAACGTTTATATTGGGAGTCTCCTTGGGTATTTATTTATCAATTAATAAAAACAAAACGTAGATACTTGGAAATTTGAAATAATCGCCACTGATCTCTTGTATAAAATTTTATCGCTTGTTATCCGTTCCCCTTTCACGTATTTGATCCTTTACGATATTTATTTTTAATTTTATATATAGTTTATTATTTTATATTATATGTTAATTGTTGTATTTAAATAATAAATAATAACATGAACGTAAAAATTAATGGTTGCCATGCTCCAATTTCACAGCATATTTTATATATTACAACGATGGCACATATTATTATTAATAATAAATATAAACCAGTTATGTAAAAATCGAGTTCGAGCACATTGAAAATGTTGAGCTGAAACGCTTCGGGCTGATATTTTTCCCTGAATCAATTACCTATATAAACACCTATACAATTTTTGCTATTAACCGTCTGGCCGTTTAATTTATCAATGGAATTTTAAACGTTCCAACCACCATTGATACAGTCAAGTGTTCAATTTGCCTATACTAAACTGGAATTACGTTGACTAAATAAAGAAATTCAATTATTTGAATTTGTGTCGTTGATTTTTAACAACCTAAGCTTTAAATTAGCTATTTAATCAATTGAGACAAGGTAAAATATCAAATTGTTATCGTGTTGGATCTATGATGCCTTTCACTTGAGATTCAAATTAGAAAGAGAAATGATTTGTTGATTTGGCGAGTTTCGGCGGGAAGGTGAGAAGACTTGGAAGACATTCTCTTTAAATATGGAATTTGTTTGAAACATCTCTAATTAGATATAATCTCTGACTGACACTCACGCAAAGCGTTCCCTATTCAAATTAGTTAAAATTTTTTGAATAAATTTTTCGTTTTCCTCGTTGTTAATTAAATAAATGAGTCGTCTTATGTCATATGCTATGAATGATAATATTTTTAAGTTAAGGAAAGATGCGAACGGAGAGAAGACGATTGGTGAGGAGCGCGTCGAGGACAAGGAAGATGCGATGTAATAAATCTAATGAAAAGCGTTATATTAGCACACGCATGCGTTCGTTTCAATCTCTCTCTGGATATAATAAAATACTGGGGGGCCACAACAAAGATATGTGTGTAGTACGACGACAATCACTCGCAAGTCGCTCACATCTTTAGATCTTGATCGAAATGGATCATTTGTAAGCTCGAGTTTATCGAGGATCGTTACATTTTCATCAGTTTTCACACGAACGCGTTTCAAGTTCCATTCGGGCTTCTGACCAAACCACCCCTAAAAGCTTACAATCATTACCACAAAAAATTTCAAAAAAAATCAATTTTTAAAGATATTTCATACAATGCAAGTGGATAGATCTTAAAAATTAAAATTAAAAAAAAAAATAAATAAAATGTAAGTATGGAGCATTGTTGTCAATTTTGTTGAAACAATATAACGGAAACGCAGTTGTTGAAAAACGTTTGCGTAGATGTAATTGAACGCTTCGACATGTATTTAATTACAATTTTTTCTCTTTTTTTTGTTCAAGGATTGAAAATTTGATCCGCAAAGACATTTATTGCCTCTTAATTCTCTGTGTAATAACAACATTCACGGCTTCGGTCCGTAGTAACGTGCCGCCACCATCGAGGATCCCATGGGATGTTCTCGTCGATAATCGCCAGTCGTCTTTGTACATTCCCGCCGGTCAAACTAAAATGTAAGTATAGAAAATTTTGTTGATTTATCGCTTGAATTTTATGGCCTCGGTACAAACGGGAATATTATTGTTGTCGAGGCTTTTGCGAGACGAATGTTTGCGAAAAGAGACATTGGCCGCAAAGTTACCAGACGGTTTAGGTGTAACCTCTGACCCACGACGTCTAAATTCGGATTGTATGTGTTATGGGCGTTTTTATTTTTGTTCTTTTCAACGTCAACACGGGGCCGAAACGTTTGCTTTGGTTCACTGTATGCGAATGAATGGATGGATGGATGGAGGAATGTACACGTGTTTTAGAAGAAAAAGGTCAAATGTGTTTTGGTTGAACTCGAAGAGAAAAAAAAAAAATTATAATATCCACCTAGTCGTATGTGTGCAGGTGTGTGAAAATCAAGCTCATAATTGTTGCGTAGTATTGATGCAAAATGACTTATTGCATTTCTTGTATGTGTTATAAACGACGTGTTTATGTTTCGATTTACGAGTCGAGAGCATTTGCATATGTATGACCAGGGACGGCCAGAAAGGGGGTGCAGTGGATGTTACACATCCAAAGCCCTCTCTCTAAAAGGGCCCAGAAATGTAAAAAAGAAAAAAAAAACTTAATGCAGTATTCTAGTCTAGAGGCATGAATTTCAGGTAATTTTTGAGGTGTCATAAAAAAAGGCAATTAATATTTTTATCATCCATTTTTTATTAGTTATTTATAAACCTTACAAGAATACAGAAAAAAATCAAAAAACAAAAAAAATTACAAATTTCAAAAATTAGCAGCTGATGAATTGGGGGGGCGTCTCAAAAAATTGGCACGTGACGATACCAATGATTTCAACCCTCCTAGCAATATAAAACCAAAAAAAATTATTAATCTAGAATATTATCGCAATGTCTGGAACAACGGAAAAGTTGGAAAAAATTTTTTTTACAAAATGGTGACTGCCTCAAAAGTTTTTTTTTTTAAATAGTAAAAATTGAAATTTGGGGATGGGGATAGTTCCAAGTATATACAAGTCTATAAAGAAGACTCTAAAAATTTCAGGTAAATCGGTCCAGTAGAACCTGAGAAATCGTGGGTATCGTTTTGAAAAAGACAGTTTCGAGAAAAACGCGTTTAAACTTTCGAGTAAAGTTACATCCAGTGGCCATACAATGGTAGTTAATACTTACATTTTTTAATCAGCGATTCCTGGTCCATAAATATTGAAAAATTTGACAAATCCTCTTAAGGGCATATTCCTAAAGGCTTAAACTTTGAGAATATGAAAGAAAAGAAAAATCGATTTTTACAAATTTCTAGACTAGAATACCCCCTTAAACTTGAAAATTATTACTTTGAAATGAAAAAAAAATTTCATAGTAAGAACATTTAAATTAGTGATCCTTAGCCACTGCACTGCAATACTATTGGGTGTCCTTAAACTTTTGAAGTATGCCGTTAAATAAAAACGCAAACGATAACATTTATTTTGTACGTACTTTTATGGAGCATTTTTAGAGCAAATCCACATAGCATTTTTTTCGTATGCAATTGTATTTTATTTTACATTGAGAATTATTATCACGGTTCATAAACCATGTAACGCGTTTTCTGCATTTTTTCGAACCCCTCCCCCCTACTATGTAATACTATTTAGGCCATTTCGACTATTTACACCTTATACCGTATATAACATAAGAACATATCCCTCCCCATGGTAAAGTGATTTACGTGGTTTATGGAGGCCCCATACACTATTTTGCACTGTGTAGTATAAGGTGTGTTCTAAGCACTAACAATGTTCTTTCAGCAATGGAAAGGCAAAGGCTGAAATAACATTCTAAATGTTTTGAATGCCTAGTGCAGGGTTGCTTAAACTATGTTCGATCGAATCCCAGGGGTGACTCAATCTCAGGGGTTCGGCGGACGTTAAGATACATACCCGACTGATACAAGGTATATGGATATATACCTATGTTTTGAATTTGAAAATATCATATTTTATTTATCCAATTAAGAAGGGTGCGGTTAATGTACATGTAAAATTGGTAAGGTTCAGTACCTCCAACAAGATTATGAACCACTGGCCTAGTCGAATGCACTCGTAGATAAGTTACATTATCTTAGGCTTATTAAAAACTAAATTTTCAAGATACCCCAATAAAAAGAGTTGCGAATCACTGATTTAGGTGAATAAAATAATAGCGACTTATCACTTAGTATTAGGTAGACTTCGTAGATCTCTACTCCATACGCTGGTGGTTTGATTCTTTTTTAATCTTATAGATTTTCCTAAAATCAGTAGGTTATAGAGATGTGCTTAACGTTCAGATGTCCCAACTAAAATCGCTCGACGATTTTCAATCGTTTAGGCCATAGCGGGATTAGCGACGCGAAAAGTCACTCACAAATCCAATAGAAGTGAAAGCAAATTGACCGGGGTCGACCCGACTCATTCAACTTGAACGACCAAAAGTTTAACCCCGCTATGGCCTAATCGATTGAAAATCGTCGAGCGATTTTAGTTGAAACGTCTGAACGCGCCTTTAGATAGCCATGACATGGCTGAAAATCTTAAGGCGACAAAAACTACTTAAAAGGTTTTGATCGATTTGTATTTGTTTTTCTTTTTCCTTTTTATTTAAGGTCGCTTTAACGACTGTGAATTCGAAAATCCAAATTTGAGCTTTTACTGGATTTTGAACCTAGACCACGTCTGGTGTCTAGAACAGTAATGTAACGACCACGTTACTATGCGGTCTATTTGTTTTTTGATCTTTCAGTGCTTAGTTTCTTTCAAAAATAAAAAAAAAATATTCCGTTACCTATGCTAAATTAATTTAAGTGAGGATTCCAGAAAACCCCTTTGAGGGATTTTTGGATATGTAGGGGGGGGGGGTTACAAAAAAGGAAAAAAACTGTAATCTCAAATCTCAACCATGCAGAATATATAATAGCGTATTGCAACTTTTTTTGAAAATGTTAATTTGTACCACTTCGTAGAAACGATTAATGTATTTCGTATACTTACTTACGTAGTACCTAAAAATAATAGTAGATAGAAATAAAAAATATGACAAAGTAGTAGATTATACTATCAGCTGTACTTATTTTTAATGAATTGTAGAAAAAATGATTTTACGATATTTTTATGATTTTATTTTTAAAATTTTTATGTCCACCATTATTGATTATTTTTTATATACCTACACGTACCATAGGTTGAGCAACTCTGATATAGAATATAAAGACTAGATTTGAACAATAAACGTTATATTATTGAAATGAATTATTGTTTCTGTTACATCGTAAACATAAACGAGCTAATCCTTGGATACTGCAATCCTACTTTTTACCGAATGTTATCCTCTTCTCTAATTTAAGCTTTTTTCTCTAAGCTATTTTCTTATTTATTTTAGTATATAGAAAGGATAATAACTAAAATTTGCAATTTCTCTAAGTTATTTAATGAATTGACCATGAAAAAATGTTTTATACCAACAGCTTTTTTAAGGAAGTTGGTAACTACCCTTAAAACAATACTGTTTGTGTTGCTATTTGGGTGGATGGGGGTTTGAGAATGCATTTAGTATTTGGGCCCCTCTACGTAGATAGCCGTTCCTGCGTATGACGCATTATATTAACGAGAAATATACAGGTTGAAAGATGCGTATAATCGCGGGGGATCGATACACTGTTTAGACTGATTGACTAGAGCCGATTGATTGATCAATGGCTTGATTTAAGGGCTCGAGAGAAAACTGTGGGATCGCCTCGATAATATGATGCCGCGTTTCAATCATTTCGATTGGATGTGATTGACAGTGTCGGGTCGTTTTTAGCAACTTAATGACAGTGGCTATTGTTGGTCCGGCCATAATTGGTCCAAAACCCATTGCTGGACCACCCATAAATTTCAGTCACAAACACACACGCATAATATAATATGATGCATAAATTGATGATGAAAACGTTTTTGGATTATTGTTGTTTGGCTTAGGCACTGTATGGGAGGTCGGGTCGGCGACCATTTTTTTCACAACTTCTGTTGTCAGTCGTCGTGATTGATTTGTAGTAGAAGTAAACCGGGACCTCAGCTCGACCACTGTCGAATGCAAACAACAAAAATATGAGAAAATCGCGCTACGGGATGGAACCATCGTTTATTCCACATAGTTGTCTCTTCACTTTTTTCCTCGCTGCCAAACAAAAGCATAAATTAGCAGACAAAAGTAACTGTCAGCAGAGTCAGTTGTAGTAGATGAGGTCAATGTCGTCATCATCGGCAGCAGAACACCGTCAGTCAGTGGCCCTCGGCTTTGTACCATCGTCGTTTTCTTTTGATTTTTTCCTCGCCTTTTTTTCTCTCTATTGTAATCTATTTGGTCAAAATCATCTCACCAACATTTTGGGAAACCCGAAAAAAGACCTGGTGATTGTAAGAGAAATGATCGATTTTTACACTTCTTTTCGTCTCCCTTTTACCACCAAACTGACAAGAACGTACTTTTCTTTAACTTACCTTTAGTTCTTCCCTTACTATTTTCATAAATTGACCACAAGCTTATTAATGCTAAGCAGTATATTACTACTAGAAAAAAACATACTAAAGAATATTTGCTCTCCGTACATTATAATTTTTCATTATATTAAGGCGACCAACATTTTTAAAATGACAGGGAGCTTTTTTTCGCAAATTTTCGTAAAGAGAAATTTCTTTCATTTAAACGTGTTAATTGTCTTGAATTTTAAAATACATTCAGTCTTCAAAGACAATTATCGTCTATTTTATTAAAAGTGCATTATTAAAAGAAAGACTCAATAGGTTTGTATACTCAATGAAAATAAAACCATACATTGTACGGTACAAGTCATGCGCAATACAGAAAGTGAACTTTTGATTTCTCTAAGTTTGACCACTTCTCTTTTATAAGTAGTTGAAACGATGTTTCTTCTCTTCAAAATTTATATTAGAAACTAACTTATCTTCAATTTTTTGAACTGTTAAGAAGGATGAATATCCAAAAAGAAGACATATGCAGGGGGACACTTTTTGAAGACTTAAAGTTGAATGATTGCCTTCCAAATGAAGAATGATTGGTCACCTTAATAATTGTTTTTACTCTTTCAACTCAGAGAATATCATGAGTAGATAAAATCTTAATACATTAATTCAGCGAATTTATGCTAACTCCAGGAAAGTTAAGGAATTCCCAGGAAAAGTCAGAAGATTTGTTAAAAATGAAGAAATTGCAATTACGAAAAGGATATTAAAAATACTTCCAATTTTATAATTTTTATTCTAAAAATAAATTTAAAAAAATTTGAACGAAGTTTTCGTGAGAAAAAAGAAAGACATTATTGCATGTTTTATACCCAGGATTACCCGAATCGAAGCATTATTATTGCATAAATCTGACGTGAGGGATTGGGTGGGGTCAGGGATGCTATCTTGGGTGTTCGCAGGGGTTTGCATGAACCCTTTGATGTGAATGATATAAAAATTATACAAAAAACGAAAGTAATTTTTTTTTGATTAACATCTGTTTGTTTTTTTTTTCTGGTAGTTTCATTATCAATATTCATCTGCTAGTTTGCTTATCTGCCAAATAATATTTCAATGGGAATATTAAAATAAAATAAAAAATGTTAGAAAATAATCACCTCGAAAGTGAACCGCCTGGTAAAATTTTGGGAAAGCATCATTGGGTGGGGTCTACCACATCTAACCGCAGGGGTTGGGGGTAGGGGGTCAATAAAAATAATCTCACGTAATTAATAAATGCCCCCTTTACCGGATTTATTCAAATAAGTCAGGGAATTTAGCTTGGACTGCTGGAATGCTGGAAAACATGAAATATATTAACCACTACTTGTTCAAAAGACAATAACGTGTGGCTGTTTTCTTCCAAAATAATTATAGGTAACTATCTTAAAAACCTACCAATTGCCTTAGATTAATTGACTATCAATTGAACGATCTATTGCACATACTATTTTAGACTTATAATACGTTAGTTAAGAAAATTTATTTACATATCTGTTCCTAACATACGACTAAAAGTTATTGCCAATTCTTAGGCTTGTCGAAAATGAAACTCAGCTTATGCACAATTCACATTTAGCGTATATTTAACCTATCGCAACCCACGTCCACGTTTTTATTGCATATTGAACTCAGTTCAGATAAAAAAAATGTATAATGCATAAACAAAATTAATATAAGAGTATTGGCTACAATAGGCCAATATACAAACAAAACAAACCGTGTGAAAATCATAAAATATCTACGCTAAACCCACGCAAAACGAGGGTTAACGAATTCAATTAGCATTTTTTCATTCTTTATGCATCTATTTTTTTGTGCTACTATCTTATTACTGGTTATTTTTCATAAAAAAAGTAACCGACATATTTAGGTTTTTCTGCATAAGGGATGATATTTTTTAACGAGACATTCATTATGCATTGGAACGTAGATTGAAATCTCAGAGGATAAAATTACTTAACTTAACTTATTGTTAGCCAAACTTTTTTCTCAATTGAAGAGTACCTAGGTATTTAAAACAATTAACAAATAAAGAGAAATTATGACATTTTTGAATATTAAGGCCCATTTACACTTTGACTAGTGCGAGTGCGAGTGATTAGCGATTAATAATAGTTGTGAATGATTAGTTCAAGTGTGTAGTGCGAGTAGTGTCAAGTGTACTGTTTAGCTGCTTCGCTTAGTTTAATTGTTAAGCATGTTTCCTAGGAAGCAAACTAAAATGAAAGGACGTAGCAACTCGCAAAAAGTTAGATTATACTTCTATTCACTTATTAATACTGATTACTGATCACTCACACTAATCAGCTGCAGTTCACACCTGTGTTAACCTAATCACTAAGTACCTGCATTAATCATTCGTACTTGCACTAATCAAAGTGTAAATGGGCCTTTAAAGAAAGTAGGTAATGTAGATGGATTCATATATATAGAAGGTACACATTTATTATGATTTTATGAAGATAAAAGATTGTATATTTATTAGTATTTCGAATAGTGCTTCTTCATTAAGTGAGTTAAAGTAACATCAAGATTATTCTTAAAAGGTCTTATCTTGTGAGATTAGAAGGGATTAAAATTTTTATTTTTTTAATTTTCTTACTAAATAATAAATATTATGAAGGGCTATTTAGTGGCGTGGTTGACTAGATAGTTACCCTCACGGGAGGGACACTCCGTGTTAAACTGCGGTGCTTTTTTTTGCTATTAGTAAGGCGGTTCATTCATAGGGGCGCTAGTGTCGGCAATTTTTAACCACGCGCACGTAATTTGAATTTTTTTTATTTATTCATTTTTATTACCTATATTTAAATTTAAAATAATTAATTCTTTTATTACATGTTAAATATTTTATTTAAAAAAAATAAATACACCTAATACATAAGAAATAATAACAATTAAATTGCTACAACAAAGTTAATATTATAAACTGATTAATTTAGTTAGAGGGGCAATGGATCGGGATTTTACAATGAATGCATGAATGTAAATATTATAAAAAAAAATGATTACTACTTTTCTCCAGTTTTGCAGCAGTTGTTATTCGTTGTTATCGAGTATTGAGTTTGGTGATGAAAATGACTTCTGTATTCCATTCATAATCTTGGTTATCACGAAATCTGGGAATATGAAATTACTTAACCAACTTAGAAAAATAATTTAGTAAGATAAAATATTTTTTACTTAACTTATGATGAGTCAATCATCCTTTTTTTCGTGATTATGCTCCTTGAAATAAATTTAAACAAATACATAGTTTGTTTCCGATGACTTTAATTCACACAATCAACATTTTTTTCTTAAAATGACATACCAACGCGTGCACTTTATGGAAGGACTTGACAGAAGTGTAAAATAAAAACGAATTTTTTTGATCATCGCCAATCCTCGGTATCAATCGGGAAGTTCGGAACAATTCTTTTGAAGAAATTTTATCTACCTAACCGACTGAATATTGTTTCGCCATCTGTGTTTGACCCGCCTTACTAAAATTCAGGGGCACCTCACGTCTCGTAAGAGTGTCCCTCCCATGGTTACCCTATGGTGGTCCTGGGTTCGAATCCCAATAAAACCCCAAAATTTTTTTCATGGATTTTTGGATTTGACGGTCGCTAATGACCATAGTAGTTGATGCGACCTTAAATAAACCAAAAAAAAAATTATTATTGCATATAAGGAATATTTTTCCAAAGTCAATAAGAGTAAAAATTCTGGAAGAGGTAACCCTTGAAAATTCTCTGATTAAGCGTAGTTTATTCTAAATTCAATTCAAATTATCGCTTTTTTCTTAGAACTTAATTTTTGAAGTTGAAGGAGAATACGATTAAAAAAAAAATAATCCATTGATCTTTTTGAAATTTGATAAACTTCTTGTTCTGATGGATCCTTTTATAATTGAACAAAGATTTTTTTTCTTTTTTTGCTTTTTTTAAGGTTGCATCAACTACTATAGTCATTAGCGACCGTCGAATCCAAAAACCCATGAAAAATATCTTGGGGTTTTATTGGTGGGTATTCGAATCCTGGACCACTGGCGTATAGGGCACCTATATAGTCAACCCCGCCATTAAGTGACCTAAGTTTTTTTTTTTTAATTGGAAGATTATGTACAGAGTATATTTGATCAAAAATTATACTAATTTAGATATGAATCGTTAGAAAATCAAATTTCAATTTTTAAACCTTTCGTTCTACCACCAACTATTTCCTTCTATTAAAAACTTTTAAATTTCCGATAAAGTAATTGGCGTCACACGTTTAAGGATAAAGAGGAAGTCAACGAAGTGTTACATTGTGTGACAAGGCGCAGGAGGGGTCATAGACTTCGTGACGTAACATTTCAAAATCGAAAGTATTAAAACACAAAACTTGTGGGTAAACAGAATCCTTAAAATGATAACCAACTTTGTCTAGACGTAAATTGTAAAAAATGTGACGTCATACTGGTATGAAGTGGGGAAATGGGAAGAAGTTTCCTAAAGGTGACTATCAGTGACAAGGACAGAGAAGGAGAGTCAAAAATATCATGAAATTCGTGTGACGTGATTTATGGAAGGTCCCTAATCTAGTTTTCTTGACTAAGTACCTATATTTCTTTTCTTAAAGGTTCCCAAAAACCAGGATTTAACAACAGAATTATAGTGAAAATTTAATAATATCTTAAAAAAAATTTCACTTTCATAAGATTCAAATTTAAGTTAAAATAATTATTTTAAATACTTTAAAAAATAAAAAGTATTAAAGTTTCGAAGATATTAACTAACAAATTTGAAAAATTATATCCTCCGCTAACTTTTGAAATGATCAATGGAAAATTTGGAAAAAAAACTGACGTAGAAGGACAAAACTTTCATTCACTGATAATTGTTTTGAAAAAAAATTATACTGAGTAGTTTTTCATATAGGTACTTATGGTATTAATCATTTTAAGTTGCAACTACTCTATCTGGTATAAATAAAGCTGATATGTGATAAATAAAGTTGAAAGTTTTAAAAGAGCTCTTTTTTAAATCTTTGAAATCCATGTAGAAAATTTAAAAGAGGTCCTCCCAAGAGGCCATCAAACATGTATCTAATATTCAGAGGTCCCTAGGACGTAGGTTTTATTAATTAATAATTACGTTACGAATCTTTAAGTTTTTGTGTAATATTTAAGACCGTTTCAATTGTTATGGTCATTATCAACCCAAGGTAGAAATCTTGGACTTCCATTCAGATTCGATTCACTGACGACAATTTAGCCACTAGCCACTAAGTGGACCCCATGCATGTATTGCCCAACACAATTTTTTGTAAATTTGTTATGGTAAATGAAGAAATTTTTGGGACCACCTAATACATCTAAACATCTAATTTGCTTTTTCTGGTTTCGTTCCATTCAAATTAACTTGAAAAATGTCAGCATAAATTATCTATTTATATGTAAATCAATAGGAACTAATCGAATCGATTTCCTCGTTAATTTGGATACCAATTATTGAACGATCACAAATAGATATCAAGGCCAGCTTATTAAAGCTATTAACTCCCAAAAAGCTCACCAAAAATCTTGGTTTTAGCCTTAAGTTCTGGTCGGCGGTAAATGGAGGAAGTCTATCATTCACGGTGACACCATGTGCTTTTAATATACGATGGTCGATTTATTTGAATCGTTTCAATTTAACGGATGAAGAAGTTATGGTTTTTAATATGACTACTAATAAGACGTTCACGTGGCGAGCGATTGAGGTGCACCAGGGTACGTACAGTTTGAAGATGAGCAACGAAGGACATCAACTTGGTATTGTCAACATATATCCAAGCACGGAAACAGATGGACCGCAAGCTTTGCGTTTGAAAATTCCACGACTGCGGTTACAAATGCGACGACACGGACAACTAATTGTACGGTGGAATCGTAGGTACTTTTTTGCTTGATGCCGCAACACGTTATATTTTCCGTCTAATTTCTGCGTTGATTTAGTGCTGTAGATCCGCATGTGACGCATTACTGCCTGACGGCGAGCTCGGCTCGAAAATATTTATCATTGTGTGAAGTTCAACGAGAACATCATCTGGGAATCAAACCGGTTCGCTCTAAACAATTACTTCATTCAGGTTTATCAATTTTCAATCCGTTAAAATTATTAACGTCTCTAACAAATATTTTCTTTTTTTTTTGTTAATTTAAGGCGAGGAAGATGTACGTGTTGCTTGTGTGGGTTCACGATTGAAGTATACGTTGACAAATTTAATTCCAAACATCACGTACAATTTGCATTTGTTTGCGGTCAATCAGCAAACAAATTTTAGCTATCCGTACGGGAACGGCACTTACATTGTACAGCGCAAATTAAAGCCGATATTGTTGAAGGATGGTAAATCGAATTTTGCCAATTTTAAAGTGGATGGAAGAGCAAACTTTCAATATAAGGTAAGTTAATTATCTTTTTAAAAGCAATGCATCTTATATATCTATACCTACATAACAACATTTAAACCCCTTATTATTTGCAAAAAGAAAAACTTGAAATAATGAGTTTCATTAATTGAGTTAAATATACGAATGCACAACATTGTAGTTTCTAGTCTGATTTTTTTAACGAACGACGTCATTTATATTAAAAAAAATCGTTAAAAACAATTGAAATACTTATACTAACAAATACTTTTTGAAATATCTAAAGTTTTCAAGGTATTTAAGCAGTAGAAATAAAAATGTTTTAACATGGATTTTAAAAAATTAAACAAAGTATTTTTTTTTTTTTTTTGGGTGTTTTAAGTCGCTTTAACAGCTAAGGTCATATCACGACTGTCTAAACACAGAAACTTTCTGTTGGTCAATTATATCTTAGGTCTAGAATTTTAAGTCTAGGATTCAATGGGGATCGAACCCAGAACCACTTGACGCATGAAGTGGAGAGAACTAATGCTCTTGCCACTGCGCCAATAGGTGGCCCTAAACAAAGTATTGATGGGAGTTATTTTCGAGTTTTGTTTTAAGTTTGCTAATAGTCGTTTGGTAATTGAAAATTGGTAATTTTATAGATTTCGATGTGCTTTTTTCGAATGTCAACATTGCCACCTGGTTTGCCATCTTTATCGCTCGCGTCGCCATATTGGAAAATGCCGCGAAAATCCTACTTCTTGACGATATCTCCTTTCTTACTCATTTTATGGCAAAAACATTCCTATACGAAATGAAAGTAGAAACATTTTCTACAATTTTTGTAGTAGGTAATCTTTTTTTCCGTAAAATCAACAGTTTAAGCGTACGAGCCCCGCAAACCTTTATACATCTACGCAACCCGTGACATAACACCGCACTCGCATGTATACCTACAATACACAAATGTAATAAGTTAAAATAAATGTCACGGATAGCGTAGATGTAAAAAAATGTTTGCGGCGCTCGTACGCTAAAACAGTTAATTTTACGAAAATAAAAGTTACTTCAAAAATTATGGAAATTTTCTCTGTTTTAATTTTGCACAAAAAAGTTTTTACCGTAAAATGAGTAGGAAATGAGGTATTGCCAAGAAATATTGTTATACATAGTCGGTATTTTCCAATATGGCGACGTGAATGGCAAAGGAACCAAACGAGATGGCAAAGTTGAATTTCGGAAAAAGCACATCGAAATTTATAAAATTACCAATTTTTAAAATCCCCGGAAAAGGTTCCAGGTAACCTCTTATTCCAGAACTAAATGACTTTTTTTCCGTTAGCAGAAAACCAGGTTAGGGCTCGTTCCACCACACTAATTCTTAGGTTTATTGTACTCCTGTTCTTCTCATGTATCCCTGTTGTACAAAGATTCTTCCTTATTCCAGGTTCAGCATTCTGCTTTACAGAAACAGTCCCTGTACTAAGCTCTTTGCGCTATTTGTGTCTGTTTGGGCGTCATTTATCCCATACAGGTGTCGCCACTTTGTGAGAGCTTTACAGTCAAAAAGGCCATGGGTTCCTCCCCTTCCTCACACAGTCAGCATTTGGGGTCTAAATGACTCTACTATTAATAGTAATTCATAGCTAGGTTGTAGTGCTGTTCAAGGTGTTTATGAAATCCTTGATACCCTTAAAAAGTAGGTACATATTTTACATCTGACATCCAAGAAATTTAAAATAATAATCAGTAAGGCTTTAATGCAATTAAGAGTAATTTGAAAAAGTTAAAAATTTTATAGTAATATGATTTGATTATCAATAATCAATTATCTTATTTTTCGCCATTTTTTTCTCTTGATTTAAACAATTTCATTTATAAGATTTTCATAATTTTTTTTTGTATTTTGGTTTTGGAAATTATGTCTTCTAATATCCATTTTTTAAAATTAAATTGGCCAAAACCTTAATTTTCTTTGATACCTTTTAAATATCTGTATTTTGATAAATCTTCTGATGTCTCAAAAAGCTTAGTATGTACTTACACATGGCAATCCTCTTAATTCTACGCTGGTACCTTTACCATAATTGGTATCTCTTATATTTAGAAATCTTAATTGTTAAGAAACCACAAGTATTATCTCTAAATTCTACTGCAAAAGCTCACTTTTAGGCAATCATGCTTTGTCTAAGCAAATTTCAGGCAAAATTTCGAAATTGAAGTACCTACTTATATGTATTGAACAATAAAGACATTTATACTATGAGCCTGGAGGATTGGCTAACTGATCTAAAATACATTTGATTAATATTTTTGATTTTATTACTAGATAATTATGCCCGAGTCAAATTAATAATTTCCAACAGCCTCACATACGTCGAGTTTGTATGATGAACCTTTTTCCAATATTGGTCAAAGTATAGAAATAATTTTTAGTTAATTTCCTTTTCTCTGCAATTTTTCATTCTCTAAATGTTTGTGGAATAAAAAAATATGTCTACTGCTTCATAAACCACTTATTAACGATACTATTTTAAGAACTAAGATTTACATAGATAATATTGCCAACTATAAATTGAATTATCAAATCGAACACCCTGTAGAAATACAAAATGTCCTCAACACGTTTTATACTTTGACCTATATTTTCTGTTAATAACTACAATAGCTTCATTGTACAATCTATTTCTAAAGATTAATTTTTCATTTTTTCTTACTATTATTTCGTTCACCAAACAATTTTTGCGATAACATTCATTAACATAAAGGTTTATTTTTCGATTATTGCCCTTTCACTGATCAACTACGTGTTTAAACTAGTAGTCTTAAAAACTTATCTTTGATTTGTTTCCATTGAATCTGTTTTAATAGTATTTTACTTCTAAGAATATTAAAAATAAGAACCTTTTTTTAAATACTAAGAGTGTCTATATTGATAATAATTGAAAGTAGGCACATAATATGATACACTTAGGGACAAAAAAATTGGATACTTGTATTTATATGTTTCCATATAACCTAATTACAACAATTATTGAAATGTTTTTGTTTATTTTTATATCCTTTCATAATTGAAGACTGGACACACAATAAGGGGCTAAGGGCCAAAAAAAAATATGAGATAGACCCGAAAAAGCAATCTAAGTGCCATTGCTAACAACCTAATACATACATTAATAGCTGATAATATTAATAATCATTGCATTTAGTCCGCTTTTTAGGTTGTTGGCAATGGCACATTAGCTTGCTTTTTCGAGTCTATTGATGTCCAGTCTTCAATTGTTTTGGTAAACTAAATCAGTTCAATTCACTATTTTCCAGAGCCAGCTTATTGGGTGAATTCATTGCTTTTGAAAATCATTTGCTTTTGTTTTAACAATAATTCGAGTAAACAATCAATTAGGCAATATTCAATAGTTAGGCGTTAATTTATTTTCTTGGAGGTATGGTCTTATGTTGAGCGCATTTTGCCAGGACAGAGGCTTTGGTCAACCAAGAGTTGAGTGTCAGGTAGATAGCCATTCCATAGCCAATTTTAGATATTTTCGCGAACTTCTTCCCTTGTTACTTTATTTATATTTCAGTGACTTCTAGTAAAACCACATAAGCCCATTTTTTGACCAAATGGACTTACGTGTTTTTGCTAAGAAACAACAGATTTATTTTAGTACAATAAAAGGTTTTAGTTTAAAATAACTACAACAAACTAACAAGTGCAGTCCACTTAGTGGTGCAGTGGTTAGAGCAGTGGTACTGGGTTCGATCCCCGTCGATTCCTTAGATTTAAGGCTTATGATTTAAGATTTAAGACCTACAGAAATTTTCTGTGTGTAAAACAGTCGTGATATGACCGTAAATTTTATTTGAAGAACCCATAATATCTTCTGTTTATAAATATGTGAGAAAAAAAAGTTGCGCCCCTTTTTAAGTAAACTTCAGCCATACTGGAACGTGAAATTTGGCATAGTTATAGTTTATATGGAGGAGTAGTACAGACAAATAAACTTTATGTATAGCTAATATTACAAGTAGTTATAAATAAATTAAAATAAAATAAAAGAATAAAAAATATTATTTATTGTCATTTTTTATTTGTCATCTTTTTGTCATTTAGTTCTAGAATAAAAGGTTCCCTCAGGAACGTTTTCCGGAAGTTTTGAAAAATGGTAAAATAATGTTATAGATTTCGATGTGCTTTTTCCAAATTTCAACTTTACCGGTCGCGCCGCGATATTGGAAATTGCCCCTTAAACACTTTTTCTTGGTAATATCTCCTTTCCGACTCATTGTACGGCAAAAATATTTCTGTACAAAATGAAAGTAGAGAAAATTTCCTACAGTTTATGTAATAACCTTTTTTTGGTAAAATCAAAAGTTTTGGCGTACGAGCGCCGCAAATCTTTATACCTCTTCGCTAACCCGTGATATTACAATACACACATGTATATTGCATATACAATAAACAAATGCACAGTTGATGTGGCGTAGATGTATAAAAGTTTGCGCTGCTCCGACCCAAAAAATATTAATTTTACTAAAAAAAAAGTTTATTACATAACTTGTAAGAAATTTTCTCTACTTTCATTTTGTACAGAAATATTTTTGCCGTAAAATAAGTCGGAAAGGAGATGTTGCCAATGTTGCCTATAACACTAGGCACAAGTTCGGAAAGAACACATCGAAATCTATAAAATTATCAATTTTCAAAACTCTCGGAAAACTTTACAAGTAAAACTACTAAATGATTGGACTATATATATAGGTAAAAAGTAAATAAAAAACGTATAGGCAACACTAATATTGCTGTAGCAACAAGATTTGATGATGAAAATAAAAATAAAAATCATTATTTTTCAAGTTTTCAATAACTTTTTGAAAAATCCCATAATCTGAAAAAGTTCAAAATATGTCCCATTAGTTACACTAGGTAGCTTTTTTGAAAAGCTTAGGTACTCAATGGGACATGTACGTATATTTTTTCCCTATACTCTTACCCTTATCTCCTGCATCCAATAAGTATTGTTAATGTTTTACTTAATATAAACTCGACTTTTTTAATAATAGGTAAAGGAGAAAGGAGCGAAAGAACTCGTAATAGTAATTTTGCCTTGTGGAGGAGACGTCTTCGTTGATATTAATATGCATGGAATTCCAGTAATACAACGAAATCGAATACATGGTTATGGCCGTTTATCCATACCTGATCCAATCTACATGCAACGCTACAACATTCGAGTAACATCCGTCAATCCTGAGGAATTAAGTCGTACTAGCGGAATAGAGGTTTGTGCTTATTATCTTACCAAAGATATATCATTTAGTACTTTTTTTTTGGTAATCAGGTAATAGCAAGCACCCGAAATCAATGGTCCTTGCCAAGGCTACCCCAAAAGCCTCGAGTGTTTGCATATAAGACCTTTTGTGATGCGGCTATTGTTGGATGGTTAACAACACCTCACAGCAAAGCTTATTATTGTGTTACGGCTCGGGAAGGTCTTTTATATGAAAACGATGGACCACGCTTAAGTAACCAATGCGGTTTGGCGACTCGAATGAGAAAAAGTGCTGACTACCAAGTGAAATACTGCCAACACTACGAAACCGCTTCCAAGTAAAATTTTGCAAAAAATCAAAATTTCCATGCAATAATCGATTATCTTGTTTCTAGTGGTTCATTGATCACTCAGCGAATCGAAAGACTTTCTCCTGGACAAAATTATGTCGTACAAGTGACCGTGAATAAGTCACAAAACGGAGCTGCAGCATTAGCTTATGACCTATTGCAAATCCGTACTTTGCGTCAGTGTGAAAACGACAGTGAATTCAGCTACAGCAAAGACAACACACTTTTCAAATAGAAAATATAAGAAATAAAACTACGCTTATGATTAGATGTTATTTTTTTACATACAAAATATATTTCAAATGTGCTGAAAAACTGCATTCAAGACTGTTAAATACCCGTAAAATATGAAAGAAAAAAAAATAAAATTTAATTTTTATTAAAAAAAAAACTTACTTAATCGGGAGCCAAAAACTGCAAAATTTGTTCATAAAAAACTAATACAAGTGCACCACCTAAACTACGAACACAATTACTAACTAGTCCCTGGAAGAATACTTTTGTCCCTCCCGTCTTATACAATTTAGAAATACAATCGAATGAATCGCTATATTGGCGATATTCTTGCGGTTTACCGGCTTGGAGCATCATTCTTCTAGAAACTGTATCCAATGGATAAGAGAGCGTACCGGAGACAAGAGTAGCCATCTGAAAAATTGAATTGATCAGAAAAAAAATTCATATAACTTGCATTCCCTGACTTTTATATAGGCCAGTCAAAATCGACACAAAAAATAGCTAAATTCGCAAAACATGATGTATCTCTGATTTTTTAATATGTTTTTTGGACCCATTAGGGCTATGTATTCTCAAGTTTGCAACTTCCAAAAAGTTGTGGAAAAATTTTTATTGAAGAAAAACCATGAAAATTTTGAACTTATTTCAGATTCTACTCGGTATCTCCTAATCCATGCATTCAAAAGCTGTTCTGTACGTTTTTTAAGAACATCAAATTTGTGACAAATTAAGCACAATCGGAGCTCTGCATGTTAATGGGTTACCGAGTTACGTAGTACGTTAAGCGTACGAGAAAAACTTGTATACCTATATGTTTGTAAGTAATTTTATTAGCTTTAAATTAAATAAAGAGCGTGGTCTGTAAGCCTCGTAGTTCTCTCAAAATCTTAAAAAAAACATCAAAGTTAAAATTGCATTTTCCCAGAAATGTACCTTAACACTTTTTGTTGCATTGAGTGATATTTAAGAAGGTATGACCCCGGAGGGATACATCTACATTGCCAGGCGGCCAAATCCTGCCCCCGCAGAGCTACTTAAACACCTCTCTTGTAAATGCAAGAAAGGGTGCTGGGTGGGGGCTGCACTTGCCTGAAAGCAGAACCTAGATGTTCTGCGATGTGTTCTTTTTGCTCTGGGGAAATGTGCAAAACTGCAATGAAGAGGACGACGGTGACTAGCCTCAAATAAACCGTGACGTTCCACCAATACTGGAGTAGCCACCAAACTGCGATTTTCCCTTATATGGGTTCTCTAAAATTTTGAGAGAACTACGAGCCTTACAGGTCCCGCTTTGTACTTAATTTAACGCCAATTAAATTGTCTACAAATTATATTCAATAAGTTCTTCTCGTAGGATCAACGGTTTCGACGCAACTTCGATCCAAAATAGGTCTAAAACTAAAATTTTCAATATTTGAAAAAACTGGCCTATTTTCAAAGTGCCGTAATTCAGTAACCCATTAACGTGCAGAGTTCCGATTTTGCTTAATTTGTCACAAATTTCATGTTCTTAAAAAACGTACAGAACAACTTTTGAAGAAAAATGCATGGATTAGGAGATACCGAGCAGAATCTAAAATTAATTCAAAATTTTCACGGTTTTTCCACAATAAAAATATTTCACAACTTTCTGGGAATTGCAAACTTGAGAATACATAGCCCTAATGGGTTCAAACAACATATTAAAAAATCAGAGATATATCATGTTTTGGGGATTTATTGTTGATTTTGACCGGGCTTATAATAGTTTAAACATAAGTAAATATTTTGAAAAGTAAGTAAAAATTTTTAATTATTGTAATGTAAAGTTATTGTATGAGTCTTACGTTAATTTTAGCATGCAAAAAAATTGAAAAAAAGAAAAATTCATTTAAGATTGATGAAAATGTGCTTCGTACAAGTCGTCATCAATAAGGATCCCTTCATCGAAAAAGAAAGTTTTGTACAAGTTAGTACCTAAGTTTTTTCTTAACAGATTTTTAGTCAATCTAAGAATTATTAGTTATCTTATTTATCATTCTAACATTAAGTGTTAGCTTCTTCTTAGCCTAAAGATCTTAAGCCTATACTGTCTTATTGATTCTATACGTTAAATCCTACAGTCTATAGAACTGAATAGAAAATTAAATTCCTCACTATGATATTTCATAGAAAGAACAGTGAAATCAACAGTTGAGGCTTGCAAATGCGATTCTGACCCAATTTGGATACTATTAGCATGCCCTCTTAAACAAGCGTTTGCGAATCAGAGAACTTTGAATTTTTAGTATCAATTCGACGTTCGTGTTTCACACCAAATTCTTTCGTTATCGGTTTGGAATCTCAATCTCCCAATCTTAGACTCTTGGTTAATACGAAAAATTTGAATATCTTAGTCACATGAATTTTTATAGATCGCGGTACCAAAAAAAATTTTAGTACAAAAACGAGCTTTTAATATCAATATTAAATTTTGACTCAATCCATTTTTTCATTTTCCATCAAAATAACAGGATTTTTTTTGTATTTTTGAATTTTCATAACTTTGAAACAGTTCAATGTAACAACAATCTGAAAAAATGAATGAAAAGAAAATTTTATGCTCTATAAAAATAGTCTTCAGAATAAAGTTCTTCAGATCAACCGTTTTAAAGATATTATAGAGTTCAAAAATATTTATAATTTATTTCAACTTTGTTCTAAGAACTTTTACATATACGAATTTGAGTAAATTTATTTTCAAGACCTATTTTGTAAAGCGTAAAATTTCCTTTAAACTACTGCTTTCAAATTTTTGTAACGATGAACTGTTCCAAATTCACAGTACTTTTTTTTAAATGAAACTCGCTGTTGGTTAAATGAACTCTGCTACTTTTTTTGGAACGGTTAATCTGGGGAACTTTATTCTAAAGACCTTTTTTTGTAGAGGGCGAAATTTCCTTTAAATTCCTTTTTTCAGATTGTTGCTACGAGGAACTATTCCAAAGTTATAAAACTTCAGTACATGAAAATAAAAATTCTGTTATTTAAATTGAAATTTAAAAAATGAATTGAGGCAAACTTTAATATTGATATTAAGAGCTGGTTTTGAAACCAGAATTTTTGTTTAAGTATCTATTCACTATCAATTTTTGATAGCATACTATATATTAAAACGAAGATTTTTTTAACACCCTACTGTCCATAAACTTCTCTGAACATTTTTTTTTTCATTAATATTTATTTTCAATCTGTATACACGTTCATACAATGAGCGAATGGGTTATAAGATCCAAATTAAAAAGCTTTAAATTGAAGGTCAAATAGAATATGAGTATGTGGATGAAAGCCACCAGCTAGTACTGGATCTCTCTAAGGCCGCGTTCACACGGTTCAACTTCAGTTGATCAACAATTCACAATCTTTTAGACCGTAGCGGAGTAAGCGACGCGAGAAGTGAAGCACAAACGAGTCGAATTGGAAGCAAATTGAGCAGAATTGAAAGAAAACTGACCGGGATCGACTTGATCAACTAAAATTGAACCGTGTGAACGCGGCCTAAAAAATTGGGAGGTGGTCTCTTAGCCATTGTCGTTTTAAACGACGTGAAGGATTTTGTAGGTGTTGGACAGAGGAAAATAATTTGTCATGGAATTTAATGAATCTATCGCAAATAAGTTCGGAAGTAGAGTGACGTTAAAAATCTCTATGAATTACTTCATTTGTGACATACTAAGGAGCGTTTAGGATTTTTCGAAGGACTTTTGATTGAAATGATTGGATGCGTTTTATATTAGAGGGTATAGTGGAGCCCACAATTCTATTCTATATGTCAAAATAGGCCTAATAAGGGATTTGTATAAAGTTAATTTAGTTGGTACGTCTATGGGAGATTGTGGTCCTAAAAGTCTTCTTAAGAGTCCAAAGCGTTTGTTAGGGTTTTGTCGTTTCAGTCTTGTGTGTAAGTTCCACGTAAGTCGACTATCCAGGCAAAACCCTAGATAGAGAACCTCTATAGAGGTCGTTAGCTTTTAACATTTAAATTAAACTTAAAACTTTTTATATGAATGTCTCAGAGGAAAAAAAAAGTTTCACTCCAGTTTTACTGATTTTTAGATTTTTGTGTTCACACTTCATACATCTAATGATTTAAAGAGGAATAATTGGATTAGTAAAAAGTAAAATTTAACGCTAGAACTTGTTAATGAGCACAAAAAAAGACAATAGGGTCAATTAGGTATTCAAGAATTATTGAGAAATTTTCATACTTGTGCTAACAGAAACACAATGGACACCGGTAATATTGGGTGGTTATGTTCTGGAACTCGAATTCCATAAAAAGGCATCAAATAAATTTTTCCCAAATCGTAGAGTCCGAAATATAAACCACGATAATAGGCGACACCAATCGTAGCTGGAATGTATCCACCATATAACCCCCTAATACCATCCATTTTAAATACTCTTGCCATACAAGCGTAGTATCCATGAAACTCTCTTTCCACTTGACTTTCTGGAAAAGTAAATGAACATCTTTTATTTTCAAATTGAATTAGTAACTAGTTCCCCAAAATAAAAACGTATCCTATTTCTCCTACAGTAATTTAAATTTTTATTACATTTCATTTGAGGCCATACCAGTCGAGGGTTATTTCAAAAACTACTAATATGATTTTAAAAATTCTTTCCCACTTTGAAAGATATATCATTATTCTAGATTCTAGAATCCAGATGGATTGAGATTTTTTTTATGCTTTTTTTTTTTTTAAATCCTGGAGCTTTGAGTAGTGTAGTTAGTTCAGGTTTCTTGTGAATGATCCTTGTGTGCATTTAAGTTTTAAAAGCTTTTTCGGTTTTTTTTAATTTACTCGTAAACGTAATTGGTATTCAACTTACTTTTCCCTCCTAAATCAGAAGAGATACGAGTTTGGCAAAAATTCAACGGATGGATAACGATTGAACTTATCGCTCCAGCAATTGCACCAGCCGATAATTTTCTAGTTATAAACAAAAAGTCGTGGGCGTCTTCACCCCAAAGATGACTGTGAAAATATCTAAAAATCATCATTAAAATTAATAAAAGAAACTTTCTTATATATTTTCAAATGTAATACATAGCGAGAGTTTCATCCCACCAATTATAAGCGGCAAAATTAATAGCCTGCGTTGGGAAATATCGTACGATATTCGAGAAGTTACCACGCCATAAGCTGAGGAATCCTTGCTCTTTGGGCACACGAAACATAACATCCATGAAACCATTATAACGCCGCAATTGACCACTCTGTATTTGAATGTTCGAATCCTGATTCTGTATGATCAGTTTGATTCGATCGAGGGGTGCTACAAGGGTTTTAGAAAGAGCTGCAGAAATGCCACCAACTAACAAACGTGTCGTGAATGAATGATGCTCTACGTTCATTTATAAAAATTTCGTAGTTTCATTTTTTTTTGGACCATGCTTTTACCATTACCGAATTTTTCTCGTTGCACTTACACACAATTTTGAGTTAAATTGCATAATTTTTTTTATGACATATTATATTTTAATATTCACTTCTAGATATCCAATCATAAAAACTTGAAACATTTTTTTTTTGCAATTCACTAGCTTACTATGATACTGTGACATTGTACGTCTTGTTTGAGAAAAATGCAACATTTGGATTTAATCCAAAATTAGAGAGAAAATTTTATTTACTCTGTTAAACAAATAGAAAAAAGACGAATATACCTACTCAGACATATTTATCTTTCAAAAGAAATTTATTATATAATTTACACATTTAATTCACAATTTCTTAAAATACGTTTATAGTTCAGTTAAATAACCTTTTTAATCGACATTCGTCCGGAAGAGCTGCTTTTTTGATACAACATAAAGGCGGTCATTCTTAACAAACTGCTAAAAATCAGCTCCCCATTCTTTCGGGGACTTTTGAGAATAAAGGTTTAATTTATAATTTTTCTTAGAACTAGAAAACGACTCATAACTGGTGAAAACGTTTCAAATTGAAGTTTTAGAAAATAATATTTTACATAAAAAATTTCCAGTGCCTAATTTCCGTAAAGTGGATAGTTTGCCCAGTACAAGCTTATAAAGCTTTGGGTGATCAAAAATTTGTGGCTCTACTAATAGGCCAGTCAAAATCGACATAAAACATAAATTTTAATTCGCAAAACATGATGTATTTCTGATTTTTTGGTATGTTGTTTGGCCCCAGTAGGGTCATGTATTCTCGAGTTTGCAACTCCCAAAAAGTTGTGGAAAAACTTTTATAGGGGAAAAACCGTGAAAATTTTGGACTTGTTTCAGAATCTGCTCGGTATCTCCTAATCTATCCATTTTTCTTCAAAAGCTGTTCTGTATGTTTTTTAAGAACATGAAATTTGTGACAAATTAAAAACAATCGGAGCTCTGCACGTTAATGGGTCACTGAGTTACGGCACTTTGAAAATAGGCCAGTTTTTTCAAAAATTGAAAATTTTAGTTTTAGACCTATTTTGGATCAAAGTTGCGTCGAAACCGTTGATCCTACGAGAAGAACTTATTGAATATAATTTGTCGACAATTTAATGAGCGTTAAATAAAGTACAAAGCGGGACCTGTAAGGCTCGTAGTTCTCTCAAAATTTTAGAGAACCCATATAAGGGAAAATCGTATTTTGGTGGGTACTCCAGTATTGGTGGAACGTCAAGGTTTATTTGAGGCTAGTCACCGTCGTCCTCTTTATTGCAGTTTTGCACATTTCCCCAGAGCAAATAGCACACATCGCAGAACATCTATGCCTGCTTTCAGGCAAGTGCAGCCACCACTCAGCACCCCTTCTTGTATTTATAAGAGAGGTGTTTAAGTAGCTCTGCGGGGGCAGGATTTTGCCGCCTGGCATTGTGGATGTGTCCCTCCGGGGTCATACATTCTTAAAAATCACTCCATGCAACAAAAAAGTGTTAAGGTACATTTCTAGGAAATTGCAATTTTAACTTTCATTTTTTTTTAAGATTTTGAGAGAGCTACGATGCTTACAGACCCCGCTCTTTACTTAATTTAAAGCTAATTAAATTACTTACACACATATAGGTACACAAGTTTTTCTCGTACGCTTAATGGTTTCGACGCAACTTCGATCCAAAAAAGGTGTTAAAGTAAAATTTTAAATTTTCGAAAAAACTGGCCTATTTTCAAAGTGCCGTAACTCGGTAACCCATTAACATGCAGAACTCCGATTGTGCTTAATTTTAAACAAACTTAATGCTCTTAAAAACGTACATAATAGCTTTCGATGAAAAATGGATGGATAAGGAGTTATAGTATATATATATATGTATATTTGTAAAGTATATATAGTTTATTTGTTGTCGCTCTTATTGTTAAAATGGGTTGCTAACCAATACCCTTACGAGAAACTTTTATGTATGTTTGTAGGTAATTTAATTAGCTTTAAATTAAGTAAAGAGCGTGGTCTGTAACCCTCGTAGTTCTCACAAAATCTTAAAAAAAACATGAAAGTTAAAATTTCAATTTCCTAGAAATGTACTTAAATACTTTTTTGTTGCATGGAGTTTTTTTTTAAGAATGTATGACCCCAGAGGGACACATCCACAATGCCAGTCGGCAAGATCCTGCCCCCACAGAGCTACTTAAACACCTCTCTTGTAAAGAGGTGCAAGAAGGGGTGCTGGGTGGGGGCTGCACTTGCCTGAAAGCAGGGCCTAGATGTTCTGCGATGTGTGCTTTTTGCTCTGGGGAAATGTGCAAAACTGCAATGAAGAGGACGACGGTAACTAGCCTCAAATAAACCCTGACGTTCCACCAATACTGGAGTACCCACCAAACTGCGATTTTTCCTTATATGGATTCTCTAAAATTTTGAGAGAACTACGAGTCTTACAGATCCCGATTTGTACTTAATTTAACGCTTATTAAATTGTCTACAAATTATATTCAATAAGTTCTTCTCGTAAGATCAACGATTTCGACGCAACTTCGATCCAAAAAAGGTCTAAAACTAAAATGTTCGATTTTTGAAAAAACTGACCTATTTTTAAAGTGCCGTAACTCAGTGACCCATTTACGTGCACAGCTCCGATTGTTTTTAATTTGTCACAAATTTCATGTTCTTAAAAAACGTAAAGAACAGCTTTTGAAGAAAAATGGATAGATTAGAAGATACCAAGCAGAATCTCAAAAAGTTCAACATTTTTACGGATTTTCCTCCATAAAAAGTTTTCCACAACTTTTTGAGAGTTGCAAACTTGAGAATACATGACCCTAATGGGTCCAAACAACATATTAAAAAAACAGAGATCGCGCTGTAGTCCTATTGAACAGGAGACTGTGGGTCAACCTTGTGTTTCCCACTCTCAGTCTGCAGAAAATAACCTCAAGTTCTTCGGTAGATCTTGCCTAGGTGGATTTTCTGAGATGGATGCTCTGATATTAGCGAGTTTCTGTAGTTGGGACCGCCAAAACCGTCCGACAACTTCATTGTTCCTTCCTTGCACTGCCTAAGTGAATCCTCGATAGTCAGTGCCTCAGCTTGTCTTGTCTCTGTTCTTGTCTCAGCTCTTCATTCGTGGCCTCTCTTGCTGCCAAGTCCGTTAAGATATTACTAGCGATATCCTTATGCTCAGGGATCCATATTATTTTTATATCCCTAGCGTGGAGTATTTTTAGCCTATATCTTGGATTTGTGCCACTGTCGTGTTCTTATTTTTCTTATTCTTTGGCCTATATGCATGACTAGAAGTCAGAAAAGATGGCTATTTTCTCCTCCACTAGGCCTTTCTCTACTATTTCTAGGCATTTCTGGATCGCTACCGCCGTACAGGTGAATATGAAGGATTCATCCGGCATTTTTTATGGTATTACTGTATGAGGATATAGCGAAACCTAATTTTCCATCATCTGGGGGCAATATATTCTAAGTTTATATCGGGGGGCATATCCACATCACACCATTGTCAACAGCAAATAAGTTTCTCGAACTGTCTGGAACAAGGAATTTAATGGTAACCGTGGCACTTAAAAAAGCTACCGTGACAATGGATTTGTAGTAATTTGATGGCTTTACACAATTTTTGTAAGAACATTTTTTATGAATGATAAATTTTTATTATCACATGAACTGAACACGAAAAAATTGAATTTAAATCAAACTGCCCGCATTTCCAAGTTAAGCAATGTAAATTTAAGTAATCCATTGTCACATAAAATATCCAAACCCTTTTCTGAATACTAATGCACCGGTATTATAGGTGCCATATAGAAATGCATGCATAAAATGATGACCCAGGAAATATAAAATTAAATATTTTACGTTTTAAATTTTAATTTTCTTACGCTAATGTTGATTATTCGTAGATAATATTTTCTCATATACAAACATAAGAAATGTGGGTTGAATGTAAAAATCAAATATTGAACTATGATAAAGAAAAAAAAAATAGATAAAAGATTCTTAAAATTATATTTTTATCAAAATTTTGAAAAAAACCGTTTTAGATTAATTTATTGAAAAGTCAGCGAGTTGAAACGTTTATATTTCATCTTTTTATAGCGACTCAAAAATTTAAGTTTCAAAACTCATTAAGTATAAAATTAGCTTAACGAGCGCTTTTATAACCCAAACAAATCAATTTATAATTAAATTATAGTCGTTGATTTTGTCGGTAAATTTCAAATAATGTTGTAATGAAATAAAAACAAATTAATTTCTTAAGTTCATTACATTTTCAAATAAACTTTATTTTTATAAATGTTTAGATTTAAAAGATAGTTTGATATAGACGTTAAGTTTAAGTATTAAAAATTAAAACACGTAAAACGTAAACGTTATCATTATTACTGAACACCCACCGGAAGACCTTTCCTGGTCAGCTGCATTAATTGTAAAAGGTGGCACAACCCTTAGACAAATAAAAAATGTATTTACCCTTTACTCATATAATTAGAATTCTGGTTATAATTTTATCCTTCTATTGATTTTAGTTTTACGAGAATTTTTTTTAATATTTTTAAACCCATGCCCATAGTTATTGAAGCGAAGATTATCATATAAGTACTAATGTTTTAACGGTAAAAAACACTTAAAAGTATGACTCAACTACCATTAAGGACTTATAGCAATTATCTCCACCTCGTTAATGGTTTTTTCACGGAATATACCGATCATTAAAATTATAGAGAAAACAGATCAAAATTGAACCAGTTTGTATTTTTAAACTTGTAAAAAGTTATTTTTGAATATCTTTTTTATGGTTTCAACTTTTCAAACAAATTAGGGGTTTCGAATTTAAAAATAGATTTAATATTTTAATGATATAAATATTGACTTGGTTGTATAACAATTAAGGATAATTAAAGTAGGTATGTGTTTTATATTTTTTAAAGTGACATTTTTAGATCTAAATTCAAGAATTTTTTGTCGTCTCAAAATGATTTTTAGTTTTTTTTTTTTAAGACAAATGATTGGTTAACTGGTTGTGAATATAAGAGATAAACGTTGATTTTATAATTTTTTTAGTGTTTTTATATAGTCAATGCTGGATTTTAACCATAGGTATCTACTAAGAGCATAAGCTCAAGTTGGCAAAATTTAAAACATAAAACCAAAAATGCCCTTCATCCTTTGGAAAATTATGCCAAAGGCATCTTGAAAATGATATCAAATAGAAATATCTGGGATATAATTATTCTTATTTGTTGTTATATGAATGTGAAAAAAATTTAATACCTACTGAAGTTGTTTTTATTAACTAGATGCTACCTGTGCACTTTGCTGAGCGTAAACTAAACTTTAATGATTTTTTTCATAATAAAAATAATGACTAATGTTTAAGTGATAATAAAGTTATTTTAATCTCTTTATTTTCTTTGTAATACTTATTCATATTTGTGATAAACAGTATATGGGTATAGAAATTCGTTATAGAAATTTAACCGTTCTCTTTCTTATTTTCTCTGGTTGAGACTTGAATGAAAGCATATAGGTTATTCTTCCCCGCATATCATTGACTGGGTTCTCCTAGTAGAACATCTTTACATACGTAATGAATTTCAGGGATACCGATTATTTAATAGACGGTTAAATTTTATGTGAGATACGATAACGCTTTCTCTTACACCGTTGCCATTAATATTTTCGTTTTTATTTAAATATGAAAATGTAATTTTTTTACTTCTTTAGGTAAATTAGAGATATCTTTACCTGTTTGAAAAACCAAGGAAGTAATGCATAGGGTCTAAAAAGGGAATATAAAAAATCAGCCTAAACCGAAGGCTAAAATTTAACAGTTAGAACTGGTTATCATTATATCTCTATACATAAAAGTGTAAACTGATTGACTGACAGACACGCTGAAGATTCAGTCATTAGGGGTCGTTTAAGTATTACGTAAGCAGAATTTTAGTCATTTTTCAACCCCTCCCTCCCCCTTGTCAGCAAAAGTCAGCAAAACCCTAACCCCCCGTCCTAAGCTTACGTAAACATGTGTGTATGTTTTTAAATCTATTCAGGTTTCTTTATTGTTATTAATGTGAATTATTGCACAATTAATATTAAATATTAATTACATACATTTTATCAAGACAATTGTTAACATTCGTAAACATATTTAAAAAAAATTTAACTTATAAACGATCTTAATTTTTCCATGACTCCAAGTTCTCGATGACATTGGTTGTTTTCTATTCGATAGGGAATACCTAGGCAATATCAATTAACTATATATTGTATATGGTAACTATATTTGTTTGGATTAGAATCTACTACATTTTGCAAAAAAAAAACAAATAATATATATACATTGCTGACGTAATTATCATCCAGATCCCCCCGGTCTCTATGTCATTAAAAATAAGCAAATAAAAGACCCCCTCCCTCCTCTTTGGTGTTTACGTAATACTTGAATGGCCCCTTAAAAATAGAAAATGAATTTTTAAAGAGTTATTCCTAAGTGAACGGTAGCACCCACCAGAGAACAATTTTTTTCAAAATTCTACCCCTAAAGAGTTCAAAAAGGAAGTTGATAGGTTTGAATTTCTCTTAAGTCGTTCTCTTAAATTATCAATTTTTGCAAACTCTATCTTCTAATGTCAAGAACCTCTGCTGTTTTAGTTTCTTAAATAAATTCAATTTAAGGGTTCAAAAACAATTTTTGAAAATTTCAAGAAAATCCCCAAAGAAATCGCTGATTTATTTTTAATGCTTTTTACATGTACATGCTTGCACATGCTTACATGCGTAGTGTGTTTTTTGTTTGATTTTCATATGAAAATTCCTCAAAAGTGTGCTTTTGTTTGCCTGAAGTGATTTTTGTGGTTCTCTCTTCATACTTAAAGGGTTTTTTTCGTAACTCTACCGTTTTTACTTATTTTCTTGAAATGTACATGGGTGAAGTCATGAGTAGGCGCTAGTGTATGTACCTATATAAAATTGTTGATTAATCTCCAGTGTTCTCATTCTTATATAGGGCAGCATTTTCCACAATGCCCCAGGGCGACACTTGAAAATGTGGCCTTATATAGTTGTAAATATTGTACACTATTAGCGTGCGTTTGTATACGAACTAATTTTTTACATTAGGTTTGTTCCAGACGTTAGAGCAAAACACGTCCACGTTAGACAAAGAGCAAGGCACACTGACCAAGAGACAAGAGTGAGTGAAGAAACACCCCAGCCCACAGCCGTTTAGCCGCACAAGACTATAGTTCGCCCGGGCACGGTTTTGGAGGTGTTTAAACACCACAAAACCAGTTTTAAATTAGGGTGAAGCCCTTGCTTCATGATTTTCACTAACTCTTGTCTCTTGGTTAATGTGGCTTACTCTTTGTCATTCGATGGACGTGTTTCAACACCAACAAATGTACACGTGGAACAAACCTATTATTTTAAAGTAAATCAATTTCACTACCTTTCCTCTACTAAACGTGCACCTACATATTACTAAACAATCAAGACATGCTATACTATTGCGGTTAAAACCAATATTTTGATAATTTATTTTTAAAAATTGAACAACAAAATGTTTTATCTCTATTTTTTTCATTTTGGCATCTTAAAACCTGAAAAACTTTTAGGTCAAAAATTTTAAATTGATAATTGATGGACTAGAACAATCAAAACGCTTAACACGTCTAATATCTGTTTATGCTATAAAATTTGATTAATAGCTGTTGTCTTGGAATCTGGACATTTATAATAGCTCACGAGGAATTTGATTGTTAAATTGTCTGTGTATTTGCATTATATGTTGAATGAAAAATAAATTAGAAACGTTATTATATTGTAATGATAATAATTATTATGAACGCGAACTGTTTGTAATAATTATAAGGTATATACATGGTGTTATTGAATTCAAGTCTGACCGCGTCTAACACGTGCTGTATGGTTAAATTGATTGTGGATACCTTTTTTTTTATAGTAACTCACTATGTTCGCGATACGCTTGTTCGAAATAAAAAAATCTTCCATTCTTGATAATAATAATTGTAGCCAAGTAAGCAAATCACGTATTCAAAAACGATATAATTGTGATTGGTGCGAGCCAGATTTTTATATAGGTAGAGTGATTTTGTGTATAAAATAGTTTTAATATGGAACGAGCAAATAATTGAAGTAATAATTATTACAACAATAAATTGCTTTGAATGGTGGTTTCGATAAAAACATAGCTTCATCTTAAGTCTTATTTTAAAGAAAATTAACATTTCATATCATGAACTACAAGTAAATTAAAGAATTTAATCATTATTTATACAGAGTTCATGGTTTATAGGTAATTAGGAGAGATTTCATTGAAATTATTAATATTTATTTGTGTCAGTTAATTTTAATATAAAAATGATATATTAAAAACGTATTTATTATTTTAATTAATGAATTTTTAAAGACTATTATCATAATTTTCAATCATTGTTTTAATAGTCTATTTTCTTGTTTTTGATAGGGATTCTAAGAAATGTTAAGGCTCTGCTTCCTAATATTGTAAGAATACAATTTTCGGTACAAACCCCAAAAAAAAAAAACTATTAAATAATGCAGTAGTAAAGTTATCGAGTTGGAGGTTGAAATTCGTAACACTGACACACAAAGAGTATCTGACCCAGAGATGCGATTTATCATTTCCGATGTATTTTTTCACTCTGAGAACGAATCCGTGGTCAGTTTTCTTCCGAATTTTTTAATTTTCAAAAAATCTCTGGGAAAACTTCACTGCCACACAAAGTGTCTGATTCAAAGATTTTTTTGAAAATTGAAAGGTTCTGGAAAAAAAAACTGATCAATGATTTGTGTTGTCCACCGCAGTGATACCAAAAACTATATATCGGCTATGAGTTATAAGTGATTACGGGGATTTTTTCATTTTCTGATTTTTTTAGCGATTTTCTGAAAAGCGATGCTAGAGCCTGGAGGACACTAATCATGAATTCGTGCACAGCGTGAAAAAATACACTGAAAACTATAGATGAAACGGATATCCGGTATCCGGCCTACCCGGCGGTGTAAATATTATCCAGCCGAATACTGGATTTAAAAATATTTTTAAGTAATTAATTTAGTATCTTTATTTAGTATCACTTAAGAAACACAATCAGAAATCACAAGATAATTCTACAACGTAGAAAATGAATTACCACTCATATTGCACTAAAGGCATATTATGGTGAATGAATATTAATTTCTCTGCATTAAGAGGTTTCGTTTGTCTTCGTAAATAAGGGCCGCTTCAAAAAAATCTTTTGCTATACACACAGCTGCAAGGTGCTGAAAGATAGATTTTGGCAAACTTTGTCAAATTTGGGTATTGTTTAGCATTAGCTGCCCAACAAGGACAGGGGCACAATTACGATCAATTCACACTGACTTAAGATAAAAATCAAGCTCATATGTTATCGTGTTTCTTTCTTCATGTTAAACCTGGCTAGTATTATTTTCATTTGCTACTTCATCAAAGCAATCCCAAAGCGTGTCATGAGCTTTGCGAGTTACAGCTGACTCTGTTTCTTCTCCTCTACTTTTTTTAGACGGTGTTGAAGATGAATTGCTACTGAAGGACTTTTCATAAGACATGTAAATATTCTAATAAAATCTTCTGGACCGCTCTCTCTGCATCAAGCACCCCCCCCCCCCCAGTAGTTTGTCTTGAATTTTGGGTCTTGGTAAGTTACAGCCAAGTAGTTTGAGTCTTCACTTATGGAATTAAAACGAGTTTCAAATTCACGTTCTACGTTCCGCCGGATATTCGGCGGCCGAATATTCGGTTATCTGGCTACAAGGTTTGTCGAATATCCGTTAACCGGTATCCGGTTAATTTAATATCCGCTTCATCTCTACTGTAAACCATATATCCATTTTGTGTGTGTTTTGATGCAGCATTCATCAGTGCTATTCAGTGCCATCTATAACCACTGTTGGTTATTTTATTGGGACAGGTAGAAGAAACATTACTCTGCGTAAAATAACTGTGATAGTTTTTTTTTTACCGGAAACAGAGCTGGCTGTGGGTATTGCGGGGCCCCGGAAAAATATTATACGCCAGGGTAAAAAACGCTTCATTTGGTGTCAAAAACTAATAATTGTAATACTAGCTACTAATATTTATTAGAAATATGAAAGCGCAGGGCCTTTATAAGCGCGGGGCCTTGGGATCAACGCCGAATTTCCGACCTCTGATTGTGAGCCGGCCCTGACATCAAATACAACATTAATTTGAAAAGCAACCTATTTCATTCCAAATAACATTTTCTTAAAATTATGTTCTTGTTTTGGTAAAAAAAAAAATATTTCACCCAATATAGAAGGAATAATTAGAAAAAAATTTACTTGACATGAAATAGGTTGTATTTGATGCGTAAAAAAAACTGAATATGGACGGAGTGTGAAATTGTAAAAGGCCCATTTTTGCAATATTATAATAACGACATTTTCCAAAACTGAAATCAGTTGGAAAAATAAGTGATCGAGTAACACGCATGCCATAATTTTTAATAATTAAACAACATGAATGCTATTAATACGCAACAATATATAAACTAATACCGTAAAAGCGAAAGAAATACCACAAAATCATAACTAAAACTTCCAATCATCATTACTACAGATTATAATTACTACCTTTAAAACAAGATACACTAAGATTAGCTTTTGAAATTTTATTATAGGTATTACCGGTATTACGGGTATTACCAAGGAAATATCATTGATTATAATTTATGAAACCAAAAATAAAAAATAAAAATTTTGTGTTAGGTACATCAAGATTTTCAAAATTCATAGTAAAATAAAAACTAATAAAATTTGATAAATAGTCTCCAATGATTGCAACATTGAAATCAAAAAACTTCACTTTTCCAAGGTACTTTTTAAATTGGTTCTTATCTCTTAGTTTTTTAAGGCTTTATCATTTTTTTGTTTCAAAATAATGTTTTCGTAATCGACTAGAAAAGTATCTTTGGCGTGCATTTTAAGTCCCTATACAATAGACTGAACTGATTTGTACTATTTTAGGGGCCATCCATACACCAAGTAACTCACTTTACCAAGGGGAGGAGTATGTTCTTCTGTTATGTACAGTTAAAAGAAATATTAGATAGTCCAAATGGTCTAAATAGTGTTACATAGTAGGGGAGAGGGGTTCGAAAAAGCACATAAAACTCGTTACGTGGTTTATGGATCGAAGCAGGACGTTTTGGCGCCACTGAACCACTGATGTTTAATGGGAAACCGGCAAAAAAAAATCACTTCACATAGGCTTAGGACCCCGGCACAATGGAGCGAAACCCCCCGCGGGAAAACGTCCTGCGCAACACGGCGGTGCCAAAACGGCGGCGCCAAAACATCTCGCGCCAAATCAGCGGCGCCAAAATGTCACGTACCGTTTATGGATGGCTCCTTAGCATCTCGAAATTCAGTTCAGTCAAAATCTGTAACCGTAAGATGAAGTGAGATGAAGAACCCTTAATCACTTCTGAAATAATAGAGCTGCACGATAATGATACTTTACTATGAAAATTATTTCACTTTGCAAATACAAATAGAATGTTTATCTAATTTTTTAGAGCAGGATAGGGTTTTTCATCTCTCGCACTCCAACGTTAGGCTTGCTTACCGTAGTATTTTGATACTTACTATAAAGTACCTACAAAAGTGTCACTCTAGTTTTTAATCTTAGCCCCCTTAGTTCTTAAGCTAATTATAAGTAAAGGCGTAGTAGTTAGAGCAATTTATTCTCTCCACTACATGCGTCAGTGGTCGAATCCTTAGATATAAGATTTATATGACCTACAGAAATTTTCTGTGTAGACAGTCGTGATATGACCTTAGATGTTAAAGCGACTTAAAATACCAAAAAAATTGCAATAATGATATAACTTCCTTTATTTAATCAAACGGAAAACACTACACAAATATTTCAGAGAATTTTTATGGAAAACATTAAATCAAATGACAAGTAATGTTCTCATTATGACACGATATATAAAGGATTTATAAATATTTTTTTCTGGAAAAACTTCATTACACAACACCATCCATATACAGTATAGGAGATAAATGGTCTATTTATAAATTTCTGATTAAAAACGTAAAAGTTATTTACAGAGATTTTATTTCAAACATCGAAAAAAAAAACTGTCAATTCTATTTAAAGAAAATAAAAACACATTGATGGTGTATTGAAATCACAAAATAGAATTTTATGTACACTTACATTATTTTCTTTTAGACTTTCTAATTTATAACTCGATACAAAACATTTTAGATATCGGATCTATTGTTCGATAAATTTATTTCAATTTTTTTTACATTTCAATCTTAACAAATAGTTTGAATGTTTAATGAATTATTTTATTGTAAATTCACGATTCCACTTTCCTATCGAAATACATTGAAAACAACTTGATTTAGTATAGCAGATTTATTTTCCATTAAATTTTGTAAGTAAATTTATTTCAATACAATTTTCGAACGTAAAACAACGACTTTTGAAATTGTTTTTTATGCAGATTTTTTTTTTTTTTTTTTAGAAAAATTGTGAAATAAATTGTAACATTTTGTCATATAATTTATTTCATAATGTATCAATTTTTTTCATTTAAATCAATTCGTATCGTAATAAACAAAGCCATTACTAATCGCTTAAAATTATGTAATTTTACCTTCATGGCTTGTAAATAAAAACCTTAAAAATGTCAAAGTAATGAACAAAAAAAAAACTTTGATATTTGCTAGAAAAACTAAAAGATTTTCTAACGAAAGAAAATAACGTTAAAAGACTATTAATTGGTTGTTAAATTTATCAGTACCTAATAACGTTTTCTATATAAAATCTCAACGCGTTGCAAATTCAATGCCATTTCTGTGTCGATTGGCAGTTTGTGAAAGATGTTTAGTTAATATGTCTTACAGGAAATGCTTAATCTTAACACTTGTGGAGCGACAAGAGGTCACTTCCGTTTTTAGAGGGTAAAATTCGAGGGCGAATACCGGATCTGGGTCACGTTTTTAATATTTCATTTTATCCTTATGGATAGAATATAATATTTGCAATTTATTTGTTTTAAGTGCGCTTTAATATACGTAGGTATATTACATCCAGCTATAACAATTTTAACGTTATATACAGTTTTTAATTAAAATAAGTTCGTTATGTAGAACGTAAACCATATTTTTCATTGAAAAAATAAATTTTATGGCCTTATAATACGTTATTAGGAGTGGTTTTTACATTCTATAGTAATTATGTACAATTTACAGAATTTTTTACATTTTATGAAGTTTCATTAAGATGAGTTTGTTACATATGTACCTATAACATAAATTATATTATTTTTTAATATTAAATGTTTTTCCTTTCTTACGTTATTGAAAGTGACTATTACCTTATATAGAGTACCGAAAAAGAAGTAAAACCAGTTTACAGTTTATACGTTACATGGAATTTTTTAATGAGGAGTTTTTTTTTTATAATTTTAACTATATTTAAAGAAAAACTAAGTTTTATTCCTTAATTACGTTATTGGGAGTGACTATAACGTTATATAGAAAGTTTCAATTTAAACACATCCAGTTTTTTTATGTTACAATTTAACAAGTAATATTTTGGCATCAATCATATTGGTAGAGGCGTGATGAAAATATTAGAGCCCGGGGGAGAAATTTACCAGATCTCTCATCTCTTTCCAATTGTATCTTTATTTTATACAAGCATGATTAGCTAAGTGCCTAGGATGACGAAATTTCGAGAGGCTGCAAACTATAAAATCAGTTACTATTGCTCTTCAAAAGTCAGTATAATTTTTTTCTGACAATATTATTTCTAAAAATCAGGTTTAATTTATACATTAAAATGCTTTAAAAACACACTTAATGTATATTACCCAAAATTAGCGGAAGTTTTAGGTGCTCTTAGTAGAGATTCACTACTTGATTTGATTTTCAAGCTACTTGATCTAAAATTGATTTGGACTCAAGCCAAACTCGAGTCAAAAATATTAACATTTAAACATCGAATCAATTCAAGATCTCACTTCATAAGTTTTTACAGTAAAATGCATTCTTAGTCCTCAAGTCGGTATTTCAAGAATTTACTTCAGATAATTTTTTAAAGCCGCCTCTATTAACAAAACTAGTTTGTTACCTTCCAAACGAATTTTTAATTTTATCAAATTATGAAAAATACTTTTACCTTAAATCTATATGTTTTCTTGAAAACTATATGGGAATCATTCTCGACCATTCTCGTTCTGCATAGACTTATTTTATTATATTATGGGAAATCAAAAATATTGATTCAAAAATTTGAATAATTGGTCTTAAATATTCTTCTCTTGAATAAATAGGGAATGAAACTTTGTTTAAATATGTGGGAAGTCAAAAGTTAAACTTTTTGAACCCAAAAAACAGGGAAAGTGTTTTTCTTTGGAAAAATTGGTTCGAAAATTTCTATCAAAAAAGTTTCCTTTTCATATTTTGTACAGTAATTATCTCAGTGTATTTAAATGGATTTTTTCATCCTGATCATTCCAACTTTAGATGTGTTTTAACGATTGGTTATCAATTTTTTTTTACAGTAAGTTAAGTAGTTCCAAGTACCTATTTAATTTATTATTAAAAAATTGGCTTTCCAAAAATTTGTTTTTTTCTTCAATGACTGATTTTTGTGTTCTGATTACGACCAAATGTTTGCTTAAATTATTAACGAGCAGCATTAAGTTAAAAAAAATTCAAATATAATAAATAACAACATTTTTAATAAAGTATGTAACAAATTTATTCAAACCCCATCTCATTCCAAAGAAATTTCTTATAATAAGATAATAAAAAAAACTACAAATATCTTCATATTCTTCATTATTATGTTTTGTACATTTCATTCATTTCCAAACCAAGAAAAATTGCCACAATAAGTATTTTATATAACTTCCTTTAAAATTCATAGCTTCAAAACGAACTGATTATATTGTAAAATGCAAATAGGTTTAAAAATTTATTTTCATTGGAAATGGATATAATAAATTTTACATTCGAATCGTGAAACAAACATATGATATAGAATATAGAGGATGTCAACAATTAAACGTTAAATTAACCTATTTAATACACATATAGTAACTAGAAGAATAACATTTTTTTCTCCTAAATTCAAAAAAATAATTAAACAATGTAATTAGTATTGAATCAATAGTGAATTGAGACTATCGTATAAAGACGAGAGAAATTTTCTACTCTTACAATATACTTGTGATAGTCAAAAATTGCTTATTTCACGAATTTTAATAAGCTCATTAACTTAAATGATAATGATAATGATGGACATTTCTTATTGTTCGCTTTTTGTGTTCTAGATTGTAAAATTTAAAAAGTTTTTTCACTAATAAAAATATTTAATATTTAATTTAATATTTTTCAAAAACAACATACTTAGATGTATTCATGTTATTAATACCTAATTATTTAAAAGCCATTTATCGTTAGATAAATTTTTTTTGTAGTAGATAATGTATCAATAATGTTATTCAAGAGCTTAGAAATATTTATTTTTACAGTTAGAATCTCGTTCATTTAGATGTTATTAGTTCATTAACAAACTAAACTTGTAAATTTGGAACTCCGAGAAAATCTATTTCAATGTCAATATAGTTAGGACCTTTTTTGTAGAGCGTAAAATTTCCTTTAAATCACTTCTTTCAAATTGTTGTTACGATGATCTTTCAAAAGATATTAAAATTAAAAGATAAGGTTCCTTATTTAAATGGTAAATGAAAAAATTGATTGAGGCAAACCTTAATATTGGTATTAAGACCTCGTTTTTGTTCCAAAATATTTGTTTTAATAAATACTATCAATTTTCGATTACCATAAACAAACAACATTTTTTTAAGTATAATTTTTTATCCGCGCTGGACTTGGGGAGTAAATTGGTGAATGTGTTACGGAAGCGTTACGAAAAGTGTGATCTGGCGAGGCAAACGAAATTGATAGAGGAGATATACGTTGGTAAAGACAGAAAGACACAAGTGTAGGCCTGTTCTCCGGTTTCCTTTTGTGCGAATCTTCTTGTGTCCCCACTCTTACATTGAGTTTACATAGTTTACATAGATCTAGATGCACTGTAGGAGCAAGCGAGCCGGTACATTTTCTTTCTCCTTTTTTCTTATTGCCCATCGTTCCTATCATAAGCCTATTATTTCAGTCAGGCCCGGATTTAAGGCGTTTGGGCCCAATCGGGTCCCGCGCTTGAGGGGGTCCCGCATCACCACCAAAATTAACAAAAAGTTATTTTTCGAAATTTAGATTAAATTTGATGATGCTCTTTTCGAAATTACAAAAATTTCCGAATATCCACAAACTAAAAACGAAGTAGAATAATTTGGAAATTCAATAAAAAACTATACATTTTTAGTATCACTGGTTTTTTGGTACGATTTACTGTTCCAAGTCAATTAAATAGGTACTTCAAAGTAAATCTGTAGATATAGCCATTGCACTTTCTTCATTTGAAAAAAAAAAACTCCTGCGGAAGATTTGGAAATATCTACAGAATTTCGAAATAAAAGACTTCGGAAAAGAAAGAAACATTTCAATTATGTAGGCGATGCTAAACCTACTGTAGACCCGATAAACGTATACAAAAAATTTTTACTAGCGTATGGAGGACCCCAAAAAAATTCAATTGGGCCCCGCACTTATTAGATCTAGTTTCAGTCTTACAATCTACAGTAATTACTGATGTAACTGATAATGAAAACAATGAATAAAAAAAAAATCTAAAATATTGATTAAAATGTGATAACCCACGCTACATACATAGATAGCGAAAGAAGTTATACTTCTAGTGTGTGGTCCACAAGCACACTCAATTTTTTTTTTTTGAAACACCATAATACTTATGCTTAATATTTTTGTGGAAGATTATTAGTTTTATTGAACGTGCCTTAGGGTTTCAATATAGAAAAAATATTAAAAAGTAAAATTATAAATATCAAAATAACATAAAATTTCGTGTTTTTCAAAGATTTACTTGAATTTACTAATTCATAGCTGTTTGTATTTTCTTTCTATACATTACGTTCAATAGACTTGAAGATTTTCTTTGACATTTTCCTTCATATTTAGTTTTATAGAAATATTCGATTTATGTAACGAACCATATACAGTGGTACCTCGACATACGAGTGTCTCAACATACGAGTTTTTCGAGATACGAGCCGGCGAGCGAGTGATTTTTTGCTTTGAGTTACGAGCGAAATTTGAGATACGAGTTCGGTTCAGCAGGTCAAAAGTCTCAAAAAGTTGCAACAGGTCGTGCATCTGATCTTTTTAATAGAGATAAAAGATAAAATTCAAGATACGAGTAATTCAAGATACGAGCAAGGTTGCGGGACGAATTAAACTCGTATGTCGAGGTACTACTGTATTTATATGCAAATTTGAGTCTAGAATTTTAAAAAAGTTTAAGATTTGAACTGAAAATTTATGTAATACTGCTTCAAAGCAATCATTTGAAATAACATTTAAAACTGTTAAATAAAATGTATCAGAAAACAAATTTAATTCCTTGACCATCAATCAGATCTTTGTTAAGCTAAAACATTTGTTAAACTAAACATTTTTTACTAAGATATTACTAAATCAAGTAATCCAACACCAAAACACTATTAAAAATTACTAAAATACTTATCAACAAGTTCTTTAAGAAAAAATTGTTAGCTATCACAAGTTATGACGTGTAAAATACCGATAGTTATTCAATAAATTTCAAGAATTTATCAGCACAACTCGTTCAAACCAATACATCAAAGTAGGATAAAAATCATAATGGAACAAAGGGAGTTTTATTGTCCACTTGTATTTTTTCCTTTTTCGTAATGACAGAGAATTTTAATGAGGATATTAGAATTAATGAATAAATTAATTGAATCATTGAAAACGATGATTCTGGTTTTAACGTTTCGATAATCACGATAAAAAGAGGTTCACGACACTTGATTTATTAAAAAAAAAATGAGTCTAAATGATGCAGACTTCCCCCTTCACTTCATCCTGAACACTTAAACCATCCTTGATTTACGTTTAAAAAAATATGTAGACAATAATTACATAAGGAAACAAATAAGTGAATTTTTCTTAATTAATTCAATTTTCCTTTCCCGTCTGACTCAAAATAAATACGACTTGGAAAATTATTTTTCTGTTTTTCTCGTCACACCTAAGTATCATGTTTAATTTATTTATATTGAATAAGTGCAATACATTTTTTTTTTCTGTAACCGCGGTGTGCTGTACATTTGATAATAGGGGAGCTGTGCTATTGAAATCGTTTATTAAAACCAGTGTATTCTTTAATTAAAATTCTTGTTACTTCCTTCTTTCTAGTGAATGGTTATGATTTCAAATCGATCATTTTATACCTTTGGGCAAATCTTTACTTTCCCTAATCGAAGCCACAATTAAAAATTTAATATTAACATATTTTAAAGGAACCTAAAAGACATTAAATGCAAGTATAGAAGTGAAGGTTTTTATAAATAGTAAATAGATACATTTAAAATACAAGGTAAATGATTTTTCCATTTCTTCGAAATGCACGTCATTATATACAACCAGTACCCTCTAATAATAATGTCCAGGACATCGATTTCCCCTATATTTCTTTCCACTTGCGACACTGACCCTTCCGGTTGACCTAGCGATTAAAAAAAACCCATACAACTTTTCCTTTTGCTTCTCAAGAAACTATGAAAACCCATAACGGGAGAAAATTATAAAAGTAACAGTTTTCTCTTATTTAACACAGCGCGTAACGTCACTCATTCATCATTTTGATTTTCTAATAGCTCCAAACGGTTTTTCGAAAAGTTCAACTTGGTTCATCTGAAAACATGTTTGAAACATGAAGAAAAATTTTTTTTCCTTGTCAAGACAAGAAATGATAAAAACTTGTCATTTTTGCAATTTCACTTTAAACATATCAATCCAATAGCAGAGAATTGCATTGAAGTTGTTTAAGGAAAAAAATATTGTTAGAGCTTGTACAGCAGGGATCTCCAAACTTTTTGGTCTAGGAGCCAGACTGATTGCTATATAAAACCCAAGACTAAAATATAAGTACCCAATCACATACTACATACTACCACATACTACATACTTTGTTACTCATTGTTTTAAAAACTTTTTAAAATCTCTAAAATCTCTGCTCTAGTATATAATTTTGAAGGTTGAAGTAAATAATAAAGAATCGTAGTAAATTTCGTGAAAAATAATTTTAGGACTCGTTTTTTCTGGTTAATGAATTGACTTCAAAATCTTCTAGAATCTGTGTATCGCTTCTAATATTATGGTGACCATATTTCTTTATTTCAAATTCGGGACGGGAACTTGAAGTGGTGGTTGGGAGGGTGGGAGATTAGTTACGTTAAATAACTGAAAAATGATTTTTTTAATAAAAATTATACATAACAAACACTATTTAAGGGGATATAATAAAAATCAGTATTTTTTTAAATGAATCAAACTTTTGGTTGAAAAATTTGCAGTGCATATGTTGCACCTGACATCAGAATCGCTAATGGTTTTTTTTTATACAAGGATATTCTTTTTGTAACTCTTCATTGAACAAATTAATAATTAAATTAATAAATTAAAAATAAATATTGAAAATGAGAACCTTTTCAAAAATTCGGTACAATCCGGGACAAAAAACCTGAATCCGAGACAAATATTGCCAATCCGGGACGTACGGTCTTACTAATACTAATTACCTTACTGATATTGAAACAACAATAACAATGTTTGTACAGTGGAACACATTTATAATAAAGTTTGGTTAAAACGAAATAATTTTGTGGTCCCAAATAATACTATTACGATTCCTTAATACCGTAATTTTCGACATATAACGCGCCCGTCATTTACAAAAAAAAAAAATTATGTAAGGTCGCATCAACTATGTACTTTGGTCATATCTGGTCATCACTGTGGTCAATCCAAAAATCCATGGAAAAAATCTTGGGCTTCCATTGGAATTTGAATCCAGGGCCACTGGCGTTTGGGGCAACTATTTAGTCAACCACGCCACTAAGTGACCTAAAAAAACTAAGAAGTGCGTATTATACACCGAAAAATACGGTACTAATTTTCCTTTTATAACGAAAAAAATTTCTTGGGTAATAATTATTCTTGTATTTTAAAAGAGCTACCAAATTATAGAATGGTCACCAACGAATTTTCAACAATATGTATGTAGGTACATTAGGATGTTTAAAAACAATTTTTTTTTTTTTTGATTATGGTGTCCAAAAATTGATAGAAGGTATATAATATTAAAAAATTTCTATTTGAATTTAAATAACACGGGAAAATTTTTTTTATTTTTGTATTTTCATAACTTTGGAATATTTCGTCGTAATAGCAATCTGAAAGAAGAGATTTAAAGGAAATTTCACGTTCTACAAAAAAGGGACCTTAGAACCAAGTTCCTCAGATCAACCGTTTCAAGAAAAGTATCAGAGTTCAAAAATAACAATGATTAATTTTTTTAAAAATATTTTCTAATTTTGTTCTAATGATCTTTTTTGTAAGGTGTGAAATTTCCTTTGAATCCGTTTTTTTTTCCCAGAATGTCGTTACGATGAACTGGTCCAAAGTTAAGAAAATTCAAAAATAATAGAAATTTTCCCCGTGTTATTTAAATGGAAAATGAAAAAAAAAATGGATTGAAACAAACCATTAGTACATACGTTTTGATTTTAAGAGCTTGCTTTGGTGGTAAAATTTTTGTTTTAATATATAGGTACTTGTATTTTTGGATACCATAAGTTTTTTTTTTTTAACACCTTAATGTACTTCTATTTGTCACCATTTTTGAGGTACATAAATCAATCCTGTCGCAGAAAAGTTTATATTAAAAATAAGTTATTGCTACCAAAATTAATTTCGTAATTTATTTTCAATTTTTGGAACCGTTAAGAAGGAAATATCGAAAAGCAAGACATGTAGGAGGACTGTCCTTCCATATAAAAGAGAGTTGGCCATTTTATTAATGGGCCAGTTTGGCCCGTGGGCCGTAGTTTGGAGGCTTCTGGTTTACATGTATTGATTATACATAGAAAATTGATGTTTTTTGCAGGGTAGTTTTAATGTTGGGGTTGGTCGTGAAAACGTGAGTCAGTCAGAGGGTTATTACGTTTTTGCGTGTTTGAAATATTTTTAAAAACAGAAAAAAAAATATCTTAAATATCACATTTGCATATCCCGAGTGGGTAGCTCAGGGACCTTAGGGGACAGCTGAATCGAACCGAGCGAAACAATTCCATATTTAGTCGATGGGACAAGTTCGCGGGAAGAGAAGGGAATGGAGAAAATGTGAGTCAAGTGGGGATAGGTGAGCCCCACACTGTCAATGGCACACTCGGCACGCCTGGTCTTCTCCAGTAGCCTCGTAAACACACTCTCGATTCGGTCCATGCTCTCACCGCGACAATTTTAATCATTTTTATATTATTAAAAAAAAAAAAAACGTTTTAACAAATTAATTTTATTCAATCTCTTTTATCACTAACAAAATGCCTGCCGACGAGGAACTCAGCTCGGTTCTAAACCGGAGACAACAAATCAACGAAGCGCTCGACGAGGGACAAGAGATCAAACCAAAATACAAAGTAGTCAATGTTTATACCGAATTTCAAGAGTTTTCACGCCGAGAAATCAAACAATACGAAGCAACATTTAACAGGTAATTACTCATTTTATTTTATTACTATCATTAACTTAAATATCGACTATTGTTATGTAAATTTTAAAATTAGCGCGTAATACTTAACGGTATATAAGCATACAAAAATTCAATTCTATTGATTTGTGCCTTCACTGACGTCACTAGGGTAAAATTTCACTTGTAGCACAGTGCGGTTGAAGGTCTTTTTTTTTGGACTATTCGCTACATAAACAGATTTCGATCTCCATATACAGACAATGAAGAAGAAATTTGATTCGACACGAGAACAAAATCATATTTACCATATAATAATAAAAATATTTAATATCTGCTGACTGTTATAATTGGAAAATCGAATTAGCAATAAAAAAAATTTGATTCATATCACATGGTAAGATACAATACGAGTATGCACACGTATAAGTATGCGTCATACTACTTACAAACAGCTAAATACGTGATGACTGATTACTTTCTTTTTCACTTCTTACTACATTATCATACTATATAGAGAGATAATATAATGTCCCCTTCACAATTTCAATTAGTACATTTTATGACTTTTATTCGAAACTTCTTATCAATTAAAATGATTCATTTATTTAAACATTTAATATAATGGATTTGTGTTAGATTTTTTTTAAATGTATATGTAAGCACTAAGCATGCATGCGTAATAAATGTTCGTTTCGATTCAGTTACGTTTTAGTGTGTTTATACGAATGTGTTTCACATCACAGCTTCTTTTGTATGGGGCCGCTTTTCTTTTTATAGAATCTCACACAGGGATAAAATTTAATCCGAAGAAATCAGCTTTTGTTGGCCGGATTCATAAACTGAGCAGGAGGTCACCTCCGTATAGTCTCTAAAAAAACCGCTTTTATTTAGAAAATCCAGAAAATTGATATACAGGAAACAGTGCGATAAATATTTGTATCTACCACATCCTCTCTCTTCAATTTAGTTTTCTTAAATGACATTATATTAAATCTGGGAAGTGGAGGGTTTCATTATTTGTTGAAACAAGTGCTTTATTACTAGGTAAAAATAAAAATTATAAAAAAATTAAAAACCGACTTCAAAATATATAAAAATTCTTAAACAAGAAATGCACTAAAAAGTAACAAAATAATGGCGTATCCTTGCAGTATCTACAACTTACAAATTATTAGGATGTTACAATGTACAACTATTGTTATTTTTGGAGTTAGTGTCAGCCAAGGAAATACGACTATATTGGTAATTAGCACAAAACGAGAATACCTTATGAAAATTATTTTTAAATAAATTTTTAAACAATATACTCGTACTGTAACAATATCTAGCGAACTTTAAACTACAAAATACCAATTACCAACTAAACCTTTTTACAATTTTTACAAATTACCATTAGTATTTATTTTCTTGACTGACACCAACTCCAAAAATAACAATAGTTGTACATTGTAACATCCTAATAATTTGTAAGTTGTAGATACTGCAAGGATACGCCATTATTTTGTACTTTTTAGTGCATTTCTTGTTTAAGAATTTTTATATATTTTGAAGTCGGTGTTTCATTTTTTTATAATATTTATTTATTTCTCGCGTTTTAGTGATCTGAAGTTTGATAACTGATTTTTTTTTTTTTTGAAAATGGTTAACCTTCCAAACGCGCCGCTCATATGAGGCAGCGCCGTTTAATATTAAAAGTTACTACATCATCCCTTTTTGCCCTTAAAGGTTGAAATATTTTGCTTTTAAATGTAAAAACAAAACTAAGTGGATTACTCTTTCCAACAGAAAAAAAAAATTATCAAAATTCGGTTAAATGTCACTATTTCATCCTTAAGGGGTGGATTTTTTTCTTCAAATTGAAATATGATAAATTTAAAGGTACGTTGTACGTAAAAGAAACAAAATTATCAAAATCGGGTTAGCCAGGAAAAATTTATAATATTATTTCATCTCTAATTTTTAACCCCTTATGAGTGGAGTTTTTTTTTTAAATGGATAGAAGATTAATTTAAAGTTGTGTTCTACAAATAAAAAAAGAACTATCAAAATCGAGCTATCCAATAAGAAGTTAGTATTTCATCTCTTAGTTTTCAACCCTTTAGAAGTGAACGATTTCCTTCAAATTAAAATGAAACCACACGAAAAGCACTGGCTTACAAATATAAAAATAATTTTCAAGATCGCTTCACCCAGTCGGAAATGCTGAGGTAACAAACATTTAAAAAAAAATACAGTCGAATTGAGAACCTCCTCCTTTTTTGAAGTCGGTTAAAAAGTAGAGATTCAACGAATATTCGGCTGCATTTTTTAACAGTCGGTATTCGACCGATTACCAAATACTAATCATCACAAAATAAATGTTTCATTCGAAATTATATGTCAATATTTAAATTACAAATTAAAATTGAAAATCAATAAAGGAGAATTAGTTATGATTAATCAAAACATTTTTTTCTGCATTGGAGTAAAGTTTCCTCGAGTAGGAACCTGCTTTGAGTGTAGAAACCACTACTAATATGGATCTAGGTCCGATCTAGGCAAATACTTTGTAAATAAAAATCAGTTTCGGTTGCCGTTAAATTTTTTTTGATTAAAAGTAATGCGTCTCGTGATACGATTTACTCATAAATGAAATGGTCGAATATTCGGTATTCGGCTAAATCACAATTTGTTGCAACTCTAGAAAAAAGGTATTTTACTGGATGTCGATGGATGTAAAGCATTGCGATGTTAGCTAACTTTGTGTTTATGATCTTCGACATTTTTTACACTAACAATTAATTCTGTACTTTGGTCCTAAAACGGCCAATGCCCATTTTTACCATTCCCAGAAAATGCCGAATTAAATGCGCATTGTCCTTTTTTGCCCCAAGGTATAATAAGATTGGCCTCTGTTAGGTTTATTTTTCTCGTAATGTTTTCATTCCAGGACCATTGGTCCGTTTTGCACTAACAGTACTTCATATTATATGGAGACCCTTTTAGAACCAAGGTACAGAAATATTGATTTATTAAGGCTATTTTACATGAAGGATCTTTTCAATCTACAATCAGGGGTAAAATTTCTGAAAACTAGAAATAAATATCTCCAGTTTTAGTACCTATATTGTACGAAGTAAGTAGATAGATAGTTTAATTAATATGATAATATTATAAGATAAAACAACCGTTTGGTAAATATTAATAAGCATGATCGTATTATAGAAAGGCAAGGTGAAATAGCTTCACTGACCCTGGATTAGGTGTGTATCATTGTGTATACTTAGCTATCTTTATATAAAAAAATCTTCTGTACTTTTGTTTGTCATTAAACTCCTCCTAAACGGCTGAACCGATTTTGATGAAATTTTGTGTATGTGTGTGTGTTCAAGTGGATTCGAGAATGGTTTAGATTTACAATTAGATACCTAATATTTTTTTATTCAAAAATAGTTTCTTAACGTTGAGAGCAGATTAAGGAACATTTTTTTTACATTTGCTACTTTTGGATACATCAAAACGGTCTAGATTGTTACAGCTGATTTAAAAAAGTTTGGAAATTTTTGTATTTAAGATGTGTGTACAGGACAACGTCTGTCGGGCCCGCTAGTTATGGTATAAAATTTATGATATTGTAGAATAGGTAACTTTATAGTTTCCCATTTCAAAATATATACAGATCTACAGACAATATCATTGTTATTAGTAAGGATTCACTTTTTGACTAATTAAATTAATTAATTTGTCTGTTATTTAGTATTTAAAAATACATCTTACAGGGCTTGCTCTTTCCTTTTCTAAAAATTGGGTGGGGATATCATTTTAAAAAAATTTAAAACGTGTCCTACCTTTTGGTATAGTAAATGCCCTCTAATCCGGAATACTTAGAAATTAGAGAATCCCAAGTAATTGAATGATTCATAAAAACTAGAAATTTAAAAATGATTTCTAATTCATATTTTGTTTCTTAAGGCTATTTAAAAACGCTTGAAACATCTACGGTTATTAGCGACTGTTCTGGTTCTAAGGATCTTGCCTCTTGTTTCACTTACTTGGAGTCTTATTCATACAATGTCCAATTCGCACTTTTGCAGTAATTCCAATTCATAAATTTGTTAGAATTTTTATTTATCAATTTTCAAGATATGTATCAAAAACAAAATTTTCATACAACAAGTATTTTTCAAATGGATTTCCGACTTAAAAAAACATCCCTTGTAAAACACAAAGAATTTTAAAGCTCGAAGTTTTTGAAATTTTTGTCAGTTAAATTTCGGATAGTAAAACTTTTACTTTAGCTGATAAGATTTTAATCTATTGAAAGAACAAACCTTCATAAGAGTACAAGCCAAATAATTTTTTTAATTGTAATAATTTTTAAGGGTTCAGAAAATCATTTTACAACTTTTACAAAAGCTTTGGTACTAAAAAACAACATTCTTTAAGTTTTTGTTAATTTTGTAGTTTTTATATATCTTTTAATTATCCTTAACTGCTCGTGTTGCGGTTCTTCGTGTAAAGCTTTCGAGTTAGAGCTTTGCTCACCTTTCTTTTATAGGGGAACTTTGAAACAATCGATATAAGTTATAACTTATAACCGCATTGCGTTAGATTTTGATGTAATAAATGATCCATTTTGAGGGGTGAAAAAATTGTTGACTGAGGTCTTTTTATAGTTTTTAAGTCCATTATTTAGCTGTTGCTCTAATCCAAAAAAAAAAAATCATAAAATAAATAGGTATCCAAAATTTTCACATGATTTTCAATCAGGAACAGGAAGTATCAATTTAGAATTTTCATTGTTATGGTTCTTCAATCTATAGTTAAAAATTTTATAACATGCTTGATATTCTTCAAATCTACCTGAAGATGCTTTTGAGATTTCTTTAATCAATTTATTACCTTTGTATTGAGATAATTTCTTTGTTGATTCTTAAGAATTTTTTTTTTTTTTACTTTTCTTAACTATTAATTTATTATTTTGATATTTTAATAGTACTTAAATGCGAAAAATAAAAATGAATTTAATTTTTGAGGATTTTAAAGAATACGTAGATCACACACTATAACTGGGTTCAATTCCCGTTGAATCCTAGACTTAAGATCTTAAACTAAAATTGACCAACAGACATTTTCTGTGTTTAGACAGTCGTGATATGACCTTAGATGTTAAAGCGACTTAAAACACCAAAAAACATTATTACGAAGTCCAAGCTTATGTTGTATAAAACTTTTTCATATTTTTTTAATTTATACATTTTTTGGGAATTTTTTTCATTAGATTTTTGTCCTGAAATTCTTAAGAAATCTCTTTGCTTTCGTTATACATTTCCAACAAACTTATGATGTCAATTCTGGCTGCAGGATTTGGGCCTCAAATACGAAGGTAAAAATGGATTTATTTTTTTCGGAAAACATTTTTCTAGTTCAGGATTTTGAGAAATCTACAGGTTTTTCGTAATTATAAAGTCCAATTCACAAACGAAGAGGAATTTTTCCAAGCCTAAAATCGCACCATACAATTACTCTTATGTAAAATTACAATTAAATTTAAAAAATCTATTTCTTAGATCTCATTAACATTTTCATGGAGTAGATACAGCTAATCAAATTCATGGAAATATTTTTGGGAACAATGCCATAATTTTATTGTCCCAAAGTTAATTTTTTGTACAAAAATTATAGTTTTCTCTTTTCATTAGGAAGAGCAGGGGAACTTATAGTTATTATGAATGATACGAATTTCTTAGAATAAAAGGGCTCCATCATTTGTAAAATGTTATTTACAATCCCGCTTAAGTTTTAAGGTCGTACGTTAAACTTACTGAACACCACTGAGCAAAAGCTGAATCTCAAGATAAACCCAATTTCCTAATATTTCATTCCTTATATTTCAGATATGACGAGGGAAAAGATGGTTTTCTCGATTTACCCGAGCTGAAATTAATGATGGAAAAACTAGGAGCGCCCCAAACCCACATCGGACTCAAGGCTATGATCAGTGAAGTCGACGAGGACAACGATCAACGCATCTCATTTCGCGAATTCTTGTTGATTTATCGCAAAGCACGAGCTGGTGAACTCGAAACAGAATCAGGCCTAGGCCAACTCGCGAAACTCACAGAAATTGACGTCGACCAAGTAGGCGTTAATGGGGCAAAAACATTCTTCGAAGCTAAAGTAAATACGCTGCTCATAATTCCATTAATAATTTCATCTAAACATTTATCTATTTTTAGATCAAAGAATTATCAGTCAAAAGCAAATTTGAAGAGGAAATTCGAATGGAACAAGAGGAACGAAAACGAGAGGAGGAAGCTCGCGCTTCGAAACGAGCCGAATTTTTAGAAAAAGTCGCTAAGTTTAAGTAGTTTTAACGCTTTACCTATCGTAAATAGATTGACGGAATAAAGAAGACTGTAATAAAATATGATCAAGTTACCCATAGAAACAAATGTGTAAAAAAAATATAATATTATGATAATAAAAGAGATAATTTTTTTATAAATTATTGTTTATTTTATAAATATTTTTATATTGGTAATGTAGGACTATTGGATGAGACTGAACTTGAAAACAGTTTCGTTATGAACTTCAGTCCTGTCGCTCCTCCAGGCACGGCCGATATCGACGTCCATAATAATGTAATTATTTGTGCCACTGCTGCCAAGACGGTTAATGGAGTGCTCTGTACGTGAAGAGCGAAATATAACGTCGCAATCAAAGTACTGCCGTAACATAACGTTAATCCTAAGCGTGGTCGTGAAAACATGTGCTGCAAATGATTCATTGGTCCCCATAAAAATGAAAAACTGGAAACACAATAAATTACGTTAATAAAATATTTTATTGTTTGACCTTTTGCCCCTTGCGTGCTATAGCTGATTTCACATTAAAACCTTGATTCATATAACAATTTTTTTTTTTACTTTCATGATTATTGACATTATTTTATGTTAATTGTACAAATGACAAAGGTTCTAGATCGAGAGTAACTGAATAATTTCGGTTAACATTTTATAAGTCGTGAAAATTTTGAAATTTAAGTCAGGTGTGCATGGAATTCGTGAACCGGACGAGAATACTATTAGTTTTAAACGGGCGTAAAATTTTCGATTAACCCGAAACTTTACGACTGAATTGTGACTTTGCCAAGGTTTGAACGACTTTATTTTCTCTCCTGTTCACATGAGGTAGTAATCACGACTAACAATCCGATAGATAATGATCTCGTCCAGGCCACAACTTAGACTTAAATTTTAGACCCCAAGTGTATAAAAAAAGCCAATTCTGGCAGCCCTAGCAGCTGAAATAATTGCATCGTATCGAATTTTAATTTAAAACAATAGCATCCCACAATCAATATCAAACAACCCCAAGCCAGTTTTGAATCCATGTCTTTACAGTTAAAGTCGAACTGTAATTTTTCACATTGTGATAAAATGAGTTTGAAGTGAAACTTTTTGGGGACAGGGAAAAAATTAGTACAGCATAAAATTTTAAAAGACTATGTTACGCGTTACGTCTATTGCATTTCTTTGCATTGTCATAGCGACATATCAGCATATTAAACCAGGATCGATAATTTTTGAACCCAAAAAAAAAGTATAGTAGGATAAAACCCATTAAAAAAGAAAGAGAATATAACAAAAATGAAAATAAATTACGGTCGATTTGAGTTAGTGAAGTGGAAGGGGGGGGAGGTAGAAACGGTTTATCTCGATTTCCGATAAAACTACAAGTCCTATGGAAAAAAGTTAAATAGCAAAGTTGTACAAAGATGTGCAACTTTTGTGTTAACACTTTTTTGTGACAAATTCTAATAACCAAGTTTTTGGTTTTTTATTTTTATCTTTTACAAAAAAAAAAAAAAAAATCATGAAATTTGGTAAAAATTTACCTTTTAATGTGTCCGACACATACTGTAAATTTTTTGATTTAAAAAAAAAATACTAAAATACTAATTATTGTTTATTTTAATAAATTGCTCAAAATCGTACATAATACAATAATTGTACAAATACAACTTTGAGCAATTTATTAAAATTTACACTTTAATTATTGCATTGTGGGAACATTTAACACTGTAATGTATATATTTTTTTGTGCCATCAGAAAGTAGAGATTTCAATGAACAAAAAGCCCACCGACTTATTTAAAAAAGTTGATATTTTGAGTATATTTTATATATATTTTTCAATATTAAGTCAAAATAAAATGAAATTACCAAAAACTTGGTTATTGGAATTTTTCAGATAAATTTTGAGGTTATGTGATAAACATGTCAGCACAAAAGTTGTAGGTGTTCTTAATATCTACAACTTTGCTATTTAACTTTTTTCTATAGGACTTGTAGTTTTGTCGGAAATCGAAATAAACCATTTCTACCATATAAATTGCTTTCTTAACATGTCTATAATACGGTGGTAAAGTGATTTTTGAAAATTCGAAGTCGTTTTAAAGATATAGCAGGTAGAAGAAAGAGCTCCTCGCAACGCTGAATTGGCAGTTGAAACTTTAAACGCGTTTTTCTCAAAACAAAAAAACGTAAAATTCGAAACTTTTATTTTAAATGTCTACCAAAAGTCCAATTTTTTGTATATTCTTTTGATAATAGTTCATCCGTGCATTTAGGCTTACAAATTAAAACGCCAATTTTGTTTTGTTTCGGATAAGCCAATCAGCTGGAATCGTGGAAGAAGTGCAAGCTCATTTTTTCGAAGTGGGGGTGTTCAGAACGCTGTAACTCATGTTCTACACAACATTTTTAGCTTAAAATTTATATTTATACTGTCGAAATATATGTTAATAAAAGATAATAAACTTAAAGCTCTATCTATTTACTGGTCGTAGAAAACAAATCCCTAAAAAACAGGCCGTCACATGGGATGACCCTCTTAAAATAGGTTGCCAACCCCTGATTTAACGTATTGACTGTTGATAAGTATTAAAAATGTTTATGAGAGAATAATTTAAACCCCCTTAAAATGAAAATTTTAAGAACTCTTAATAGTTGAGTAGCTAAATGCTCTATTTATAAAAGAATGAAATTATTTAATTTTGGCATATTTTAGTTGTGAAAGGTTACTAGATTTCACTCTTATTGTCATTTAGGTATATAAAAATACATTGCTTCTTAATCTATTAAATAAGTACCTAAAAATGAAGAAAAGACTTCCAAGTGTGAAGAGCAACGCGAATTTCCTTGCTTTCAACAGCAATACCGGAATATATATCGCCGATAGCGAAAAGCAAAGAATCCCCATTGCAATGCATAAAACGAATCCTGTTATTCGTTGGACACGTGTCTAAAATTAAATATAAAGATACGTAGAACCAATTAATTTTATGATACGCAATTATTATACCAACGATGGACAGCAATCCTGTCGCGTTTCCTGAAACCAACTCTGGTCGCTCGCATTGGAACTTTGACCACGACTAAACCAATTTTTCACATTAACATTTTCAAATGTCGGCATTTGTACTGGGAATGACTTTTTGGTATCGCTTTGCAACAGTAAATATTCGTCGAGCTCCTTTTTTAAGTCCACCATTGTTTCGTTTGCTTACGTAAATTTATAGTAAAAGTTAATTTTTTTATGTTTTGGTTATGTGTGGTGAAATGACATAATTAAATGTATCACAGATAGAAAATTAGTAATTAGGAAACTAATTAAATTAACGCCTTTGTGTCACACGATTGTATTTTAAAAGCAACTGTCAGAGATGTTGAAAGACGTCATGTCGGTAAGTTAGGACTTTGTATTGGGTGGTTAGTTGGAGATGGTGTCGGTAGAGGCGGTAGAGTGGATTTCTCCCATCCTCACGAATCTTCACACTTTTCGATTTGCTCGCTCGCTCACACGCTTGTTCAGTCATTGTATCTGTCTGTTTTCTGTCGAACACATTTTGACTTTTTTCCGTTTGATTTTTGGTTACATTATATTTTGTGAAACACGTTAAAAAAATGGCAGACGAAACTCACGAAAATGGAACAAATGGAGCCGAAGTGCCTGAAATAGAGCTTATCATTAAGGTAACGTGTGCATTGTTTTACCACTTTGAAACTTTTGTAATATTGCTCTGGGCGTGCCATTGCACGAACGTTCAAAATCATTCGAGAACTTCATACTCTATATGAGTGTATTATGTATAAGTACTTGTCTTGTGACTTTTCTACGTTTACTTTTCAAGCCGCCTGCAACTTTCAACTAGGCAATACTTTTCTCAATTCAATTTTCTTCATTTCAATCATCATCGACTTTTTTATTCGTTTGCACTCATAATTGAACATTGCTCTTTCATCGCTAGCATGACCTTCATGTGTATTACAGAAAGATGCATATGCTCTCCAATTCTACATTTTAACATACAGATCGAATGTGTGGGTCGAAAAAGTCGGGAATCTCATTTAAATCACACAAAAACTTTCATCATTTTTTTCTCCATATAACATACATAAAACTAATCCACAACCGCCAAACTATGATCAGATAAAATATATTGAGTCAGCTGTTCAAACTCACCCCATCGAAAACATACGTGCTAAAATGCTTCAAGGGTGAAGTGGGTGAAGTCATCACTTTTCTACGACTTATAAAAATAATAAATATTTACTTTCAATACATATCTTATTGACTTTATTTAATTGATTTAATTAATCAAACAAATACATGTGTCATACATAAACACTTTCTTCGTGTTTTTCTTCTTGTTAAAATCTATAATATCAATACTAATGGATACCCATGACTTCGTTTTTGTCTAACTAAACAAAATAAGTAAACATGGTTCAGGCTTAATGTTCATATCTAACGTATAAACTACAATCGTAACACCTCTTCATAAGTCTATTTTCTTTAGCCTGAACTACTAACTTATTTTGTTTAGTTATACATGAACGAAGTCTTGGGTATCCATTAGTATTAATATCTAATATAAATAGTAGTAGTACTACGATGTTCACTTTCAAGGGGACCTTAGAACGTGCGGGTCACCGATTTCAAGCAAATTTATACTATATGTAGGGTGCACCTAGGGGTGTAACAAGTGCAAGTAGTAGGACCCTCTATTCAGCCGTTTTTGAGAAAATTCAATCGGAAACTTTTCGATAATTGTCAAGCGTTTATATTCAGTCTGTGTTGAATCCACACTCAAGTAGCGCGTAGCGTAATGGCTAAGTTTCCGCTTGCAACCTGTATATTGCTGGCTCTTATCCCAGCGCTTAATTTTTTTTTGCTGCTTTTTTACTGCTACGCGATTATGTTAATATTTCTGCAATTGTATAAATATTTTTCTTGGTGTTATAAGGAAAAGCGAGCAGATTTATTTATTTATTCTGATGGAAAATGATTACACCATTTAAAAAAACGAATCTTTTTATTAACCTTTAAATTGCTATCACTAATAATAGTACAAGAACCAAGATGGTAAAGCAAGGGAAACAATAATTATTTCGGCATTGGGCACACGCAAAAGGATGCAGAGCTACCGCATCCACTGATCCAAATGTCCACCGCGAAGTAAACCAATATTTTGCCCCATGCTACAATATGCTTGGTTTGCTACCAAACTATCGAAAATTTTCCAATTGAATTTTCCCTAAAACTGCCGAATAGTGGTTCCTATTACTTGCACCTGTTACACCCCTAAGTGCACCCTACATGTGGTATAAATTTGGTCAAAATCGGTGACCCGCACGTTCTAAGGTCCCCTTGTTAGTTAATCTTAAATCTACTGTTTAAATGATTAACAAAACCGTTCAAATGTACTCAAAATTTTGTAAACTAGTACTTTAATATGCGTTCTTACAAATATGTATTTAAACTAATGTAAAAAAAAAATTGAGAAATACTTCAAATTTTTAAGCTATATCATTTAAACTAGAGATGCAATGAATAGTGATTTAGCCGAATACCGAATATTCGGCCACACTCTCAGCTGAATAGTCGAATATTCGGCCGTTTCATTTATGAGTAAATTGTATCACGAGAGGCATTATTTTTTATTAAAAAAAAAGAAAAATTTAACGGCAACCGAAATTTATTTTTATTTACAAAGTATTCGCCTAGATCGGACACTAGATCCATATAAGTAGGGGTTTCTAAACTCAAAGCAGGTTCCTACTCGAAATTTTAATATGTAATTTAAATATATAAGGTTATTTCGCAGATCTGATACTGAACCGATAACGAATCAATGCAAGTGGATTTAGGATAATCACCTAACGTATACACGCTTATGAACTGATTAAGGGTTATTTTCCCGTGAACGAGTTTGAAAATGTTCGGAAGTAAGACGGGGATTAACAAGAACCTACAAAAATTGTTAATTGATTTTAACGTTGACAGCGAAACTGGACTTTGAACAAGCCACAATTAATCAATCGTAACTGATTCAGAATTGGTTCTAGCGATACTCGGGTTTTTTTAAGAACAAAAAGTTTGATTCTCTTACGCTTGTGTGGTTTTATAAAATGTGGCTTGTTTTTCTATCATTTGTTATCAACGTTAAATTCAATTATCAATTTTCGTAGACTCTCGTTAATCCTCGTCTTACTTCCGAACATTTTCAAACTCGTTCACGGAAAAATAATCCTTAATCAGTTCATAAGCGTGTGTGCGTTTGGCGATTATCCTAAACCCACTTGGATTGATTCGTTATCGGTTCAGTATCAGATCCGCGAACAAACCTATATAATTTCGAATTAACATTTATTTTGTTATGATTTAGTAGTCGGTATTCGGCCGAATAGTATCTACACAATATTCGGCCGAATACCGCATATTAAAAATGCAGCCGAATACCGAATAGTAGCCGAATATTCGTTGCATCTCTAATTTAAACTATATAAAATAGTTTTACAAAATTTGATTAACATTCACTAAACGGTTGTCGAGAAAAAAAAATCGAAACCTGATTTTACTGGTTAATACATGGTGTAATGGTAATACTGGTTAATACATAGTGTACAGCTGTTTCTAACATCTGCATGTAGATACATAATTACAAAATTTGAGCAAGTTGATATTTAAAGGGCACGACGCGGAAAAAAAAACCCTTGGTTTGAGCCACTTAGGGTTGGAATTTCCAAAAATCGTTCTTTAGTGGAGATCACAGTTCTCTCAGAAATATCATTTTCAGATTTTAAGTTTTTATCTACAACGTGTCTGTCAGTTCACCGTGGTACTGTTTCATTTGTATAGAGAAATTATTTATTTTTTATTACAAATACAACCTTTCTCGTTTCAAATAACATTTTTCAATGGATATATTGGTTAATTGGATGTTTTATTTTGTATTTAAACCCGTTTATTTGCTATGAGTACTTACTGAAGTCGGTATTCGGGAATTTTTGAAAAAAAAAACAAACTACCATAGTCGCATGTGTATACAAACAATACTGGGATTGTGCATAAGAGTGGGGTGATAGTGTAATATTCTTCAGAATTTCGCACGCGAAGTTTTCGAATTCCGACTTCAATAAGCATAAGGTATACATGCCAAATAAACGGTTGCAAATACAAAATAAAATATTTCACCCAATATCCAATTTTGAAAAATTTCAAAACTTTTGAAACGAATAATGCTGGTTTAGAAATGAAAATAGTTTCTTTTGAAATGAAAAAGGTTGCATTTGAAGAAAAATCAAACTGTAAAAAGCTAAAAATATAATTCTTTGACTGCACTAATCAAAATAATAAAAACTGCAATCTTACAAATATGATTTTTATTTTTTTGTTATGTAACTGTGACTGGATGGGTTTTAGGGGTCATCCATAAATTACGTCATACGTTAAAGGGGTGGAGGATATCACCAGAATGTGACAAGAGGCAGGGGGAGGAGAAGGTCAAAAGCCTTGTGATGTCACATGTTAAAATTTAAAATTCTTAAACGCGAAATTTATATGTCAATAAAAAACTAGAAATTTACGAACTCGATCTATATTTATTTGTTAATACTTTTTAGCATTCTTGTTATGAGATAATCTCTCATGCAACAACATTTAACTTCAAACTTCTAAATTTTTGCTTTAAGGTTTTTTTTTTCCTCCGTTCGCAGAAAGCTAGGTTAAGGCTCGTTCCTCTCGCACTGCAGCCTTAGGCTTAGCTTTAAGGTTTAATTTAATATTAGTGAAAAAGATTTTAATCATCTGAAACTACAGAATCAGAAGGTGGATATTAAACGTAGTAATTAGAGATATTGGAATTGACTTAACCGTTAAAGAATCAAACTACTTGACTTAAAATCAAGTCAAATGTTATTTTCTAAGGATCAAGTACAAAGTAGTCAAGTATAATTAAGAATTGAAAATGCAAATATTTCCTTTTAAAGTTCAATTTATGGCTCAAATTGATCAAATACTTAACTTAATGAATCCCTAAACGAATCTATACTTTGACAAATGTAACATCAATCATTTATTTGATCTCTTACAAAGTGGTCTAAAATATGGATTTGGCAAGTCAAGTAGTTGAACGTTAGGCTCAAATGAATTGTGTTTGATATTTTGATTATCATTGATTTGTATGATGAAATTACTTGGGTTGGCAATGCTTGGCATAATTTGACAACCAAAGTCAAATTTCGGCCAGGTAGCTTGAAAATCAAATGAAGCAGCTTTAAATTCAAGCCAAGTAGTGAATCCTTATACATAGGCAATAAAGTCATCCAACTGAAAGTATTAACCGTTATTTTTTTGGAATTTGGAAAAAAATCTCTTGTAATTATTTACTTTGATCATTACTAATACATCACTATTAAACGCAGATGAAACCACAGGATACTATTGGTAACTTATAATATGATTAATATTGCTTGGTAATCTCCAAATGTTAATCCATTTATGCAATTAAATATCAACACTCTCGTTATCATCGAATGCTTGTACCTAATTAGTTTTAATCAGTATTTTCATAATACTTAATAAATACTTTAATACATGTTTAGTGTTTCTTATCAAGGACATTTTTTTCGTGTTTTGATGCCAGAAATTGTTTCGTGGAAAGGCTGATATTAGAGTTTGTGTAGCGTAAAAACCATTACATTTCTATTTTTATATTAATTACTCATATTAATATGAGAAATTGCTTGTATTTTATCAATTTTTTTTTGTAATTGCTTCGTAATGGACAAATCATTAATGGGAGTTGGGGTATATTTCGACCACTTTCCTTAATATGTACGCTATGACTCATTTTACAATGGTTCTACTACCAGTTTGAAAATATGAATATTTTTTGACTTTTACCAGTTTTTTGATTTTAGAATTCAGTACTGAGATAATCGTTTTTTTTTTTTATAAAAAAGTTGTTGATCCACACCCCCAATTAATCATAGATTTATGGTTGATTTATTTCAATTAAATGTACGGCTTTAATTGATTGGTTTATGGTTTTACTAGAATCTATAGACGTATTAAAGCTGAGCGTTTTCCTCAAGAGAGGGTTTTCCAATGTAATTATCAAATAAATTATAATTTATAATCAAACGGATGACTTGTTTTTCATAGTATATCATCTAGGAGGTTGCTATTGTAGTATATTATTGGATACTATTAGTACTTCTTGTTATTAGTTAGTTTTTCTATTTACTTAAAAATACTGTTCCTGTTAAAGCAAGTGTTAAAATTAAAATATCTATGAATTAAATCTAACATAACATTTCTAATATACTATATATTCTGCAATACTATTTCCTAACAAATCTTATCTTATTGTTAATTTTTGCCTGCGATTTCCACTGGTTTTTAAGGTCGCAAAAAATATTCGGGAGACCGCATAGTAACACTTATGAATTAGATTACCTTATCTTTATATTCCGCATTTATAATTTTTCAAAAGCAAATTTTTTTTTTAAAGGAAATTTAATTAAGAGTTTCCAAAAACAATATGAACACTTTTTCATACTATAAAAAGAGTTCGGCTTTTTGCAAAAATAAAATGACAGAATTATGCAAATTTTAACTTATTTACTAGTCTAAGTGGTGACTGTCAAAAAAGGTAGTCACCCAGTATAAGTACAAAAATAAACTTTTTGGATACTAATTAAACAATAAGCTGTCGGTCTGGCGGCTTGTAACTTGACCAATTTTTTTAAAAGGGTAATATTATTTGGAAAATATTAAAATGTTTAATTAGTGATTTTTTTGAATTCTGATATCTTTCAAACGGTTGATCTGAAGAACTTTGTTCTAAGAACCATTTTTGTAGTGTATAAAATTGCCTTAAAATTTATTTTTTTTAATTTAAGTTACGAGGAATTGTTCCACAGTTATAAAGCTCTCTCCATTTTGCTGTATAAAAATGCTATTTAAGACATTAGGGTATTTAAAAAAATCTTACGGTGTTCACAAATGTATAGTACTTATATATTAAAATAAAAATTTTAGCACCAAAACGAGCTCTTAATATCAATATTAAGGTTTGTCTCAATCCATTTTTTCGTTTTCCATATAAATAACACAGGAAATTTAATTTTAATTTTACTGTTATGATATTTATTCATTGCCTTTTCTATTAAATGCATCATCATCATAAAACACTGAAGGTAATTCCTTGTCGATGCAACCACTTTTTGTCATTCTCTGTTCATTTTGGCTCCATATTGTCCATAGTTCTAATGCAATTATCGCATTATTTTTGCAGCAATTTTAGAAGGATTTTACTTGATATTGACCTAAGACGTCTTCTTTCTTGTTATACCTTGGATTCCAAGATCCATGACTATTAGGTACTTTACATACTTATTTTCATTAATCATCGATCTCAATAACTAATTAACAATCAAGTTTGCATTCGGCATTGAACATCCTTTGAGTCTTCAATGGAATAGTTTTACAAATACTTTTTCCTATCTTTATCATTGTTCAATAAGTCTTTTTGAGATTTATTTCTTATCCAAAATCTATACAAGAATGCATCAGTTTTGAATTAAAATTTTGGAAGTTGAAATGTTGTCTCAGAGGCTCAAGTAGAGTTTTACAGAGCTTCCGTTAATCATCTACCGTTTTAAGATGGTATCCTTATTGTAATTTTTATTAAACAATATAAAATTGAGTTTTTATTTCATATTTGTTTTAATTAAATTATGGCTGGATTACTTTATATCTACTTATAAGTAATCATTTAAGTGCAGTACTATCATTGAAATAATTATGTCAGTAGATATTTTGATTAAAGGTTACACCATAACGTATCTGGATTTTTTCATTATTTAAGTATTCTCGTCTAACTGGTGTATGTACATAGTTATTGGTATACCAATTTCTTATGTTTCTTAGCTAAAGGTTCCACTCTATGATTTTCCTTAGTTAAATACCTCTTCGCTTGCAATTGTTGATATTTTAATTTTTATTGATCAATATTTTGTTTTAAAATATAAACTTGGTACTAACATAACTACGGATTCATCAAGTCAAGTAGTTGAACATTTTATTACATGAATTGTGCTTGACATTTGTCACTTGTAACTCAAATAAGTTACAAAGTTAATGTTTGAATTGATTTACCAATAAATAATAATATTGGATACACATTTTACTTCATTTATTTCAAGTAGCTTCAAAATCAAGTTAAATAGTGAATTCTTAAACACAACAAAGTTATTCGTCAGAGATTCATGCATTTTTTAACCCTTAGGAAACAAATCTTGGCTACGACTTGCCAGGTTTATATGCTCAAAATGTAGAGATTATTGTTTTGGATTTGGTTTATACGAGTAGACTTAAACTTTTGCTTTATTACAAATCAGATCAATTATCGTTAAAAAACAAATTTTACAGGGACATAAAACATTTATATTTATAGGTAAAATATGTTAATTATATTAAAATTTTAATAAGAGGCAAACTAACTGTGAGATCAAAATTAGAAAATTTCAGAAATATATCAAGATAGTTTAATGTATGAATGCAAGTTTGAATAATGTGAAAGGAGTCAAGCGTCGTGAATGTGTTAAGAAAGTAAGATTTTAATCAAAGATTTTTGTTCATTGTGTTTATTACAGACACATAAGCCGCTAGTAATATTTTGATTTTTTTTAAATTTCCCCATTCAAAGAATATTAAAGTTACATAGACACTTATCTTCTTAATAATTAAGCAATAGTTTGAAGAGGAAGCATTAAAAAGTAATTAGAATACAAGTAGATTGGATGAGGGGTTACATTTACAATATGTGCGAGTACTACCATGTACACTATGGTACTATAGTACCATATATATGTGTTAGGTTCATAACAATGGGTCGTATAAAAAGGATATGCTTATGCATACTTGAAGAATCTGGAGGTAATCTTTCATTTTTGCTAGTAATATTTAAGTAATGCAAATTATTTAATTTAAAAATAAACAAATAAAATAGTATGAGAGTTTCCTTCAAATATTATTAATACAGTAAAACCTCAATATAACGGACTTCGGATATAACGGACAAAAAATCCGGTCAAATGGAAGATGTTTTACTTTGGCTAAAAGTAGATAAAAGTGATCATAGGTATAATATCATGACCAAAAGTGAAATAGCCGATGAAGTTATGAACCTAAAAATTAGGATGCAGATGATGAATGATGATAGGAAAGAAGAAGAAACAACGCTTCCAAAAATAAAGTTATCGGTGGTTATACCACATCTCGACGATCTAACAACATTTATTGAATAAACGTCAAATAACCAAGCTCAACTATATTAGTGGAGTATATTAGTATAGTAGAGACGTAGAGCAAGAGCGGTTGCTCTAAGCGCCGAAAAGTCAAATACGAAAAACAATTTTCAGCAAAAAATGAAATTTTGTTGGCATTTCTTCTGAAAGACGCGGGGCAGTGTGGCTAGGTTACTGTTCATATCTCTTTAAGTATCAATTTAATGATAATAAGAATGAACATTTCTGTTCGTAAAGTATAAATAGGTACATTGATAGTCATTAATGGTCATTAAAAAAAAAAACACATTATCTTACAATTATTAGGTACTGCATTCACAATTCCCGTAAAACTTTTTTTTATTTAACATGTTTAAAATGTACGTTGTACCATTTTTAATATTTTTTTCTATCATATTTCGATTTAATGCATGATCTTGAAATCAATATTGGAGTAGAAGTAAATTTTTAATTGATCACACTATGATTTGGTGTAGAAATCAAACATTATTAATAATATTTCGTTGCGATTTTGTAATGTACTGTTAAATTGAAAAATGGAAAAATATTTTCATTATTGTAAAATGCTTATTCATTAGCGATTGTGGTTATTTACTTTCAATGCGGTTTATTTATCGTTTAATGCCATTTTAATTAATTATTAATTATTTTCAACAACAATAAGTTTTTTTTAGTATTCTTGTCATAATTATAATTAAATGCATATTTAAATGTTTTCTTCTGAAGCGGCTAAAAACTTTTATGATTTGTTTTTATGAAAAATCGTATTGCAAAATATTTTCCAAATTTTAAAGATGATAATTTTTAACTTACAAAGTTGTTTTATTTTTTCTTTAACGTTTCGAAACATTAATACGTGAAATTAGATCATCATTTTATATACCTTTTACAATATAATTTGATTGTTGGCAGTGAGTCAATATTTTCCTTTTTCTGTTTGATTTTTTGGTTTGCCAAATTGTCGAAGCCGATCCCACACTTTGCAATTTAGGTTTTTATTCAGTTTTCATGACACGTTCTACACGACGTGGGTCATTAGTGGGTCACAACGTCCTTCTATTTGGTGCACCTAACATTTAAGCCAACCGCCTGCCATCAATCTTAAATATACAACTTGTTACTCTACCATAAACGAATAGAGTAAAAGTTCTCTCTAAATTTTCCAAATGAAGAAATGCTCAAACACATTTTCTTTCAAACAAGAGTGTAATATACATGAACATACATTTTATATTTTATCTTTTTAAAATTAGCGATAAATTCTTTATAAGCGTTATATATTTTTATTTTTAAGCTGACTCATTATTTCATCTTCATTTTTATGGCTTTTCAACAAATCTAAAGTCGGTATTTTCAACATTTGCATAATTTATTGTGAAAAGTTAAACCTTTTGTCATTGTGATTTATAACCTGATCTACTGACTGAGTATTCAGAACTATCTTTAAACCAATAAAATAAGTTGAAAATTTTTTTTTTGATGAAATGTTTTTTTTTTCTTTACGATTAAAAAGATTGAAATTGATAAAATTTAAAGCCTGATAATATGAATAAGCGAAACAACACAATTAAGTTATAAATTTTAACAATTTAATGATGTTATACTCTGTAAATATTAAGTAGGTACCTATATACTTAGCTGTTACTTAGTCTCGACTTTTTTTGATTCTCGGGACGCAAAACCACTCTATTCCCGGGAAATCTCGGAACTTGAAATCAATAAAAATTACCTTGTACAATAGCGGCACATCATAAGAAGACATAAAAAATTTTTTTCTTGATAAATATATGTGGATATCCTTAAACACTGTATGTAAGGACTTATTTGATAATGTATTCCTTATTTTTCTCACAATGTTTTTTGGCATAGGTACAGAATGTCTTCTCATTTTAAAGATAATATAAAATTTATCACAACTTATAATATTTAAGATTTTTATGTAAATACAAGTCAACAATTTCTCAAAGTTCAAATGAAAGTTATCTAGAGATTGAAACTAAATATTATCAAAAACCTGCTAAGAATTTTGAACCAGAAACTCCTGTATCAAAAATGCTAGTATATAAATGATAATTTTTGAAATAATTGTTGCTATGCTCTTTTCCAATATCTTTCGGGATTGTAATCTATAGTTTTCTTTCTATTAATTTTTGAATCTCATTTCTTCTTTATGGTATCGCTCAAGTAAGGAGTCGAACCATGACGAGTTTTTTTTAAGCTCTTTCAAAGCACCGACTTGTAGCATTACTTCTCCAACTTCGTTACGAATATTACAATTGCTTTATTGGCTACAACTTAAATTCAAGTTATTCTATAAGAAAATGTCAGTAAGAGTTTAATCAGGAAATCTTGAGTATCGTGGAGATTGTGTGATAATGCACCATCTTTTTGGAACCATATGTGTGAGATACTCTAGAAAAAGAGACTATAATAAACCATGTGGTTCCATATGATGGTACCACATTACTTAATCTCCAGAATGCTTAATATTTCTTGACATTTTCTTTAAGCATTATTTGAAAATAAAGTGTAAATCAATAATCCAATTTAAAAAAATCAATGCTTAAAAAGTGCTAGAAATTTCCAGGAAATTTTAAGTATCCCAGATATTGTGTGATTTGTTGGAACCACACATTTTTTAGACAAAAGAACTCATTTTAAGTGCAACAAAGCTCTTTATGCATTTACTAATAGTAGTCATCAGTAACTGTCCATCCAAAAAAACAACACGATTTAATAATGTTGCTAACCCAAATTTTATATCGTTCCGTTACTCTATAAAATTCCATAATTAATTGTTATAAATCAATCTCAATTACTGACAGATGTGCAAAACACGATAGCAGGCAAAATCGACCTGGAGCATGAAAGTTATTTCATACTTACTTTTACAGTGAACTCCCGACAAATCGAACAATTTTCCAGTTCAAAATCATTTCTGTATTTTTGCTTCAGTAAGCCGAACATTATTCTTGAGAGGCGTCTGTCCACTAAATAGGTTAAACTACTAGAAGTGGCCTACCAAGGAATCACCACGTCTATGAGTCGAATCTCTAAGGTGGATCGTCCACTGGAACCGAATTCGGCCGAATTGAGCAACGGCCGTGTGCGGACCAATTCGGCCGAACTGGGCTGCACACGGCCGAACTGCCTATACTGACAAACTAAAGACAGCCGTCCTTGACGACGGACCGACTACAGCAACGACCGCAAACTGGTTCGAACAAAGCCGAACGATAGAATAAGCTAATTCGGGCGTGCACGATCGTCTTCGGCCGAAAAATTCTCAAATCCAAACTGAATGGGATTTTGTAACGTATTCGGCCGAACTTCTAATGTCAACAAGGGATTGTAAAAAATTAATAAGTTGGGTTAGTAAATTAATAATCGGATGATACATATCGGTGATATATCGTCAAATATATCCATTTTTACACGATAAACATGAATTGTTACTGTCAATACTGAACAGGAGAACATCTGCAAGACCGTCTCTAGTGGACGAATTCGTTCAGTCGTGTTACTTATCGGCCGTTTATGACCGTCAAACGGCCGAATAGAATATACACACCCGTCAAACGGCCGAACTGATTTCAGCCGAATGACGGTTCCAGTGGACGACCAGCCTAAAGCCCGTTACAGACTCACGCCGAGAACACCCGAGATCATTTCCCGCTTCAAAGGTTTTTCGGGCGAGAAAAGAGAACTATATCACATTTTTGTTGAATAAAAATGAGAAGGTTGTATGAATGTGGAAACTTTCTTGGTTCTCGCGCAATATCTCGGCAAGACTTCTCGCGTGAGTTTATTGCCGGCATAAGAAGGCATACATTAATTACGCGAAACGTTTTTTGCCATGTTGAACCCCTTCCCTCCCTTTGTTGAAATGTCCTGAGATTTGGCACAACTCCCTCCCCCATCCTTCAATCTCACGTGAGATTTTTCAAAACGTGTGTTTCTAATGTAAATGCGTTGTGGCATTCGCAAAACTACGATAAATATTTGGCCATATTTTAGGAATGAAACAGTTATTGGAGGGACAGTGGTTCAGTAATTGAACTATGGTTATTTTATCTGAATTTGTCTTGGAGTGTCATTTGGGGCTTTGATGGTTATTTCTAACGAATGAAATTAAATTCATTATAAACTCGAATTTTCTTCTTCATAGAGTTGAACAGTGGATAACTTGAACTCTCTCCTCTATAACTTGAACGTTTAGTGAATCGAACCAGACAGCGATAAATCAAACTATTTTTATGATTCCTGGGAGTTCAGGTTATCGAAAGTTCACTTTATTGTGTTTTTAACTCAGAATGTGATAAAAATACCTTCCATAATAGTACTCTAATTATAACATAACTTTTTCTTCCGGGTAAATGGCTCACTAATGGTGAAGAAAAAAAAATGTTATTTAAGAATAAACAATGAAGTATCTGAACTTACATAACATGCCTAAACATTTTGGAGCTAAAGAATATTAATTGTATAGACAAAGTATTTAAGCTTTTATCAAATTATTAGTGTATACCCTATTTTTAGACCTGAGTCATTTTCATATAAAACCATTTTGTTCGACGTCATTGTGATCCATCAGTAGATCATTCTTTTGTGTTTATAGTAGTAAAATATAATTTTTGTAAGAAAAATGTTAAAAATTATACAACTTGAATTGAAAACTAAAATTTTTGTATCCAAAAACAGGCGAAAAATACTGTTATGGTGAATATTTATTTTCGTCTAACCAAATATGATGTTCTCTTATGACTTATAATATTATCTACTTAAAATGTCTAAGCAAACTTAACGCATTGTGTTATCTGTTTACTCCATCTTCAAAAGGAAGTCTCACTAACGATTTTGGTGACTAATCTCAGAATACAAATAGTTTAAGGTGGCAAACAAAAAAATCAAATTAGCATAAATCAATCTTGTAATAATACAAATGTTAAGTCTTTACTCCAATCCGATTTCGTCTGCTGACAACCAAAATGTTATTAATTTTAAAAACAAGGCGTGATACAAATTCAGTACTAAAAGGACACAAAGCATTCAAGTCAAATAATCTACTTTTTAATCTCAAACAGTTAAAAATTTTTTTCCACCTATATTTTTATTGGCATCTAACGACTTCGTGCAACATTTACGTAAGCCTTATTAATCTCAAAAACATTTTCGTTATCATAAAAAATATCTTCTCAAAGATAACTTTGCATTTTACTTCTAATTTATGGCTCATATTATATATAATTTACGAGATATATGCGAGTTCAAAATTCAATGCCTTTGTCGATTTCACATTCAATACCTTAGCATAACAACAATTATTACAATGCCATTGGAATTTTGAAAAAAAAATTACATTGGGTCGCTTTATATTTATCATAGCTGGATTTATATGAGTCGGAAGCAAATATTGTCTTATTTGAGTTATTACATCATCACCATAAATAGGTACATCTGGTTAATATTAAAAAAAAATCTCGAATTGTACTAAAATGACTAATTGTAATGATGTAATTGCTAGAAGATTGTTTTTTGTCTTGGGAAAAGAAAACCGGTTCGATTACTTTCTATTTGTTGGGTATTGTACAAATATGGTTGATATCTAGAAATGAAATTGAAAACGAAACAATTTTCCTCATTTTTCACTTTTTATGGGTTATCAATCGATACAAGTGATTATAAAGTCACTGCATGCGAAGCCATATCATTTATGCATTTATTATTTTAATACATTTAGTAAGGTCATGCTGAATGTCGCGTCACGTTTCTCATTACCGTCTTTATTTATTTGTTTGTAGTGACTATTAATTTTAAATCTGTTCTTTTATTGCATTTTCCAGGCGTCCACAATCGATGGGAGAAGAAAGGGCGCGTGTTTGTTCTGCCAGGAGTATTTTATGGACTTGTACTTGTTGGCCGAGTTGAAGACAATCAGTTTAAAAGTCACGACAGTCGATATGCAAAAGCCACCACCCGATTTCAGGACGAATTTCGAAGCGACGCCGCCGCCTATTCTAATCGACAATGGTCTAGCTGTGCTAGAAAATGAAAAAATTGAACGACATATCATGAAAAATGTTCCTGGAGGTCATAATTTGTTTGTACAAGTGCGTAATATTTTATCTATAATATTTTATAATTTTACCAAAGAAAAAAGTTAGTTATAAGTTAAGGGTTTATATACAGTCAGGAGGTCCTAAAAACAAAATGATTTTTGAAGTTTTTTTTTCCTGAGATGACTTTTATACCTATATTAATTTAAAAATTTGTACACATATGGTAACTTTAGATATTTTTTTTTTCGTTAGTAGAAAATCAGATTAGGGCTTGTTCCCCCTGTACTGCAGCCTTAGGCTATTGTACTCCTGTTATAATCATGTATCCTTGTTTTATAAGGTTAGGTATTCTGCCTATCAGAAGCAGTCCCTGTATTAAGCTTTTTGCGTGGTTTATGTCTGTTTGGGCGTCATTTATCCCATACAAGTGTCGCCACTTTGTGAGTGCTTTGTAGTAAAAAATGACATGGGTCGCGTTCCCCCCACCACAGTCTGCATTTGGAGTATTGTTGAGACAACTCAATAGTTTGCCGATGCTTTCTCAGTACACAGTTTAAGATTATCAGTCCCGTTACTGTCCTGAGTTTGTTCCTCTCGCTGAGCTTCTGACCGGAAATTTCTAGCCAGTATTTGTTTTGCTGCTATCTCAGTCGACTTTTCATCCAAAATTATTTATGGGAGAGAAAATAAATTCTTAAAAAATATACTTAAGAAGCTTTTGTTAGAATTGGACAATGATCGGTTCAGCCGTTTCTCAGGGAAATCTTTTGGCCATGACTTCAAAAATACAGTTTTGAGAAAAACTCATTTGAAGTTTCAAAAGCACTTTACATAGAGTGAAAACTGTCTAGAAATTTGCGTGTAACTTTGAAAATAATCGCCGGATTAGTTTGAAATTTTCTGGATATGTACTTAAATATAATTACATTACAAACATGTTATTAGGAAAAATCAATTTTCTGAAAATTCTAACTATATGGTGGACTAGATAGTTGCCTTGTACGCCAGTGGTCCTGGGTTCGAATCCTAATGAAAGCCTAAGATTTTTTTCTGGGTTTTCCGATTCGACGGTCGCTAATGATCAAATTAGTTGATGCGACCTTAAATAAACAAAAAAAACCCTTTAAATAACATGTCATACATCGTTAGTGATAGTCTTTTTGAGTTTAAGTTAGATCCATAAAAAGTAGATAGGATTGTATGAACAGTATACAAGGTAACATAAATGTTTAAAAAAAATGGAAGCGTATCTCTGTGTTAAAGGAATGGGCCGTTTAATAATGAACAAGCCCGGACTGGCCATAGGAGAGATTGGGTAAATGGCTGGCCTAGTAAAGCGCCGTTTAGCCCATAACACTAGCTGATTTTAAAGGATTTTGTAAAAAATCTTTTGGAAGCCGACGTTTCTAAAATACTCGGTTGCCTTTAGGTCCCACTCCGGGACTGCATAGAACTGCTACCAGTCTAACCAATAGGAGTTTTATAAAAAAGTAGTTCAAGTCGTTTAGTTTTCCTGAAAAATTTTTGTTTTACGGGAACTATGGTTTTTATGCTCCAACTACTGTACATGTTTTAATGAAATTTGATGTGACGATATTATGGATCTTGAAAAGCCGTAAATACTTTTTATCCCGAAATAATGACGCCTAGTTCCTATAGACAAATAGTTGCTTCTGTTATTGAAAAACTTTTAAACGAAATTAAATGTAAATGTATCTCAGGTTTTGGAATAGCATTTACGAGTTTCTTAAGAGGCCATAATTATGCCTTGATCACATATCGAATATAAATACTTTTGTAAAATAGGAATTTAAATGAAAACAATGTTCTGTATAGCGTTACAGAAACGAGAGGAGATAGAGGAAAGTTGAAATGAATTAACTTTGCGTGACGTATTTCATGGATGAGTTCTAATAAGCAAAGAAAATATTATTGATAGCATATTCTTATTCGAATTTCAATATCTATAATAAGTCAGAATATAACGATTATCATTGTTGTTATTTTAATCGAAATTTTACGTCTTTAACCGTGCATATTCAGCAATGTTTTCGAATATTGAAAGTGAACACGTTTTATATAAGGAATCAAGTTAAGTATAGGTTCAACCTCCAATACAAATGAATACAAGATAATTTTTTCAGGTAAAAAATTAGTTTTTACATATTGTAATTACTTCCGTTTCTTATCGACGATTTCAGGGATGTTTTGTGTGCGGTAATATTTGAACTTCAAACTTCCTTTGCAAGGTATCATAGTTTTTATTAACTAATTAGGTTAAAAAAAAGTAAAACTCGAAATAAAAATAAAGAATGTCTACAACTTCCTATTTATCAACACGAGTTTTTCAGTTCAAGTTCATCGATTTTATTGATTTTTAATTTGTATTCGCCGCACGTTTACTAAATTTTATATTCGACAATTAATTTTTATTTAGGAATTTAAATGAGCGCGTTCCAAAATGTTTAAGTTAGTTACATATGTTGAATTTAAATCGTACATGATTTACGTGAGTATTTTTTGCATTGTTTTTTTTTTAGTTTTGCCATAGATCAGTTTGCCATAGAATGATCTATTTATGGGCATTTTAATTGAAGCACTTGAAAAGGGCTATCCATAAATTACGTCTTACGAATTTCAGGACTTCTTAACCCCTCCCCCCGTCCTTCTCATAGGTTGTCACATTTTTAGAACCCTCCCCCTGATGTGATGTCACAAAATTTTCAATTTTATGCATGTAATAATAGTAGACCATTTTTAGCCTTTGAAAATGGTAAAAAGTGAAAAAAATTATAGTAGGATGAAACCCACTGGAAAAGACAGAGAATATAACAAAAATGAAAGGAAAAATAAAGGAAGTGAAAGGGGGGGGGGTGTAAAGGTAGAAACGGTTTATCTTGATTTTCGACAAAACTACAAAAATTAATGAAAAAAATTAAATGCCAAAGTTTTAGATAATACGTAGATTTACAAATTTTGTGCTAACACTTTTTTCACATAGCCTCAAAATTTGTGAGAAAAAAAATATAAAAAAAATTTATCAAGTTTTTGATTTTAAATTTTATCTTTTACAAAAAAAAAAATTTACACGAAATTTGGTGAAAACTTACTTTTTAATGCCCCAGCCGCACTGCATTTTTTTTTATTTAAAATATTAATTTTTTCACCTTATAATGACTTACAATTGAAAAAGCATCCTAATTTTCAATCGAGAATTCTCACGTCAAAAAATTTGATTTTTTTAAAAAGTCGGTGAGCTTTTTTTTGTTGAAACCTCTACTTTCTGATGGTGCAAAAATATGTATATTACAATGTTAAATGTTTTTTATAGATTTTTATTCACATATAAATTTCACGTCTTAGTATTTTAAATTTTAACATTGGACGTCACAGAGCGTTTGACCCTCCCCGCTCCTTGTCACACAATGTCACAATCTAATGATACTCTCCCCCCTTTAACGTGTAACGTAATTTATGGATGACCCCAAAGTTGTAACCAATTTTTATTATTGAATTAGCTATTCTGATAAAAATAAAATCTATTAACCAATTGATTAAATAGCCACAATTTTCTTTAAAAAACACAGAATTTTTGTCTAATAAAATTATAAAAATTCTTCTGGAAATCCACAATTTTTATCTTGGATTTCCGATTGGTAAGTCGCGATTTATTTCAAAGCGTAGCTAAAACCATCTTAAGAAAAAAGGATGAAAATTTAACATTAATTTTAGCAACTCAGTTGACAAAAAAGACATTAACAAATTTTATACTAAATTTGAATTTTACAGGCTTTGGAAAGGAAAATTATTTCGCATGTGTTTCTAAATTTAATTATGATTTCTTTTTACCCAAAGAAAAACAACATTTAAAAGCTTTTTGCACGTAGTTCTTTGGCAAAATTCCAGAATAATATTATGCTTTTATTAAGGATAAAATGCTCATGAGAAAGAGAAGGAATTTTAAAAAACAATTACTATTGGAAGTCAGAAATTTTCAAAATATATCTTCTTTTTTATTTTGGTTCCTTTCCAAATTTCTTTGTTAGTGTTTCAAGTGTATGCAAACAACATAGGTTAAGTTTTTTTTTTTCTATTAATATTTTCTAAAAATAAAATTTTGATAATAGTTAAATGTTTGAAAGAAGTTCTAATGGATAATTTGATATCAATAAATTCTATGTCTGCAATCGTTTTTTAACTATATTATTGAATTACTTAATTCAAAATTCAAGGCGTTCACATTTGCAGGGAATCTTTTCTAACATTTTTTTTAAATATTAACATTTCCATTGAAATATATTTTGGTCGCGTAGCACACTAGCTGAATGTGTAATACTAAAAAAAAGCAAACTCTCAGGGGCGGCTCGTCCATATACACTGCGGTACTGCAGCACCCCCAAATCAATTATGTAAAAATACTGTTTACATTCATGTTATTAAATGACAATAATATTGATGGAGTCATAGTAATAATATAATAAAATTGTTAAACATAATCTATTCAATTATTATGTAAACGAACTATTAATATCTTACTTAGAATACGATGAAATATGAAGCCTGGAACTGTGGTTCTCATAGTGTCAATTCAGTCGGCTTCGTTCAGCTTCGTCTATTTACGCTTAAGTTCGTGTACTCCAGTCTGTGCATCTAACAAGCGAAACTGACACTGTGATATCGGCAATGCCAATACGTACGTGGTCACGATGAGAGAAGTTCGTCACAAAATTTTGGTGTTTTTAAAGGGCTAATTAATTTTGTCGTTACTTTCGACTCTACTTTACAAATACGTTTAGACAATAATACGCGGCACGAAAACGAATTGAGTCATTGCTAAGGAATAGCAATGTGAATCAAGACCGATTACCTCCTTTATCCTAAACGCTAAAAATCGTAGAATGGATTTTGTATACAAATGATACAATAAAAAAATAAATTGAATAGGTAAATTATGTTTTTTATTTTTTTTTACCCCCTTGTCAAAATGTCACGAGCCGCCACTGAATTATCTCTTCATGCAACAAAATGTGTATAGCATTATTTCATCCATTGGTCCTAGTTGGAAACTCATTATTTCCTATGAAGTGCATAGTATCTGGTCAGTGATATTACGTGAAAGTGAGGGAATGATCTGGAAAGTCAAGAAAAAAATTTAGCGACAATAGCCAATATCTTGGATAAAAATTGGGAGAAGGAGGTATAATTTGCGCGTTTTGAATAAAAAAAATATAGACTGGAAACATTTTTTCGGCTGTACAAAGAAATGCAAATATTTATAACTTAGAAACATTTACTTTAATTTACGAACAAAAAATGGCGGCCCGTCATATGAGTTCGTTTTAGTTTAATCGATCAGTTATATGATGGTTAACACCGTACTTTATCTTATGATATCTCCAATTATTTAAAAAAAATTTGGTTCATCAAGTATGTCAAAGGTTATACTACTATGCTATTTCTGAATCATTAATTATGTAAACTTTTTAAATCTGACTAACTTTTAACCATAAAATAATTATTGATTGCATTTTAAATGTTAGTCATAGTCTTAAGAACATTATTTTGACTGCAATAATTTTGTAATTAGTCAATAATATATTCTACGCGAAACAGTTTGACTACTTGAAATAAATATTGTAAACGCATGTTGCATTTTAAATGACCAAGAAAAAAGTCCATAAAATGTAAATGTTGGTCTACAAAGCCTCGTAATAATACGATAAAAATTAGCTTGTCATTTAAGAATATTAATTCTTATATTTATCAGTAATCGTGTAATATTTTCGTTTCATTTAGTTTAAATAGATCAGTATATATAATTAACAAAATCATATGACTTAACATAATTTTTTTTATAATACTTTGATAAAATTTTAAGTGGAAAAATAGGATTTAGACTTAGAGTAGGCATTAAGTAGTTAAATTAATTGAATTTAAAAAATTAATTTGAATAAGATTATTTTGATATTGTAAAAGAATTATCTTATCAATGAACATGGTTTTCTTTTTGTTCTAGGATAAGGAAGTGGCGACACTAATCGAAAATTTGTACAGCAAACTAAAATTGGTGTTGGTAAAAAAAGATGAGGCAAAAAGTGCACAACTTCTGGCCCATCTTCGAAAGATAAACGACCATTTGGCCAAACGTGGCACACGTTTCCTCACCGGCGACACAATTTGCTGTTTCGATTGCGAATTAATGCCCCGGCTACAGCATATACGCGTCGCTGCCAAATACTTTGTCGACTTCACCATTCCCACGGAACTAACAGCCCTTTGGCGTTACATGTACCACATGTACCAATTGGACGCCTTCACCCAAAGCTGTCCGGCCGACCAAGACATTATAAACCACTACAAATTGCAACAAATGCTTAAAATGAAAAAGCACGAGGAATTGGAAACACCCAGCTTTACCACTTCGATCCCCATTGATGTCAAAGATGACTAAAATCCTAGTTATAGCCAATAAAAACGGAAGTCAATGGTGATATAAAAATTATACCCCTCCCCAGCACGTACGAATATAATCTTCAATATTAACTTTCGTATTTAGCATATAAAGTTTTTTGTAAGATAAAAATTAAGAGCAAATATCTAGAATACAAATGTATATCTTCGCCTACATACCGATGAATTACGCACATGAATTATAAACGAGCTTTTTTCTATGTCAGAAATTTTTTAACTAAATTATACGAAAAAAATTATCTCACTAGGTGAAGATATATCCTGCTTAGTGCTCTATTAAATCAAGCAGATCAAAAATTGTGCCTTTTGTTATTTATGATAATATGCTAATTATTATCTTGTTACTTTATTCAATTAATACCCTTTTTTCCCTTAGATACTTTTAACATGTGAGACTAACCAGATAAACGCTGTACTTTTCTTTTAATTACTTAAAAACCAGACTTAATTTTCAAATGTACTCAATTTTTCTTTAAAAGACAACCTAAAAATCAAGTCAAAGGCTATTTATTCAAATCAGCGACTAACGAACAAAGAGTTCACATATTTTAAAAATACGTGCACTGATTTAACTAATATACGGAATAAATTAAAAAAAAAACTATACAAATATTACCGCGTCCAATAAAATGGCCCAAATAGATAATAAAAAGTGTATTACTTTATAATTATATTATTATTTTAAGTATTTTTAATGTGAATATTATAATCAAGATTGGTGATAATTGATTGTATTATATTCTAAATAAAACGCAACCACCAGAACAATATGAAGCAGCTTTTTATTTCATTGCATATCCTTTTTTATTGTTGAGAATGTCGATTAAGATGGAAATAATATGGTTGATGAAGCGTTGTCTTTGTCCTTCACATTCCGTTGTTCGTGACGCAGATTCACTTTTATTGTGCCACTTTTTGCTTATGAAGTGTTACATTGTGGCCGTAAATAGAGATTTTTAATTGAACAATGGCTGAGGTAAAAAAAGGATATTATGTAAGAACTTATTTATAAAAGGCATTAAGTTTTCTTAAGGAAAATTAAACACCTTTTAAATTATTATTGGAGTAGTTTTTAAAGACTAAGATAATATTTGGACGTACGTTAAGCTAGCCTTGGCAACCAAGCCCAATCAAATGAAACTATGCTGACGAATTAGTGCTACTTTTGTGCTATTTAGTTGTCGTAAGTTAAATTTTGTTTCTCGTTCCGTTTACGAAATTTTTGTAACAATGCTCAAAAGGCTAGCTTAACCGTTAAGCTAGCCTTGTCATGCAAAACATGCACTAAAGTGCAATAAAATTTTGAAAAAAATACGTCAAATAATTTTTGCTAATAAATTGCTTGAAAAAAACCATCTAAGGTTCTGAAAAACTGAAAATAAAAAATTAGTTTAGACGGCTAGCTTTCACGTAAAGCTCTTCATGCTCTCGATGCTGTCGACTATAGATAGTCAAGACAGGTCTTAAAGTTAGGCTGCACTCCTTTGCAATTGTTTTTAGAAACGCGTTATAGGCAGTTTTTTTTTTTTTTTTATTTCACGAATCTCTAGTTCGTTTTTTATTGAGCAACTAATTTCCTATCGACTCTAGATAGCCACGAAAGTTCTAAAAGTTAGCCTGCACCCCTTGTGACAGTTCTTAAAGTGTTTTTATCCTTTAGAAACGCGTTATAAGCAGAATTTTTTTTTTCTAATTTCACGAACCTCTAGTTATTTTTTTATCGAGCAACTAATTAGTTTACATATTCTTAAGCTTGTACAGGTCGGATAGGTTACTAATACTCGTTTTAAAGTCATTCGGTACCATTAATTGGCGTAAACAATACTCCTTAGTTTTTAAAGTTTTAGGTTTTAAATGTGCATAGGCGGGATATAGGCTAAAGCCGTCTAAACTTATTTTTTTTACAGTTTATCAGAACCTTGCATGGTTTTTTACAAGCAATTTATTAGCAACTAATTAGGAAAAAAAATTTTACGCACTTCTTCAAAATTTTATTGCACTTTATTTTTGCATGACAAGGCTAGCTTTACGTGAAAGCTAGCAGTCTAGCTAGCTTAACGGTTAAGCATTGTTACAAAAATTTCGTAAACGGAACGAGCAACAAAATTTAAACTACGGCAACTAATTAGCACAAAAGTAGCACTAAATCGTCAGCATAATTTCATTTGATTGGGCTTGGTTGCCAAGGCTAGCTTAAAATACGTAATATTTGGGGGTGCTGACATATAAGAAACTAAAGATGCTGGAGAATTGGATCATAATGGTGACAAATGAAACTTTTAAAAATATTCCTTGTTTAATCCTTAATCTACTGCTAACATTTAAAGATGATTGGCAAAACCTTTCAAAAGTTATAACACTTAAAAGAACCTGTACTTTTACATGCGTTCTTCTGAAAAAAAATTTTTAATGGTGTTTTAAGTCGCCTTAACATCTAAGGTCATATTACGACTGTCTTACATACAGAAAATTTCTGTAGGTCTTAAATCTTAGATCATAAGTCTTAAATATAGGGATTCGACGGTGATCGAACCCATTGACGCATGTAGCGGAAAGAGCAAACTGCTCTAACCACTGTCCCACTAAATGGACTCTTTTGAAAATTTGTTCAATAAAATGTTTGAATTTATTTAAACTAATGTAAAAAAGATAGAAAATGAGTCAAATTTTCAAGTTAATATCATTAAAGGTATAAAAACCCAATTTTGAAAAATGTGTCTAGCATTTCTCAACGGTTGTTGAGAAAATATCTGCTACGAGGCGCCACAGTACTTTCTTTTACTTTCATTTATGAAACTCGTCTTTAAACTTTATAACTATATAAACAGAACTTAATGCATACCTACATATTATAACTAGGTATATACGAACCTTTAACCCCAGAACCATCCTTTTTCCAGGAATAAGTTTCAAATTCAATAAGTCTAAGAACTATAGAAAATTTAAGGAAAATCTCAAAATTAATAAGGCTCAAAAGCTTCTAAAATAAAGTGGAGCTTCCGGTTAACCAATTTCAACCAAAAGCTTTGCGGCCCAACTAAATAATATGCAGGCAAAATTCCAAGTTTGGTGAAATTCGGATACAGCTTTCGATACGATATGGCTGTCACACTCAGACACAGACATGTTTCTAAAAACCACTTTTTTAGACTCAGTGGACCTCAAAACATATATTTCCGGTGAAAGCTCAAATTCGAAAATTCGACCCAATTATAATACTTCCTTTACTATCTAGTAGTGAAAGAAAGTAAAAGTTAAAAAAAATCAAATGATTCTACTAATTGAGCAGAGTAGATTAAGGTATATATAAGTTGTCAAAAATAAATAGAATAATTTCATATACTTTCTTTTTCCTAATTTAAATCCATCCAAATTAATGGATTTAGGGTATTAAAACTTTTATTTACTTTGTGACAAGCTACAAACAGAAGATATTCATAATTAATTAATTAGTGGTCAGCACCTTTGCTGCCAATTATATCTCAAATTCATCCTCAACTGTACCTACCTAAATTAATTAACAGTTTAAGTATTATACATTTTTGAGATAAAGATTGTAGGTACCTAAGTGACAATGTTAAAATTCTTTTTGTTGTTTAAAAATTGTTTTCTAGCCACTTTTTTTTAGTTATTTAACTAACAAAACGTATGGTAGTATTTTTTTTTTAACTATTTGGTGTGATTTATGTACATATGTTGTGTTTTAAAACACATCAAACCACTCATTTGTTCAACCCCGTCACATGTAAGTGGCAGGTGGCTTAATAGCTTTAAGTACGAGTACCTAAGCCTTGCCAAGGACACTTAAAATTTTTTTAAACTAACGTTTCCTTATTTGATTGCAAACTAGCTGCAGTTCTATGAACATAACGCTAATTTTTCCAATTCTCCGTCTTATTTATTTTTTTGTATTAAATTCTATAAAGGTGTCAATATTTGATAAGCAATCGATCGAAAAAAGCGTAAAACAATTCTAATTCACAGTTTATGAATTTTAAAATTTTTAAATTCTATTTAGGTATTAATATGTAAAAAAAAAAGTAAAGTCTACTTAAAACTACACATCTATATAATTGACTCAACTATTAAAATCTTAGGATACAGTGAAAAATTGTTATAACAAAATTGAAGGAATTGGAATATTTTTTTTTGTACAAAACTAATCTCGTCTTAAAAGAAACAAAATATATATAAACTCATAATTGGATACCTGGTACATACGAGGGGGGACCCAAAAAAACGAGAAATTTGTCATTACGTATTTATTTTTTAAGGTTTTTACACCAAATTTCTATCACCTTCAAAGTATTCAAAGTATAACGCACTTCTTCAAACGATCCTTCCATTGTTCAAAACAGTTTTTAAAATCGTTTATTGGGATGTTCAGAGGACAGTGTGGATCGGCGTGTAGTCACGGTGGAAGACCAGTCGCCTGTGCACCAAAGATCTGATCAATCAACCATGAATTCTATAACTCCACATGATATTTCAGATATCTCACAGAGTTGATCAATGGTTCGGCGATGGTCTTCTCGAATTAGAGCATTAATTTTGATGACGTTTTCTTCAACGTTACTTCTTGACGTTGAGGGGCGTCCTGAACGGGATTAGTCGCCAATTAAAATTTCTCCATTTTTGAAACGTGAAAACCATCCGCAGACTCTGGTTTTACTTAGGGCAACATCCCTACATTTAAGTAGGTATAACAAATGTTAGCGCGGCTGATTTTTCCAACAGGAAACACAATTTCACAGCCGCAAATACAAATATAGGGCCCTTGATCTATAATTATTGTCCTTTTTAATGCCTCTTAACAGACAATGAAAAAATAAAAGTAATGTATACTAAAAATAAAAAATTTGAAAAAAATCGGATTATTAAATTAAACGTAATTAAAAAATTTGTAGGTGCTTACAACAAAGTGGCCAGAAACGTATATGCTAGAGATGCAACGAATATTCGGCTACTATTCGGTATTCGGCCTATTTGGCTGCATTTTTTAATTTTTGGTATTCGGCCGAATACCGAATACTAAATCATAACAAAATAAATGTTTAATTCGAAATTATACTTATTTAAATTACAAAATAACATTGAATATCAATTAGGGAGAATTAATAATGATGAATCAAAACAATTTTTTCTGCATTTGAGTAAAGTTTCCTCGAGGAGGAACCTGCTTTGAATTTAGAAACCCCTACTTATATGAATCTAGTGTCCGATCTAGGTGAATATTTTGTAAATAAAAATCAATTTTGGTTGCCGTTGAATTTTTATTTTTTTTAATAAAAAATGCGTTTTGTGATACGATTTACTCAGAAATGAAACGGCTGAATATTCGGTACCGAATATTCGGCTATTCGGCCGAGAGTGTGGCCGAATATTCGGTATTCGGCTAAATCACTATTCGTTGCATCTTTAGTATATGCCTTGTGTAAAAGTAACTAAAACCGCCTTAAAAATTACACTAACTATTTTGTATAATTGGCGTAATTATTAAGTCAATAGAGTAATAAATTTTATTGAACTTTTTTTATTGATTTTTTTTTGTTTAGTTTTTCAAGTCGTATCAACTACGGTTATTAGCAAATGGCAAATTCAAAAACCCATTAAAAAATCTTGAGCGTTAAATTTAGACATACACGCCACTAATTAATGCATTACTAGATAACTCATTACCTACTTTATATTACAGGGGAATGACAATAGTAGTAGAAGGTAAGTAAGTGAAAAACTTATTTATTACCTGTTGCCAACAAGTTAACAATAATCGAATTATAACACAGACATCTGAGTTAGATTTTATGAGATCTTTTTACATTTTAAACTTTAAATCAGAAATTTCTGTTGAAAGGTATTTCAGCCTTGGACCTACTCGTATATATTCTTTATTATGAATTAATTATGGCTTAAAAATTTTTTATGTTCCGTATACGTTTTGAACTATAAATATTATGAAGATTGTAAATGTGTATATCACATCTTTAATAATAGAATATCTCTTATGAATATTCTTTTATTTTGAAGAAGAGCTATTTAAGCTTTTTAGACACGAGGCCTTTACGATTGTTAAGTCAAAGCTCACGCCTTATATTGCTTTGGCCTTACCTTGATTTATGTATACATAAACTTATTGAAAAAATGTATTAACATATTATATATTTATACATTCTTTTCCTGGGACAAGCGTTTATACTTTATAGATTAGCCATTATCTACCATGCATGTACATGTAGGTATGGTTTGAAAATAGGTTCATGAATCGAACTCTGTCTGGATCATTTACCTCTTATCATCGAGATATTTTAATATTGCTTACGTGCAGTAACGTAATTTTTATATTAAAAAATGACATTTTTTTTATCCATTATCTGCCACTTAATATTGGCTTAGGTATATAACAAAATTATCTGCAGATATCAACGAGTCAACTTTTATGCAATAGTAAATAATACCAAGTTAAATAATCTTATTGTACATTTGTAGTAGATTCAAGGATTGCTTACAATCGAGTATGTACGAGTTATATAATTATATATATGCTACACATTCTATATACTCTATATTTAGTAATCTTATCGCTAGAATTTAACACAAACAGCATGTTGGCAAAATAATTTTATTTACTTGCAAAACATTCTTTCAACAAGCTTATTAATTTGTTATTTTAATTTCAGAATTTCCGACATGATGTGACTTGTTCGTCAAGATTAAATACAAGTACAAGTTTATATTATTAGGTATCTCTTGATTTCCTTATTTTAGAAGTTAGTTGTTTTGTTTCAAATTCCTGAAATATATTTTAACAGTGTTATTAACGATGCTATTAATCACATTCCTATATTATCTTAAACGAATTCTTACAACCTAATCTTCCGCTAATTAGCAATGAAAATATGTCGTTATTTATAAATCAAACGATAACTGGTTTACGTAAGAAAAAAATGATCAATTAATAGCTACATTAGGAAGTTAGAGTATATTATATACGAGTATATTTAATACACTATATGTAAAAAGTTTCTTTCATTTCTAGTTATATCGTTATGCAACACATAACAATGTAAAGGTACTTTTCAAAGTAAATACAAGCTAAATAAAAATAAATTTTAATTGCAAAAAAAAAACTCAATACAAAAAAAAATAGAAACACTTATAATAGTGCTGTTAATGAAGATTCATAAGTTGGTTGATAAATGATTTATTGAGATTACGTCTTATCGATAGTTGAAGTAGCTGGGAATCATAGGAATATAACCTACTTCTAATGTGTACTTATAGATTATGTTACACATTTTCTTATACACTATACAGTTAGTATTAAATTAAATTTTTTCAAATAAAAAAAATGTTTTCACTCGTAAAAAATTCTCTACAAAGATAATTACTTTTAAATTGATGCATTTATTGGTAATGAAAGCGATTTTTAGTTTTACGATAAATAATTTTTAAACTTTGTAAAATAACACACTTACATAATAATGTTTTTAGGTATTCACTACGTGACTTGATATCCAATGCTTACATGATCTAAACTTTACTTGAAATCAAGTCAAACTCAAGTCCGATATCAATACTTAAATGTCTTAAATTGAGTCAAGCGTTGATTTCCTAAGTTATTTCATTTATAAATTAAAATGTCAAGCACAATTCATTTTAAAAGATGTTCAACTACTTTGCTTGAATGAACCCCAAAATGTTATTAAGTATTTTCAAAAATTCATTTAATTTCATTTACTACACCTAAGTATTTTAAATAATGACGGAAGAGACGTCTCTTGATTTCAATAGATGTTGAATTACAGTAAACATAAAATAAAATGCTTAAAACCAAAGAGGGTTCATACAACGTAGTACCTACTATGGTCTCAATTAAAAACTAGTACAATTTTATATTTCTTTTAATACGAAACAATATTTACCTACTCGTTTTCTAAAAATTGAAACTATGTCATTTACTGGAAGTTGGGTTATTGCTTACCCTTGTATCCTTAACTACAGCCCCTGGTTATTGTTAAGACAAATAATTCATATTGCGATTCATATCCATTTTTAATAAATAAGGAAACAATCTCGCTTTAGAGGATAAATTTCAAAAATATTTATTTCATAATCCTCCTACGACGTTTCGGTAATCTTTTACCTTCTTCAAGTACTACAAGGACAAAAATTAATTTTTAAAATGTATCCTTTAAACATATCCTTTAAAAATATTTTTGAAAATTTGTAATAATTGAGATTACCAGCTAATTATAAAATGAAAATCTCAAAATAACCATTAAGGGAGGGTAAGGTAATAATTTGTATAGACTGTATATAGGCTAAGATCTAAGGCTACGACTGTGCAGACACAGAAAATTTCTGTATATATATCATGAATCTAGAAATATCTAGGATTTAAATGGAATCGAGCTGAGCACCACTTACGATTGACTAGAGATCTAACAGATCTAATCTCTACGCCACTAAGTGGACTGAACTGTCTATATAAATATAGATTTTGCCAAAAAAATGAAATAAGGTAGGTACATGTATTTCACACATGTACCATGTACCTATTTACTGACCGCTTTGAAATTTTTTTTTGTCAATTTTGATTTTTCTCCACAAGGAGGGAAACCTGTCTTCCTGTCTTACTAAATGGCCATGAATTAACCCGGGCTACGGAGGTCAGGTACCTCGGAATGAATCTGGACAGACGCCTCACCTGATTAAAACACATTCTCCACAAATGCAACCAACTGAGTATCATCATTCGAAAACTGTCGTGGCTTCTGCGAGGAAGTCCCAACTGTCCCTGAACCGCAAATCATCTATATACAACTCCATACTTAAACTCATATGGACATATGGGATATAGCTGTGGGGAGCCGTCAGTCCAATGTGGACAAGATTCAGCGCTTCCAGTCAAAAACTCTGAGGACAATAACTGACACCTCTTGGTAAGTCACCAATTACGCCATCCGCAAGACCTTAAAGTGGCTACAGTGACGAGTGAGATAGCCAGATTCAGTCCGAAAAAAAACCTGCAGAGACTGGACGAACATCCCAACTATCTGGCTGTCAACCTCCTGAAAAATATCGGACTTTTTCACGATTTATGATGTTACGACCATCATTACATACGAACGTCGCCAACGTCGCGATAACGCGTTAGACGAAGAGAAAAGATAATGAAACAAAGAATGGAGGTAATTGAGAATTGAAACATAGGGGAAAGGTGTACAATATGATCCCTCTAAACAAGAATTGAAATAAAATATACATATTTCCCTGTGAAACAAACTTGATACCATTTACTAATGCCTTATTTGTTTATCTAACTTTTATCATACTCAAAATTTCTAATTAATTTAGTTTACATAATAATATATACATATTTTTAAAACTCTACAAAGTAATCATCTTATACACCCGGGTGGCTAAGATGATCCCTATGGTCCCAATATCGAGCAATCTTTTATTTTTTCAAGAATAAGGTAAGTCGAAGCGAAAATCAAGACCATAAAACGTCTTTGCTTAAGATAATTTTTGTAATTCAACATAACATACACTCAGGTTTATAACTCAACAAAATAAACTAAAAAAACTAATGCAGTCTTCTGAGTAGAGGCTTCATTATGCAACTTTTCTTAAAAGTTTAATCGCTTTTTTGGCCGGTGTTGTGCTACACATTTCACAAATAAATGAATTTGTAGCATTGCTATCAATTCCGGCACAAGCTTCATACCGCCATTTTCCACAAGCACACCACTTGATCCACTCTCTACCCTCGATATCGCCGGAAAACTTTTTCGTGCAATAAAGGCATTCTGTGTCATCTTCCTGAGATGCCTCAAACGAGAAATATAATGTTTTCTTAAACGTAATTTATGTAAGTACATAAAAATCCTGGGGATCATCTTATACACAGGGAAGGGAATCATCTTTCCCCAAATGCAACTTTTTTATTCAAAGTTAATTAAAATAACCCATACTCACGCCGCTATTTCCAAGTAACCCAAAAATCAAAATTAGGCGTATTAGAATGTCACAAACACAAGAATAATTGCGCTTACTAGTTTTTAGTAGAAGTATTGTAAAATTGAATTCAATATTTCCTTATATTAACTGAGCAAAACTTATGTTTTTTTCTGTAACCAATTCTGATCCAACATTGCAAATGAACAGTGGTGGGGAGGTATTCAAGGCTATGTTTTGTCAAAAATTCAACTAGATAGCGTTAGCTGTTTGGACGCAATCGAAAAGGATCATCTTACCCACTGGGATCATCTTGTACACATTTCCCTTACATATAGTTGCTATGACTCTGATATCCATAAAAATTCAATAAAGAGAGCGTCTTTAGCACTACAACTATAGCAAGAACATGGTTTTGAAAAATTAATAATTCAAGATACATTTACTATCCATTTTTTAAAATTTTTGATTTAGATTCCCCGCAAAATATTTCCATAGAGATGTACGGTTCATTATCTAAAATGCCCCAAACTCCCAAGAATAGACACTTTCATATAATTTACCTTACTCTTATCTTTTGATGTAACACTTTACTAACTATAAACAGTCTAACTATCAACTTGTAATTCCTAAGTAAACCTTATCTTTTCCAAGTTCAATGTCTGAAATGGGATATTATTAGCAGTACGTAAAATGAACATACGTAGGTACTTATGAAAGTTCATTTTCACCCCTTTATTATAGTGCAACAAATATTCATATCGGTAACAATCTTAATATTGCAGCTTAATAATCTCAAGTTGTTCACTTAATGACACTTTAAGTATCTACTGCCTTTTTCCAATTGAGTTATAGAAAAATTACTTGTACTTGAAAATTAATAAAAAGCTTTTATTGGCTTAGAAACAAACAACCTAAAAGGGAAATAACAATATTTCTTTTATAAATTGCCTATATAACTTCCACCCTTGCATTGCTAAGCCCGGAGGTATTAAAAGTCCCGTCTCCGACTGCTTATTTTCCCTTAACCAGTCAACTTCTAAGTCCAACTTGTTACTCAACATTGACTTTAATGATCGATTTAATAACATGAAAATTCCGATTTCCAACGTCCAAATTCTACATTCTATCTAACATGATAATATCATCCACGTTCCTTGTTCTCTCGGAAAAATCGAATCCAAGCCGAATTAGTACGCCGAAAACGACTATCCATTCGCCACCCTTTTACCCGCTTATCAGATATCGCGCGTGTAAGATTTGCCAAGTGGATTGGTCCCTAATGTCTCGTTTCGACCTAAAATGTCATCCCCAGGATTTTCATATATGACGAAAACTAGCTTTATAACGTGCAAATATCGGTGTCGAGCAATAAGGATAACAACTATCCAACAAATCGTTCTCGTATGTGCTGTTCTTATCAACTCGAAGAACTTTGCTCAACCATTTATTTGCCCTATAAAAGTATACAGATGTTATTTTTAATATTCAGTTCCATGGTTCCATGTTTACGATACGTTACATTTTATCGCCAAAGATGAAAATTGAATTTTTACGTTTGGCTGTTTTTTTTTCCAATTAGAAATAACAATTATCGAATGAAGCATTTAGGAAAATCTTAATTTTATCAGTAATAAAGATTGTGTTATATATAGAGTAACAAAACGTAGGTATTCATATTAAGGATTGGGGGTTAAATGGTAGTTATGGTCGTTATCTTTCTTTAACACGCACGTTAATATATTATTATAAATGTATCTCTCTCAAGTTTAATCTTCTAACATTTTCTCCATTTATATTCCCTTATCCTTCCGCCTCATTCCTCCTCATCGTATCCATTTATTTGGCTTGACACAAACCTGCTGCTGCCATGCTTCATCACTAAATAGGAAGAGCATAAGCAGCGACACAAGGTTTAAGCTCGTCATTGTTTTATTTGTACCCCTTTTGTTTCGACTTGGATATAACCTTTAGACTGAAAGCACTCGTCACTTGAGCAGTCTTTGCTTTATGTAGACACACACACACACACATACACATTTGAACACCTCACGTTTATATTTTCCGAATGGAAAGAAGAGGGTTGTAAATATGTGTATGTGTTGAAAAGACTTTAAAATATGAGAAGCGATGAAAGGATATATATAGGAAAGGGTGAGACGCGAACGAGAGATTACTTTGTATATATGTGGTAAATAGTATAGTGAATTAGTAGACGGAGAAATGTATGGTATTTTCTTCTAAATACCATGCGTGGATATTTTCACTTGAATTTTTTTTTTCGAATAAATTCTTGAGAACATTAGATTAAATCATTGCACGTTTTTAAGATGTTTGCACAGTCATCGAATATAACCAAAAATCCCTCATTCTACCACCCTCGATCTTGTTGGCAGTCATAATATTAATAATAATAACAGTACCTAACAACGGGATGGATGGAGGGTGGGATATGTATTTAGGCAAACGTGCTTGGAAGGATTTTCGGGAAATGGGAAAGCAGACGCTGTGTGGTGTCATCATGCCAATGTGGGGTGGGAAAATGAAAAGTGGCACAGTGGAGGGCGATGTTAGTTCAACGATGACGAGAACGAGATGAGGGATGAGATGATAATGACGACGCCAACAACGACACCAACGAAAAGGGGTAGAAAGTTTTAAGTAATTAAATAAAATGGCATGTGAGACAAGGGGTGGTTAAAGGATTCCACACAAAATGTCACACAGCCGTGAAATGGGCGCTAATGTATGTACATTTTACTTCGTACAGTTTGATACATATAGATAAATATTTTACAGGAATGTTATACATTGCATATGTAGATCCTATTTACGCACTTGTGTGTGGAAAATAGAAACTAAAATATGTTGCTAACTGACTAACTTTAGAGTGATTTTATTTACATATCTGACATTGAATAACATTAATTATTATTACTTTTCTTACATCAGCTCATCTTAAAAGATTTGTTTATTTATTCTACAACAATTTTTATTTCTTATAACCCATTTCCAAGTAATTTTCTTTAGCCATTCATTAATTTGTTTATACTAAATACCATTATGATCTTATAAAGAAACAAAAACAATTTAATTTAGTTGGTAAAAGGGAGTCAGAAAGCCTT